>CM067522.1:13976667-14349167 GCA_034509495.1 Acestrorhynchus altus | reverse complement strand
GCCGCTGCTCTGCTAGTGATCAAACACATCTCGCAGCATGACTTTCCACTTCAATTAGAGTAGAATTTGCACAGCCCATCCCGCGCTCACAAGCTGTCTACTTGCGATGAGTTCGGACACCTAGCTAGTGGATTACGGTGGGCGTTAAAGAAAGAAAAGAGTCCAAGCTTGAAAGCTGCTCCCTCAGCGAAGGAGACACGAGAATTCAAGAGCTTCATCTGTGCCATTATTCCAAAGAGCAGATGCATCAGAGGTGGTTAGTGCCCCTTTTTATGTCCGCCCTGTCCCCTGCTATTGGCATGTAAAGAGGTGGTGGAGAGGCACGAATGGCAGTGAGCAAAGGGTTAACAGGCCAAAGACAAAAGAACAGGCTGAGAGCATTGTACAGGCTGGAGGGGCTGGAGGGCCCCGGGGCCGCTGAGGGCCAAAGGCCCCCACACAGGGACACTGGGCTCCTTTCAATGTCTGCCTTTCAACAGCACACCCGGCCTCAAAAGAGCCTGTCACAGCTTCCCCCTCCTTTTTACGCCTCTTCTCCAATGCTCTGTCCCAATCAGCTCCTCTCCTTCTCACTCTCTCACTCTCTGCCTGGCTCTTCTTCTCTCCTCATCCCTCTCTTCAGAGAGCAGGGAGGCCCAATCCCGTGCTCTCCGGGCCTGAACCAATCTCTGGCCCCCAGAGGTTGAGCAGCTTTGAAAAGGAGGTCACATCATTGAGGTGCTGCCAGGTCTGAGAACTCGGCGCCAAACAGGCAGACAATTCAGTATGGAGGTGGTGGGATAGATGTATAGAGGAATATCTAAACCAACAGCCTTTTCAATACATACTGTACAATTAACAAAAATCCTACTTCTACTGCAATACCTGAGATGTCAGTATCAGTAACATAAGAGTACCATAATGGTTCTTGAGTATTCCACACTCAAGCGGTCCTTTGCTGTCATGGTTCAATACAGACACAGGGCCTTTATTGGAAAACCCTTTCTATATAAATCAGTCATGTGCTATATTGGTGAAACAGTTCTTCCAGTGTTCTTTAGCAACTATTTGATTGTATAACTGATACACTGCCTGGGTTCTTATCTATGATGAAACTCTGTTGCGTATGGTTCCTTAGACACCCCAATGTTTCACGTTTCAGAACCTTTTTCGGTACTATAGACAGGTTATCTGATGTGGAGACTGCAGTGTTTGCAGCACAATTGAAAGAAAGCACATTGGGCAAGAATGTTCATGTATAAATCATTCAATCCCCACTGGAGGAAAAGTGAAAGAAGCTCACAGACACATTTCATTCAGTGCAAGTAGAAATGTTGTTCTTAGTGACACACATTTAAGGGCAGCACAAGATAAGACAAGACAAGTCAAGATAAGATAATCCTTTATTAGTCCCTAGTAGTGATCACAAAAAGAAGCACAGTCTCCACTGCGCTAAAAGAGGATCAATTTGATGGATTTGACCAATCTGCGAGCATTTTCAATCTGTCATGCAGTACAGTCCAGCTTAGGACGTACTGTCCCTGCCATGACCCTATGGTCCAGCAGCATGAGAATAGGAGGGTAAGTTCCTGACACATTTCTGAATGACTTCAAGGAAAATACGGAGACTTTACGCTGTTCAGCATCTAGTGTAGCACTGCACTGAGAAGCCCAATGTGGATTAAGCAGGCTGAAGCTAACAGAGGCAAGCTCAAGGTCTGGGAAAGGGTCATCCAGCTCAGACATTTGGTCATCAAGCTGAACAGAAATCAGAATGACCGGGATGAGAACAGAAGGAGGAAGTTTGCAATTGAACAACAAGCTTAAGTCTTGTCATATTTGACTCACTGGTATTTTAATTCACAAACTGCAGTCAGCATATCAGAGGATTATCTACTAGTGAGTACCACCCTGGTGTTCAGGAAACACAAAAGAGCTGGCACTGCTTACTCCAGTTTCCAAATTCAAATAGACATCCAACACCTGACCCTAAAGATGTACTTTCTATATGAACAAACATCTGCAACATCAGTAATCTGTATGAACTTTAGTCATGGTTGTGGTTGTGGTTGTGATTATTCATCAAGTATTATTAGATTTGGGACAATTTTCAGAACACATCTGTTTCACCAGAGCTTCATAGCCCAATCATTTCATTCAGTGAAAGGGAAACCAACATAATTATATCCTTATAATACAAGAGAAATGACTTGGTTTTGAATCTCCAGTGAAGTGGACACAACAGGTGATTGTGTTATGAACAGCTCTTGGCCCAGTTGAGAAGTTTTACCAAAAAAATAGCACTCTCTAGAGCAGACAAACATCTATTCGCACCATGCCTAATGCCAAGCATGGGTTTGAGGGGTATAATACCCCTTTGCATTGAGCTGTCAAGCAATAGATAGCAATAGATAGTTCTCTGGAATGATGGCGCTTACTTCTGGGCTGAGTTGGGGATGAGGTGGGGTGATAATCATCCAGCATCCTGACCTCACTAAAGCTATTATCGCTGAATGCAGTCAAATCATCACAGCAATGTTCCAAGGTTTATAAGATTCCATGAACAGTAGACAGTTACTCCCTCAAAAGTAAAACTTTTTTCATACAAATTATTATTACTCAGTACCTACAGCGACGCCAGTGCAAACATTGGGTCTGCCAGCAGGCCAGTGGCCATTTAAGGGGTTAATATCCACTGAATGAGCAGGTGTTCCAATACTTTTGTTCATTTCTTATTTAGGTTGTGAGAGGGAGGAAGTGTGGACATACAAGCTAACAGGAATGAAGGGCTTAATACTGCACTGCATTGATGTCACCTGTACTCACGTATCTGTGGAGGATCTCTCGCCTCTCGTGTGGGTCGTCCAGCATGTTGACTGACAGGTCTGAGATGGAGACAGCAGCGGAGGCGGTCAGGGTGACCAGCAGCACCAGTGTGCCCTCGCCCTCCTCCAGCGGGAGGTCCAGCCTGTGCGTGCATTCTTTAGGGAGGAGAGAGAGGTCCACTTGACACCTGGAATGAACACAAATACACACACAGAGCTACTATCATTTTTATCTTCAACAAGAAACACAACATAAAAAGATTGTTTCTGATAAGACTGTGACACATTTAGGACATTTCAAATTCTGACACTGGAAAATGAAGACAGAATAGAGAGATAGAGAGAGTGAGAGAGTGTGTGTGTGTGTGAGAGAGAGAGAGAGAGAGAGAGAGAGAGAGAGAGAGAGAGAGAGACAGAGAAGACAAAGACAGAGAAAAGGGTGTGAGAAAAGTGCAAGAAAGAGGATGAGGGAATGAGAGAGAGAGAGAGAGAGAGAGAGAGAGAGAGAGAGAGAGAGAGAGAGAGAAAGGGACAGAGAGAGGGAGCTCTTCAAAGTTCTGAAGGTGTATTCCCATATAAAACTTTCACTCCTCATGTCCCTGTTCCCCTGAAGTGACAAGCTCACAGTGTAGTAAGCACCTGGTCAGTGTGTGTGTGTGTGTGTGTGTGTGTGTGATGAAGACCTGAACTGAACCTGAATGAGGAGTTAATGTGGACATCAGTATGGGAGAGGAATGGAGGAGATGAGCATTAAAGGAAAGGGGAGGAACCAATTACAAGAGTGGCAAGAGAAGCTATTTAGGTAAGCCATCTGTATGAACAGCAACATGCATGTGGGGAAAAGACAAGCTGCTGGGACATTCTGCTAGCCCATTCCCCACTTCCCATAACCATTAGCTCTCCTGTCTCACAGTTAATAGAGTCTTGTCAGGGCCAGGGATGAATGTCTGTGCACAAATTCACTCTCTCTCTCTCACACACACACACACACACACACACACACACACACACACACACACACACACACACACACACACACACACACACACAAATCAGTCTCAGTGACAGTGCATTACCCTCACTCTTTTATCTTTCAGTCTGTATTTTTTACAGGTTCTGCCAGTTTAGTATTGAAAGTTATGAGATCAGTGCACATTCTTATGGCACCTATGCCACCAGCCTCCCAAATCTCAGAGCAAACACCCAAGAATCCATTGTTGACAAGTGCTGTGAGTTTGGTGTGTTAATCTGGTGGTTGTTTTAGCGTTTGACTTTTTTATGCAGATATCAGGGGTCGTAACCTGACAAATAAAAGAAGGAAGCGATAATATGCATTATCATTATCCAAACGACTAACTGATTATTGCATCTTTATCATGCATAAAGACGCAATAAAGATTCATCTTTAAGGTGACAATAACAATTTAAAAGATTTAATATCATTTAACAGAGTATCTGAGTAAATAAACGTATGGTGCTGAGCACACACGTACATTTCAGGGCTCCTCTGACAGTTTTATCTGAACAGTATGTACCTCCTCAATGATGCTCTATAAATTTTAGATACAGGCTTTGGTTCCAGAGCCATAAAAAACCCTCTAGTGTTGTGTTGTAGATTGACAAGGTGCCGTTAAATCTGTACTTATTTTGTAGTGGTCAGAAAGTGCTCGGAAACACATAAATGTCTCATGCCTTGTATTAGATATGTGTGACACGGAGGAAAGCGTCTGGCACCTTGCCCCAATACAATGGCTAACAGACACCTCTGACCAACATCGGACAGAGAGAGTCTACCCACTCAGAGAGCATGGTCAATTTTGCTTTCTCAGACTCTGGGTGCTGATGGCAAGCAACATGACCCAGTTTGAATGCCAGGTCATGCTTCTTGTCATTGGAAGCTGGCGAACAAGACAGCAAAATTGACCATACTCTCTCTAGGGGGGTAGATGTCACTCTCTCCCCACATCACAACAGTGTGATTCTGGTCTGGGCTCCCAGTGCTTTCCTCAGAGCGCATTGGCTGCCAGCAATGATGCAATGATGTCAGATCAAAAAGAGGCAGTGGCTAACTTCACATGTACCCTCCTTATGTCATGAGCCTTGTATGTGATAGAAGGGGAGTCCTAATGGGGTTGGGGTAATTGGCACTTCCTAAATGGGAGGAAAACTGGTATTAAAAAAAGGTAAAGTAGCTGATTATTAAGTATTTTTTTCAACTAGTTTAGATTAAATAATCTCCAAACAAATTGAAGGGGAGTAGGATAGAGCTTTACTGAACAGTTTTGTGCCCTGCTCAAGCACTCCTGATTCAACTCACTTATTCTAGAAAACAACTGTTGATCTCTCAACACCACAACCACACCCCTCCCTTCACTGCTCCTTCAGAAGCCCTACCCCAAAATTCATGTATGCATGTTGTCAAGGTACAGACACTGGCTTCCTGACCAAAAGAAAGTTTTCGATGGTCTGACCTTTTCCTCATCGGCTATTTCCCCTTCACCTCTACTTGTGTGTACAATGTATTTTCTTCCACATGCCCTCATCCCTCCTTTTCCACCTGTGCACAAGCAGGAATACCCCATGCTGGAATAGTCCACTTCTGTTTTTTCCCCATTTACTGCACCAAGGCTGAGTATAAACAAAGGATTTTTTTTTCAGGTGTGCAAACAGACCAGAGAGCTAGTGGACTGGAAACATTCCCTGAATTTTACAGAAAGTGTAATGAAATGAAATCATGCCCATTTCCCTTAATTGCCAGGTTTATTAGGTGTATTAGAACAGGGAAACAGGGAAAACTGTGCAAGAATTTGGCAACTGTGCAGTGTATGAACAATACCATCTTCAGAAAAACAAACCCTTTGAATGAAATGTACTGATCATCAGTACATGCATAACCTCATTAATGAAATGCAAACTCACCTGCCCATGAAGTCATCCTTTTTACCAGCATCTCTGTCCCAAACAGTGATATCTATAAAGCCACCCTGCTCATCGTATAGGTGGAAGTCAAACTGTTCTCTCCACTGTGGGTTTAATGTTTTGTTTATTGTCTACAAAAGAGAAGAGCAGAAAGAGAAGTTTGAGTTTAAGTGTCATTCTTTCAAAATTCACTGATTGGGACTTGTATATAGAAGCATATACAATAACAACTAGGAACTGAAATTAGTTTCCTAGGCTGAGCAAGTGGTAATTGCTCTGAGATTATGGCACATTTCTGGTTCAGGACTAGGTTTAATCGCACCCTTACTGACACCACAGATAAAGCCAGGTAGAGCTTTAATCCAAACCCAATAAAACACACAATATACTATGGAATTTAAAAAATGTTTACATGGGAGTGACTGGAACATGTAACAATCTAAGTGAGAAAAGATCACTAGTATAGTGGGCTACCTTGCTTTTGTACTTTTGGTGTCCCATTCTGAACTTGACGTAGGGGTCACTCAAGCCATTATTGTCCATTGGTTGGAGATTGTGACCTTCAATCAAACTGATGCTGACGATTCCTCTCCATAGCTGGGATTTCCTATGAACATCTGATAACCTCATACTCTGGTGCTGCATATTAAATACACATACACATACACATACACATGCTTCAATAAATGCACGTTTACGGTCCTATGTGCAGTTCATCATGTAGACAAAAAGCCACGGTACTGGAAATGAATGCAAAGGAAAAATACTGATTTTTAAAATGTAGATGTGAAATGTTTGCTCATCACAAATATACACAAACGTACAGAACATACAGCTTTAAACACACCACAACAGCTAACACTGTAATAAACAACACACCGGACGTCTTTCCATTGGAAACAGACACTTTTCTACAGCCTTTCCAACAGTCCTAAGTACAGATTAGACTATAAATAAGCTGTCTTTGACTCCTAATTGAGTTGTACTGCCGTGAACACTGGGTATGCACCACTCTAGCAGTAAAGTAAGACATCAGAAATTATTTGTCAAACAAACACATTTATATAAGAGAGCTCCGTCTCAGCCTCTGTGCTTAATTTGGAGGCCTCATTAGCGTGCCTTTTGTTTCAAGTGCATTTCATTAAACTTTGTGCAAACCCTTGCTTGCAAAACACACAGCTTTGATGTCAGGAGCAGGCGGCTAATGCGTTTCTCTCCAGATATTAACGTTAAGTGTGCTGACTCTAGCAGAGCCACGATAAAGCCCCAACCAGCGTTAGTTTCACTCCAGTAGCCAGAGCGCAGAATTGGGGGGGAGGTACGCGAGAACTCCCTGCCAAAAGCAATGTGAGAACAGGGCATCGGTTTTGCTGCAGCACTAATTGTGCATAAAGAGAGCAAAAATTCAGTCTGAAGTTTAAAATTAAAAGTATTTGTGTCAAAATAATTGTATATCAAATTGGGTCAGACACACATAGGAGGGGGAAAAAAACTAAGCAGTAGCTCAAAGACAGTTTTTAGGAAAAATTTAGTGTAAATTGCAAGCAAATGAGCTGGCTGAGCTAACATTAGTGCTGCTTTGGAGCTTCTCAGAGCTTTCTTTACAGTCGTTTTGAGGCTACAGAGGAAATCTTCATTTCCGAGCTGAATCATAATTAGAAATACTGCTTGGTTTGCATGTACTGAGTGCATCATTTACGGTATTTGGGATTCATGAAAGAGAGATGTATAAATAGACAAACAGGCACCCAAGAGTGAAGGGAACAGCGAGGAAGTAGTTAGCGTTCGCACTGTTACAGAATTCCCGAATCCCACCCAACATGGCCCACTTTGGAGCTTCAAAGGCTTGGGCTGAGGATGCGTTTCAGCAGGATGCCGTTTCTCACATGCTGAAAAGTCACTTTCATATTTGTAGGTTTGTCCAAGATTGGCATAGGACTTAAATACAACCTAGCAGTTAGTTGACCTCCATACTGCCAACACTGGCAGCTCAGATTCAATACATGGGCTGTGAGAAACCCTCCGGGGATCGTTGGCCTGCGGAGACGGGCTTTCAGTTTTTTGGAAGCAAAAAAAAAACCCTTTTTACTTTTTAGTTCAATTAAATAGACTCATCATTCCTGTTGTACTTAAACTCTGTGAGTAAGTCTCTAGCCAGACTGGCTCTTCAGCAGCTGAACAGAAAGAAGGTTCAGCCCTTATACTCATCTACCAGTATAACCAGTGACAGTGGAATAAACCAATTTGATTTATAGTGAATGTGTTCAAGTTCATGTTTACTTTCTGTTCCCTGTCTGCCCTTGTCTGTCTTAGTTTGTCTTGTTTATGTTTGCCATGTGTTTATCATAGCCCTGCCCTCTCCTTATCTTCTCCAGGTGTCTCTAGTCTGTGTTTGTGTATAAGTAGCCCTTTTGTGTTTGTTCACAGCCGTAATATTTGAACACTTTTTTGTGTCTTCGGTTTAGTTCAGTTTTGTCTTTAATTTATTAATTCCTAGTCAGTTTGTTTTTTCTAGTCAGTTTCATGATTTGTTTTATTTATTTAGTGCTTAGCTTCTTTTGCAATTAAAACCTTAAACCCTGCATTGTCATCTATGTCTTGCTCTCCTGCCATTTGTGAAAGGTTGGGACAGTTTTGTGAGGAAAAATGTCATTCCAGACCTTCTGGAAATCCTAAATATGCCATTAACTGTGGATAAAACTGGTAGCACAACCAGGTTCTAGTCTGTTGTGAGAAACAGTCACACCTCGTACGGTAAGAGTCATGGTAAATATTATATAAAGGTAAAAAGCAGAAAATGCCTTTAACAAGCTCAAATGCCTGTGTTTAATCTGGAAAGGCCAAAAATGTTCATACACACTGGCATTTAGTTAACACTACCATACTATTAATGTTCATGTATATTATTGGGTTTTTTGACATTCACAGCCCAAACCTATGGCCGAGCTCTAACAATCATGGTGCACAATTGATACACAGCTATTCTTGTACCACAAAGCCCAGCAAAAATATTCATTTTAAGAAATATCTAGGGATGTCCTCATCCATGTTTCCCCTGATCCAAGAACATCAATTTATCAGTTGATATCCACCTGATCTGGTCCGAAACAATCTGATGTTTGTGTTTTCATTGTGCGGCCACGTGCAGCCAGATGGCTGTTCCAGTTCCAGTTGTGCAAGCTGACTGATTGAGGAGTGTTAGAACTGCGCTATTATCTCACCTCACAAATGCTGTATCACTCTGTATCACTTAACGGTGTTGCTAGGTAAATAACGGCAGAAACTCCTTTAGGTACGTAAATGACCAGAGCGTGTTGAAGTAAAATGCTCCATTTTTGAAATGTGTACAATGGTACATACTCAATCTGGTATCTTCTGTTTTGTTATGTAAATATTGCGTTTTAATGCTCTACTGTAACCTCTGTGACCGCAGTAAAACACAAGATCAGAGCTGGAACAGGCTTTAAATAACCAAAACCTAATCCAGTAAAATATGTCCAAATCTGCCATGATTTTGAGCCACAGGATTGGATTTGGACACCCCCAGTAAAGTTAGTTTTTCAAGACCAAGACCAAATTTAAGACTTTTTCATACTCTTACCAGAACTCACAGGCTTCTCACAGGTATACTACATGCACAGAGCAGTAACAACACACAGACCCCAGACCAGCATGCCACCTTCTTCATTTACAGCATGAGAAAAAGAAAGGCAAAGCTTATCAATCCATATCAGTGATGGAACCTCAGCTCATGATTCAACTTAGGAGATGATGATGATGAATGTCCATGAATCCTAAGAGCTGACCATTTCTTAACTGTTTTGAGGCAACAGGATCAAGGGCAGGGTTTTATAGAAAAGCACACTTAAGAAAAGATACAAGCAGAATCATTCCCTTAAGAGAAACATCAGAGAGTGTTGTGATTATTGTGAGTGTGAGTATTGATTTTTATTGATTTGTTTTCTGAATTCACTTTTGATCATGTAATCAGCACTTCTGGTGGCCATGTTTCTGTTTAATCTGGAAATCTATCACTTACATGGTCATGAGCATTACAGATGTACTTGTATTTATTATAAAGCTGAAATATAGTTTTATTAATTTTATAATATTATCATATTATATTATATAATACAGTGGTGCTTTACAGTTCTATATATTTCTACATAAATGTGGCCTAAAACTTTAGATTGTCATAGTGCTAAAGGTAGCTAAAGAGAACCAAATCAACCTAACTGAGGATAAATATCCATATTCCATGTTTATGAGTGGCAAAAGTATGTGAACCTTTAGTATTTGAAGGTTGTGAAGGTTGCTGAATCAGCTGTGAGTAGGAATTCTGCTTTTACTGAAAGATTGTCAAAGACTGAAGTGCATCATGGCACCACCAAAGGAGGTTTCTGAGGAGCTCAGAAGAAGAGTTGTTGATGCTCACCAGGCTAGAAAAGATTTGAAAACCATATTTAAGGCTCAGAGTGGCTCAGCAGTCTGAAGTACTACCACTATGATCTGAGGATCACAGGTTCAAATCCTGGGTCAGGCTGCTTGCCATTGGCAGCTGGAGTGGGTGGGTAGATGACACTCTCTCCCCACATCACACTCAGTGTGGTGCTGGTTGGCACAGCCATTGGATCTGAGCGTGTTTACTGTCCTGCAAAAATGCAAATGGCAGCAATTCAAACCCTATCCTATTTGTGAAACAAGGTGGTGATAGTATCCTTTTTTTTCTGGGCTTACTGCATTTGGGCCAGGATGGCTTGCCAGCATTAATGGAACAATTAATTATTACATATATCAGCAAATTCTAAAGGAAATTGTTAGGACATCTGTCCATGAGCTGTATCTCATTGAGAATGTGGTTCACGCAGCAAGACAACAACCCTAAGCACACAGGTCAATTGAATGGCCCATTCAAACCAAATACAAAAAGCAAAGGTTTACATACCTTTGCCACTCACAGATATGTAAAACTGGATCATTTCCCTAAATAAATAAATTAGCAAATGTAATATTTATGTCTCATTTTTTTATATATGGCTCTTATGATCTGATTATCTATGAGTTATAGATCAATTTTCAACACAGAAAAATGGAACTTTCAAGCATCTTTGAATACTATAATACACATTGTACATATTTGACCTGTAGTTTACATAAATTATGCAGCAGCACATTGTTAATCAAGGCATCATATCACAGCACAATGACTGTCTGAAATTGATTTGTTTTACTGGACATGAGTGTCACTGCATATTTGTACACATATTTGTACCATACTGGGTGTTCTAAAACTTAATTTAAACCCGAGTTTAAATCTTCAGGTAAATCCTCACAGTGTTATTGTTTATTAAACCATTACATAAGGTAAATTACATAAACCTTCAACAGAAAAAAAAATCCTCTCTGCTTTATAGGCTGCTGTGAATCCCAAGTTGTATGAACAAATGACAAAGAATAAAAAGGAGAAGCTTTATTTTCTCAAGCAGTTGCTGCAATACACACCCGAAACTCAGAATAAACCCAATTCTGATGAGGCTACTTGTTTCTTTTATAATTAACCCCTAACCAGGATTCAAATGGGGTATTTCAGTTCCTGTCCTGGAGTGTTCAACATGGTTTGGTGATTTCAAATACAAATACACTCAAATACACTACAACTCATCTGTTAATTCCTCCAGGACTGGACCTGAAGAACCAGTGGCTATACCATGGGTGCAGTCCTTTTTGGTTCCACTAGGTGGCACTGGTGATTCTCTTGTATATTGCAGTATGTGGAAAATAAAGGTTGGAAATGGAAATAACAGAGACTGGGTAAAAAAGCGAGGACAGTCTAAGCAGAGCACTGCAGAGGGTAAGGAGGAGAGGGCATCAGTATAGGTGGATCATGCTAATATTACCTTACTGGATCTTTTCCAGCTCCTTCTCAAAAGCATGGTCTGTAAATGAGACAAAGCGGTTATATAGCCACCTTTGTCATCCCCAGTGAGATGAGGTTGTTAGTTTGAGTTTAGTTCAGCCCTGGGGAAGCACACTGCAATGAAAAGTCCCTTGACTTAAGAGTGTTATAACACCTTTGTAAGTAGAATAAAATCAAACTTGAAATCAAAGTAATGCAACACTTCCAATATGCATTAAGCAACATTTTGATTGTATGCTCATAAAAGTGTCACAAAGGTGTTATAAGCTCTTCAGCAAAGCCCTGGATTAAAGGCAATACATGATACTGTGATCCTAAAGAACTATAAGAGGTTGATCCTCAAAGACTTTTGGGGAGGACAGCCAAGGAAAGCTGGGGGCGGCAGCCGCTACACAAGCCACCATACACACCCAGTCACACAGATACAAAGGAAGCACTGCCATCCAGAGCTTAAAACAACTCACACAAAGTAAAAAGGAAAATACATATGAACTGTATGTACACTTATATGAACAAATGCACACACTGTGAGAACATTTTATTACATAATACAGTTAAGATTTGATGTCTTGAATCAGTACAGCTCCTTTCCACCACTAGACGGTGCTAAAGAAAAACAAACATTACTGCATCCCTCAAGCACTCATTTGACATCAATGTTGCATAAGGTAACATGCACTGTTTCACATTCTTTCATTAGTCCTTTACTGTATTACAAAGAGATCTGAACAAAACAGCATATGACATCTCCCCCATGGGCTGCCTACCTTGCATTATACATGCTTGGGGGATAAATTAGACATACAAAATCAAATCTGCCTCCCTACATAAAAGTGTAGGCAAACCAAGTGAGGGACTAAAAACTAAACACAATTAGGATGGGCGCATGCCAGCTTAGCTTTGAACTCACTTCTCTCTACTCAAAATGTTGCCAAACAACATTGGATCTTTGTAATGAGTGCATTTTCTCCCTGGACAGTATTTTTCAGCTACAGATATCATTTCTGGTCCTGTAAACCCACAGTGTCTGTCCATTCCATTGGGAGGATTAGCATATTTGCACACAGACTTATGAGAGTTGGTGAAGCTGATTGAACTGGGGAAAAAAGATCATTAAATGATTTAAATTGATATTAAAATATTTTTATACAGTGCAGGAGTGTGAAAATGGGAACCCTGGAGCCAATATAAGATGAACAATGTTAAAGGGGAATTCCAGCCACTGTTGAAAATGTCTGCCTAATTAAAATGTTAGATGTAAATGTAGGTCAGAGCAGTTTGGGGTGAAATGCTCTAAAGCAGGTTTTCTCTACTAGTGAGCTAGGGACCACCGGTGAGCTGTGAAGCACTCCCTAGTGGTCTACAGGCTCATCTTTAGGTGGAGAAATTAGTCTATAGTGGGCTGGTAAAGCCACATTAAATCATACAAGAAAAATATTTGTATAAGTAAAATCGAAAGATCAATCATTTCAAATGAAAACATTAATTAAGCATTAATAGAAATGTAACAGTAATAAAATCACACAACTAACATACGACAAATTAAATCAGTTAAATGTTATCAGTGCAAAAGTAAAATGCTTTCTGGTTGGGCCATGAAGTAGAAAAGGTTGAGAACCCCTGTTCTAGAGAACCTTTAAGAAATCAGAACTTTTCACAGTGGTGGTGACAGGAGCCAGGTGTCTAAAACATTTAACAGCTGAAAATGTGATGTTCAAAAGCTTTTAGATGACATGGTTAAAAACAATGACTATATAAAAGATGGACAGTACATCATCTGTCAAAACTGAAACCACTACAGGTCTATTGCCTCGGCTGGCTGGTTGCAGTATGATGATTAACTCCACCATTCCCATTCATTTCAATGGCAAAACAGCCTATATTCAATTAGATTCTTCTCCTCTATACTGTATTTCTATCCCCACTATAATTCCAGCAGTTAGTTTTCCATATGTTAATGTTGGGACATATTTGCCCACCAGAAATATTTCTAAGGGGTTGTCATAAGAAGACAGGATTACACATAAGAATGAAGAGACTGACAGCCTTGAAGCCCAAGCAGAAATGTTATGATTTGAGAGGAGTGGTCTCAGGCTCTCCCGATAGCCAGGGCTAGGTGGTAGTGGTGTACATGGAGCACAACACCGTTAAGTTGTTGGAGGAGGCCGGTTGTCACCACGCTAATGCCCCAGTGGCAATGTGGGAAGAGGCCCTCTGTCAGCATGCTTTTAACTATCATTTTACATCTGTTTTCAAAATGTCTAAACTTTAATTTTGTACTTATTTCAAATGTGATCTTTTCAAAACACAAGAAATTAACCCAAACATATCAGAAAGTAATCAAAGTAAGTACTTTGGATTACATTATTATAATTACATTGGGAGGGAAGGAACCCTCACAAACCAGCTGAGAGCTAAAACAAGGTGAGAATTCAAGGTTAGAATCAGAATTAATCCCAGAGGGAAACTGCAGATTCTTACAGCTGCACCCGTCTTTATAAAATTAAAAAAAATTAATAAATAAATAGTGGCATCATCATAATCGTTAAGGGCATCATAAGCTAAATAGTGCCCAAAGAAAACATATTAAAGGTGGCCTTTAATAGATAACTGTTGAATAATTAAAGTTCAGTACATAGAAAGATGAGAAACCCTCATTTTACCACTGGCTAAAGCTTCCCTGCAAAAACTCTTATAAATGTTATAAACTTTATAAACGTTGTTTAAAACACAATATATATGAGGCATATTCTAGTTCTTCTTTGTCTTCTTCTTTTTCTTATTATTATAAAAGGAAAAACGCAGGCTCAGTTTTCAATACCAGTTAAAATATCACGCCACTGTTGAAACCCATTTCTGTCTAAACAGATACAGTATTAAAAATTACAGCCTGTTAATGTGTGTCATTCTTGTAAGCAACTAGTTTGACACATTGTTGTCATCTACAGTCACCTGTGTGGATTTGGAAAACAAACACTGGCCTTAACCTGCAACAATAATCGAGAATATTTGGATTCAGGTTCTTAAATAAACATGGTTTCAGCTTCGTTATTTATCATATTCACTACTTCTGTTGTAGCCACATCTTCTGCTTGCATGCAAACTTCACGAGATCAGCTACAGTTCACATCTCGAACAAGCCTTATATTACCACCATCAGCATTATATAGGGTCAGGTCTCCTATCATCAGCAGGTCCACTTTGGGGTCAATTCTTCTTTTTCCCCCATTGCCAGTAGATTGGAGTAAATTCCAAGGAATTTCCATGAATTTCTCAATTTACTCGGAATAACTGGCTAAGGAAACAAAGATTTAAACTTTGTGACTCCTGAATCCCATCACCACGACTGTAAGGATTTTCAGAGTTGGTAAGTTTCTCAACATTAAACCATTTCACACCAAATCACTCAAGACTGATAATTCTGTTTACACCTCAATGCTTTAATTATTTCCCCTTTAATGGAGAGGAACTAAAGCACAAGCTTTGGATACACATCCACCTTTGAGTCACCAACTGCTGAAATATTCAACACATGATTATTCATAAATGATTCCAATCTAAATTACAAATGAAATGATACTTTGTTTAATATGGGTTGGAGACAGATTCATCAGACTTATGTAACTAATTAATATTGATGTGCAGTATAACTGTCTAAACGAATTAAGCGTCAAAGTCAGAGTAAAGTAAAGTCAGATTCCTAAAGGAAAAAAAATTCCATGGGGAGAAAAAAAGGTTCTTTTCACATTTCACAGACAGTAGCACTTTCACTTTCAAATTGTATGTCACACAAGTCAGGGCCAAGTCATTAGGGACAAAGAGGGAAAAGTACCACTCACAGCTTCCCTGAAGTCCCCTTCTTTAGGCGTGAGGGTGACTGCCATTTCCAGTGAACCCAGGTCATGATCGGGGTAATGAGGGTCCTTCAGGTCAAGGCTGATGTCCAAGGTCCTAATCATACAAGATATGCAAAAGAATATCTGACACTACTTGAATGAAAGATTCCGTTATACTGAGAGCTGCATTATCATACCAAAACACTAGAGGGCAGTCTTGCCCTTTTATACTGCTACCAAACAAATCTAACACGTAGTTAATTTTTTGACAAAACACTGGTACAAAACGCAGCATCTTCAGTTGTCAATAAGCTAAAATATTTTGAACACCACCAAAATGAGAGTCAGATAAAGATGAGGCCTGAAAAGGACCTTTGTTGCTCCAGGGACTCCAGATAAAGATATGCAGAGCCCATGAAGTCATCCTGCAGCCCAAAGTCATAGTCAAAGACCTGTAAGGGAGAAAGATAAAAAGTTTAAAACATTTAATATGCAATATGCAACTAAGGATTTAGAAACTGCCAGCTGTTCCTGTGCACGTTTGCAGAACAATGAAAAAGTGTTTGCCCCCTTGAGTTACAAAAATTCTCAACCCTTTCTCAACCCAGGCTAAACGTGCGTCCGGTTACTCTGAAATGGCTTGTTATTTAGCTGATTAGTTGAAACTTTGTATGAGGTGGTGGGCAGGAGGGCAAGTCCATGTAATGTCTGGTACAGCTGGTATCAACTTTAAAGCATGGTGGTGGTAGGTCAGTTCCAGGTTATGCTTTATTAAGTTTTGGTTCAGGATGCAACTGCATTTAGAGCTTGAAATTTACACAAATGCAAGAACTCAAACAAACAGTGTGCACTGTGTATACAACATTTAATCAAACGTAGTGATTGACTTAAATCACCAGATATGACTTACCTTGACATATAAAGGCTCTCTTAGATTGTCCACCAGCAGACTGACTTTTTCGTCCCATACCGGGTTCAGATTCTTATGGATGATCTTACTGCGGAACACCTCTTTCCCCGCAATCTTAAACTTCACATAAGGATCACTTGTTCCTATGAAAACACAAAAACAGAGTGAATGACCCACAGATAATGTTCCATTAGGCTTGAGGGAACATCAGCATGAATCATGGTGTTATAACAATTCTTGGCACAATCTGTAATCTGAAACCTTACTGAACTCTCACTGGTACGTCAAATTAGATCAAAGAATAATCTAAGCAGAATGCACAAAGCAAAGTTCACAGCTGCTACATTTGTTTTCACTGCCAAAGCCAGGACAAGTGTTTCAACAAAGGCTCTGCTTGTGTAAAACACCACCATTGGCTTTCAAACGGAGCTGTTTTAAGCTCATTTGCACATTTGTGAATATAAAATTCAGGGAATGTGTTAAAGAGCCCGATTCATCACTTATACAGCACATCATTTTTAAAAGGACAAGCGCTTTGAGGAACTTTTGATGGTTCTTCAGGTGAAGAAACTGGGAAGGAACCTCTGAAGATGCATTAATGAACCTTCAAGAAAACTTTGCCTTTAAGAATGTCCTCAAAGCACCTGAAGAAGTTCCTCCACAGTTTCAAACTGAAGAACCTTCATAAGCTCTTCATGATCTTATAACAGTGTACATGCAGTGAAAACCCTTACACTCAAGTTCATTTTACATTCTATCCCATAGATTTGCATTTACATTTATTGCATTTGGCTGATGTTCCGATCCAGAGAGACTTTGAATCATGTTACACAGGCAGGATTAGGAGTTTTGTACAAGAACCCTTATTGGTGTAGTAGTGTGGTTATCCAAGTGGGGACTCAAACCCTTGTCTGCTATGAACAATGTGATGTTGATACCCACTTTGTTACGTCAAACACTAAGGGAAATAATGATTTATGTAATAAACAGTTTAATATAATTTAGGGAATTCAAGTAATACTTAGAATCTCACTGCTGTTTAGCTATATTTAGGGGCTGACATGAGTGTTTATCACTTGTGGCATTTTTTGGTCTCATTGAGGGTTCAATCTAAAGCTGTACTATTACCATCTGGTAATCTTGTAGATTTACTTGTCTATACATTTTTTTCTCGTAAAATTGGATATTTTGCAGTGAAAAATGTGATGCATGTCAAATGTACTAGCACTATGATCCAAGGATCGCAGGTTTGAATCCCGGGTCATGATGCGTGCCATCGGCAGCCAGAGTCAGAGAGAGCAAAATTGGCCACACTCTCTCTAGGTGAGTACATGGCACTCTCTCTCCAGTGTGTCTGTTAGCCACTGTCTGTCCAGCAGCATTGCATCTGATAGTGGGAGAGTCTTAATAAGAGTAGGTAATTGGCACTTCCCAACTGGAGGAAAAATAGGAGCATTGCTTAACCTAACCAGATGGTAGCAGATAACAGGGTTTTCTCAAGCAGAGGTTTTGAAATGTTTAAACAAACCATTTACCATAAATATTTATTATAAACATTTACCCAATTAATTAATACATATTTTTCAATTTCTCATATTCAAACTCAGGAACACCCTCCCTTCTCTCCCCCTCTTTCTGCAACTTTCTCTTCTGTTGATGGACCTGACAGAGGTCACAAACAGGCGTGCTGTTCTGCCTTAGACTCAGGTCATGTGCATCAGCATGTTAGCTCGGATTGGCTCACTTTACAGGAAGGTTGGTAGAAAGGCTGTGTGAAGCCACAAGCAGGTCGACCTCCACATCAAATGAAACATCACAGTGAGTCACAGGCCTGAAGAGTTTCCACAAGGCCACATTTAAATACAGGCTTCTAGACCTGAGTGTCACAATGACTTTGTTGTAGTTGTAGTTGTAGCTGCATAAAGCTTGTTCTACACAGTGGTGGAAGACACAGTAGTGCACGGAGTGATATTCCTTTTACCATCCACTGATAACTGTGACACATTGCTAATGTAGACTGTTCTCCCTTTATGAACAAACCTGTACCTCAAACTGGCCACTAGATGGCGTCCTGCTCCTTTAGCAGACTTGTGTGTTTATACACAGGTCACCTGTCTCTTAGCTGCAGTACCACATGTGCAGTTGTACAATTGAACTATGCAAGATATACCAGTCACAATATTCAGCTATACACTTATAAGCCAAAACATTATGACCACTCAGATGAAGTTGTTTACATTGATTATCTTATAATGGCTCATGTGAATTCCAACTGACAGTGGTCCCAGAAGGGACAAACCCTTCCATCAGTGACAGGGTGTTGGGCAGCCAGTGCTCATTACATACGCTTATGAACACTGGAGCAATGGACGAAGGCTTTAATGGAACAAGTCTGACCCAAGATCCCTCAGGAAACTATCAGGTGTGGCATCACGATGGTGGCACACAGCTCCAGGGGCCTGGGGTTGTGAGTTTGATCCCCACAACCCTGATACACACTGTGTTAGGAGTTTATATTTCCCTCTTGCACATGGTAGGTGAATTGCTACTGTGTGGTAGACTGCGATAGACAGAAGGTATTCCTGACTTGGCTCTGGATTAACTGTGACCCTATTCAGGAAGAAGCGGCTAGGATGACTGAAAGTGAGCTGCTTGGTGGCAACAGCATACTAGACACGTGGCCTCATGTTCGGATCATGCACAATAGCAAACCCTTAAAACCACGATGCACAAAAGCATTGCTCCAACAAAAATGACCTGAAAAGGTCATTATCTGTCCAGATTCCTCCATCTGGCCACTTGAAACTAAATGGATTGGTTTTCATCGCAGCCTATTCAATCGACTGTGCCAGGTATGTCTATTCTATTGGATTAAGCTCTCAGAGGGTAGCACCACAGCCAGGACAAATGTCAGTACCGGAAGACTCCAAGCATTGTTTGTGAAACAGATAATCAACTTCCCCTGGTTTAAATTCAGGTCACGTTTCACGAGCCCTGCAGTAACCCCAGGGTCTGAACAGTGACATGCAGAGAGGCGGACAGGCTGCAGAATAAACAGAAAATGAGTGTTCAAGGGGATGTGCATGTGTGTTGTGTGTGTGTGTGTGTTTGTGTGTGAGCACTGTAATTAAACTCCAGTATCTGCAGGGAATCCCCATTTAAGACTGCACTTCTCTCTCCTTCTCACATTCTTCCCTACTGTGCTTACCATAACTCAGTCTGCACTCCTTCTAAGTATGTAATGCCATTAGAGTAGTCCATCAGACCAGCTCCATCACAATACTGTCGTTGCTCTACTACAATTCATCAATACACGTCCCACATTTAAAGAGGGAGGAGCACTTGACAGATATTGGTAGCTCTTCTCAAGCTGCATCAAATATTTGGTGGTTTTTATTGTGTTAAATGTTTTTTTTTACTGGAGGAGTGGAAGGCTGAGTGTAGGGAGTATACACTGTACCATCTGCACAATGGCTTAGAAAACAATCCATAGGTTGCTCCATTCGACTCATATATACTCACAGCCACCTGGCATCACCACAGACACCCAGAGACACTTTGAAATCTCATGACATCACCACCCACAATCACTTACCACTCAGTTACTACAGACTTAAAAATTATGGCTGTTTACGGGTTCTTCAATAAAGAAAATGGTTCCATATAAAAACACTCAAAGAACTCTTTGCATAAATAAAGGGTTCTCTGCATTGTGAGAGTTCTTCAGCTTGATGGAGAATGTGCTGTACAGGGTTCTATATAACCTTTTGGAAAAGGGTTCTATCTTGCACCAAAAAGATTGATGGATAATGAACTGTAGAGTGTTCTTTATAGAATCCTTTGGAAAAAGGTTCTATCTGGCACCAAATACTACACACTTAAACATGAGGGTTCGTCAGTAAATCGTTCTATGAAGAACTATGAACATATTGTTAATTGCATCTTGAAAGGGTTCTTTAGGCAGTAGAAAAATTAGATCTTGAAGATCCTATATAGAACTTTTGGAAAAGGCACCAAAAAGGGTTCTACTATTGTTACAGGATAGTGTTGTTGTAATAATAGAAGAACCCTTTTGGAGCCACATAGAATCCTTTTGAAAAAAACCCTCTTCAGTGTATTCTTCATTTATCTGAAGAACCCTTTCAATATGCAAAAAACCCTTTAAACATGCAAAGGGTTATTTGAGTGTTCATGGTTCTATATAGAGCCATTGTCTTTTCTGAAGAATCCATGCAAAACCCTCATTTTTAAGTATACCCTCCAACTCGTGTGGTAGTGCTGATCTAAGATTTTATAGTCAAATAAACTTAATGGTGGGTGTGATTATACAACAGCCTCACTGTTCCATTCTCTCCGATTAATGAATATGATTCATTATCTCAGTAAGGCAGTGCACAATACACAGCTGGGCCTTTCAAAATTCAGTGACACACACACACACACACACACACACACACACACACACACACACACACACACACACACACACACACACACACATTTTCTGAGATATGACAATGATAGAGGTCAATTATCCAACTAGGCCTGTCACAATAGCAATAATTGTTCCAAAAATAATTGTGATAAATAATATTGTAATTTTAAAACCATTTAAAACTTTTGCTACAGATATAATAACATAATAGCTTAATAATACAATTAATAATTTAATTAATTAATTTTTAAAGAATGATTTAAATTATAAAGAATCATCAGACATTAGAATTTGAATACAATATTTTTTAAATATCCTCAAATTAAACATAATTTAATTTAAACTATTGTTATTGTAAAAGTCAACATACCACTCATTTATGTATTATTGAACGTTTTTTCCTTGCTAAGAAAAACATATTGGATGATATCAAGGTTGACAAAAATGATTGTTGCTCTGTCAATGTATTGTAGAATACTTAATAACATCATTATCCAACATGCAGTAATATTAATAATGCAAAATTAATGATGAATAATAATTAATAATTCAGTAGATATATCATGGAACAAATTAAACAGTCCATCTGTTTCATTGTATAGTTTGTTATTCTTTTTTTTACCATGATCTTCAATGGTCAGGACCCCACAGGACCACCACAGAGTAGATATTATGTGGATGTTGGCTCATTCTCAGCACTGCAGTAATACTGACATGTTGGTTTGCTGTTTGTTGCACTGGTATGACTGGATCAGACACAGCAGCGCTGCTGCCTTGGACAGCTGTCTGCAGTAGAAGTGCAAAACAGGGATGTTGCACAGAACTGCTGGTGGTGAACGTAAGAGAACAGGGAGGCCTCTGACTTACCAGCAAGCTCACTGATGTGTGTTTCTGACATCACCAGAAAGGCAGTCACTAGTGATTACGAGCAGTCACTAGTGGGCAGTGAATTGGTTAATCCCACTCAAACATTCTGAAAAACACAACTTTCCCATTTTTAAAATTCTATTACAAAACATAATTCATAAATCACAGCAGCAAGCACTCCAACAAACCTGACGGTTCGATAAATTAGTCAGTTAAGTGTTTGGTATGTCTTCAGGGTCACAGAGTGGGACTATTTCTTTTTTCCCTCCCAAATCGATGCACACATGGCAGGCATGCACCACAGAACAGCTCTCAACCCACACTCTCCATCTATTGTTGGGTCTATAAACACAGCAGAGAGCCAACATCCATCCTGCAGGCTGAACAGCATGAAATTAAAATCCATGCAGCTGGGCATGAGTTAAAGATTAAAGGTTATAATGTGCCACGTCTGGACTGTATGGACTGAATTTGAGTGGTGTGAGTTTTATAATACAAAGCATAGCTTAATACAACCTTTTCTGATCTTTATATTTACCACATACCTTTTATATTAAAACACTGAAATTAGATTGGAAGCATGCATTAGCATAATCATCATCTATGAACCACATCTGTACATGCAATTGATCCAACAAGTGTTATCTAAGTAAGCATAACATTCAAAACTGCAGACAACCTCATCTCTTCTCATCAATTATAGTGGCTCAGTATTCACATACCATAGATGGCCACCAAGGGGCAGTGTTTTGCTGCTTTCAGCAAAAAGAGGACGCGATCACTCATATTGGCACAATGATAAATGCTTCTAAATAGAAGGTCAGAACCTCTCAGCACCATTTTCAAGCCATACCACAGATAAACCTGTGTACATCTCTCAAAACTGACTCAGCAATGATTAACCACTGTGATGTTAGTATAATCTCAAACCAATGGAACAGCAAATTACCAGTGGATCGAAATTTAGATTATAAGGCACTCACTAGGTGTAGAAATTGTGTTATTCATTCTTATTGCTCTGGCTAGAAGTGAGACTAGCCAGCATGCATAAAAATGCCAGGTCAAATCCCAAGACCCAGTTCTTAGATTCTCTGAGCATGATACAGATTATCTTTGACGTACACTGTTACTGGTCAATTTCTGTTAGTCATCAAATAAAATATAACTTGAGGCCTATTTCTCTTAGACCAGGTACTCATCCCTCTATAAAGACCCTAAAGCAACTGTTATTGACATCAGCAACATCCTCCAGAGGGCAGGAGTGATGGTATCACAATCTATTTTTATGAACAAAAGGAGATGCTTCACCAAAATACAAACTAGAAGAACAGGAAAATAAGGCTGGAATTTGCCACAAAGTTCAGAGACAAACTTCAGAAATTCTAGAATAAGGTTTTATGGACTTATGAGACAAAGATTAGCCTTTATCAATGTGGTGGACAGTCCACCACACAGGTTGGTTCTCCAACACAGTGGGGATAATGTCATGGCTTGGGCTTGCATGGCTTCTTTAGGGATGGGCTTATTAATCTTCACTGATGAAGTGACTCCTGATGTCAGCAGTACAATGAACTCAGAAACAATTTGTCTGTCATTTTAAGGAAGATTCAAACAAAGTGATTAGGAGATTCTTCACCATGCAACAAGATAATGACCCAAAACACGCTGGCAAGGCAAGAAGTGGAAGGTTTTAGACTGGCCTAGTAAATCTTCAGACTTAATCCATATAGAACTGAATTTATCTGCTAAACAGGCGATAAAGAAGAGAGAAGGAAATAACCCCTCAAAACAAACACCAACTGAAAGAGGCTGCGGTGGAAATCCTGGAACAGCAGACAGGCTTGATGCAGTAATTGCAAGCAAAGAGTTTGCAATTAAATGTTAAGTCTTATTCACTTTAATCTATTTTAAGTTTAACTGTTCCAATACGTTTGTTTCACAAGAAAAATAGTTGGGTTCCGGCAACACCGTTCACCATCAGCTTGTGTCTGCTTCATCACAGCTGTGCTCTTATTCCACGATACCACACTCCCTCTTGTGTTGTATTGCTTTATCATGCAATAATAATTGGATCCCTGTCAGAGCTCAGGCATAAAGATAAACAGAGACTATTGAGACCCAAACCCGAGACAAAAGCATATGGAAGCAGAACACCCCCCACTCCAAACTCACAGTCCTAAAGAGGATTATACAACCCAAATACTGGATCTAATGGACTCCATCAGAGCCGTTAAGGCTGGAAAGCCCACCTAATGGCTCCTGAATAATGAATTGATGGGCTAC
Organism: Acestrorhynchus altus; assembly: GCA_034509495.1. Taxonomy (NCBI): domain Eukaryota; kingdom Metazoa; phylum Chordata; class Actinopteri; order Characiformes; family Acestrorhynchidae; genus Acestrorhynchus; species Acestrorhynchus altus. Next base: position 14,325,196 of record CM067522.1, on the reverse strand, counting down.
AAAAAACAAGACCCTCACATTACACTGGGAAATGAAGCAAAACACAATAGGTATATAATCTGTAAATGGGTAATTCTTTAAGAGTTCATTAAGCAACGCTCTGCACAGCTTGAACCTTCAAGGTAAATAGCAATAGCAGACATAAATAAATGAGGTGCATTGTGTTCGATACCAAAAGCAGCTGTAAACTGACTGCTGATTATCTGATGTAAAGGAAATGTGTCTGTGATGCTTAAAGGTGTGGCCATATTGGCCACTCAAATGTTTAATTAAACATAACAGTCACCCAAGGCTTTAGAGGAGTGATTAACATTCAATCACTTTCAATAATAGCTGTTTAACTGTCAGGTCCAGATCTAATGCAGCATTTTCTCAAGACAAATTCTTCACACCTGAAGTGCGCCCCTACCCACCCCTTAAAAATCAATACAGGCTAGTCCAATCCAACTTACATTTAGTAGAAGCGAAATGCTCAGTAATGCACTCACGACAGGCCTGATGTGCAGATGTGATGAAATCTTAAAGGCATGCAGCGGTTTGGCCACAGAAACCACTTCAGATGAACACTCAGATAAAATTACTTATGGAATATTGGATACTGTGTTGAATATGGATGATACAGATACAGACTGTTGACATACCAGGGAAAATTGCCATGTCTTCCAGTGCATCAGTATTGTGTAATATGAATGTACTTGAACTTTCTATATTTCTGCATAAATATGACTTAAAAGCCCTAAAGGTAGATAAGGAAAACCAAATCAAACAAATGAGGAATTTTAGCCCATTTCTTACCATACAAAACAGCTTCAACTCCGATATGTTGCAGGGTTTCCTCCCATTAACCGCTTGCTTCACATACTTCCACAACATTTTTCATGGATTAAGGTCAGGACTTAGCCATTCCAAAATATTAAATTCATTGTTCTTTAACTATTGTTTGCAAGAACATCTTGTTTTTCCATCAAAAACTGCACTGGCTAAGATGCAGCAAAACAAGCCCAAACCATGATACCACCACCACGTTTCACAGATGGAATAAGCTTTCTATATGTTTTGATTTTTTCAAACTGCAGATGGGCAGCAATGGTCTTTTTGGAGAGCAGCTGCTTTCTCCTTACAACCTTGTCATGCACACCATTTTCTTTGGAGAAAATTAGCCAATGTAACGTTGCTTAGAAGTTACCTTGGGTTCCTTTGCAAACTTTAGACAATTGCTCCTGAACTTGATCTTTGTTGGTCAACTACTCCAGGGACGTGTAATACTGGAATTTAATAACACAATCCTGTTGATCCTGATGACAATAAAACAATTCTTTGTGAATCATTCTAATGAATCAATTCAGCTATTTGAAGTTGTACCCATTACTGACAGAGATGTGCAAATGTACACACACACAGCTTTTCTAGTCCTTGAAGTGAAGAATAGGATTCTCTGGAACAGATACACATACACTTGTAAGGTATATATATTGTGGTTTGTGTATATTGACTTGAGACTTGACTAGGACCTAGCCTAAAGACTTGCAACTTGACTTGGACTATTGTAAGGACACTTGACTTGTGGAGCAAATCTCTGGAGCATATAAAGATGAAACTTGGCACCATGCTAGACATCAGTGGAACTGTCCAGTACTTTTGAGATGAGTTAGAGAGTTGTGGATAAGATAGGGTGGTGATCATCTAACATCCTGACTTCACTAATGCTCGCTGCTGAATGCAATCAAATCCTGACAGCAATTCTCCAAGATCTAGTAGAAAGCCTTCCCTGGAGAGAACAGACAGATACTAGTAAAACCAGGATACCTTGATTTCAGAAAACACAATGACTCAGCTGGTGTCCCAATACTTTTGTCCATAGCGCACATACAAAACAACTCACATAAAGAAAAAAGACATTCATATCCATCCCCTACCACACAAAGCACTTTACTCCACACACACACACACACACACACACACACACACACACACACACACACACACACACATTTCCCCAACCACATTACTACGTGCCTTCCTTCTCTCCCCCTGCATTAGAAGCACTGGAACAATGATCACTGTGCGCTAATCGAGTCTGAGGGGAAAAGGTGGGCCTATATCAGGCTGTTTTGACCCACGACACATCTCTCCACACTGCACATTGCCAACTAGCTCTCAAACACACCACTCTGGAGGAGAAAATGAAGATGGGCATTTCTATTTGAGGGCTCTACATTGCTGTGTTCTAGAACAAGCTGCAAATGAAGCCAGGAGCCCCTCTGACTGTCCTCAGTAGACACAAGGCTGCTAAATAAATAAATAAATAAATAAATAAATAAATAAATAAATAAATAAATAGGGGTAACTGATTGATTTTGCATGTCTGAATTTGAGTGTAATGAAAACAACAAACAAGTACATCACACTGAGGAAATGAGGTCTAAATGGGTGTTTTATGAGAAAACACATTTTTAAATTATACCAGTAAATACAAGAAAAAAGAAACCAGGAAAAGAAGCCCAGCAAATGAGTTCAACTACAATGAAACACTCCTCTCCGAACATTCATAATTAGGCTACCCAAAAAATCATGACAGGCCAGGAGAGCTATAAAAAGGTCATTGAATAATGCATACTGAGTCATAATTAAGCAAAAAATTTTCAATTCAGTTCCCTCAGTGAGTCAGACAGGGTGATTAGTCTCATCGGAAAGACATTTGGAACTGCTGGGATCACTATGATCCCCTACAGACCACCGAAACTTAGCTCTGGCCCTCTAGGGGCCCGATTATGGCCCCTAGCTCTGGCACTCAAGCTATTCTTGAGGAGTTGGACCCAATAGAATTTCTCCTACACAGAATTACGGATGAACCAGTTTGGGAATTCTGGGTCCGTGCCAATATCTAAATACCTGCTGCTGCTGTTGCCAATACACAACCATTTATACATTTATCAGCACAGATATGATTCCAATATCATCCCAACACAGCATTTGAGAAAAAATATGTGAGGAATTTGAGAAACTAGGAATTAGATAGAACTTTAAATTACATTAAATTGCATTGCTTTGCATACTGGTCCAACACTGGAAATGATCAGTATGATAACATGTTCAAGTTGTCTTGTTAAATGAAGTCACAGTATTTAAAGTATATATTACAGCATGTCTAATGACTTCATATACTAGGGCTTGGTGATATATCAATATTTATATCTATATTGGGATATAAACCGAGCGGGATCTGGGAGGAGGCAACAAAGTAATATAAGAGAGAACTCTGGCATGAGACCACTGTGTATGAAATAGAATTGAAGCTTACATTGTTTGTTTAAATAAGTATAGTTGAATAAGGTATTTGCTTTATGGCACTACCCAGATGAGAGCAGTCTCAATATTTTCAGTGGACCTATGGAGCTATGACTGCCATCTGCTATAGTCAGCCTCACACAAGAGGCCTACTGGCCTATCAGCTCCTCTTTAGTATCTGCTGACAGTGAAACATCAGACGCGAGCAGGCAAACAAAGAGTGGCAACAGGCCGATTCATGATAGCTTCAAAGGTCTACACACAGCCATAAGATCCAGCAGCAGTTCATGAAACATGAAACTAGACTTTCCATACAGGTCCTAATAAATCATCCCCTCTCTTTTCAACCTGCCACAGTGACAAAGATTCATCAATTTCTACACAGCTGGACACTGCTGGACTCCATTATTGCTTGAATAAGTTACAAACCACTGGAAGTGAAATAAATCATCTTGAAATTAAAGCAAATAATAAGTTAGATTTACAGGCCAGCATGACTCAACAGGCAACAGTTTCTAAGAGAGGCAGAAAAGCATTTGCAGAAAAGAATTCATTAGTTAATGAAAATGTGAAACAGAAACAGCAGTAACCTGCTTGCATATGGAAGGATAAGGGATTCTAACGTGCTGCTTCTGCAAGAGGCTCCTAATGTGCTGCTTCTATCTACATGTTCTATGAGTACTTACATACACTATATGGACAGGCAGACTGTGTGCATGGGTTACACACACAGCTATAATCAAGTCTCTCTTTTGGAGGTCATCCAGTTTGCTCGGGGTATGTGTGTTTCCAGTGCCCTTCATGAAATTTGGAAAAGAGTTCATATTAGGAGTTTTATTCTAAAATGCATTCTATTAATAAATACACTCATTGACAAAATTAAGACTCCCAGATAAGACATACGTATTTATGTATGTAAATATTTAAATGATTACAGGTTTGATCTAAGACATTGGCTGCTTTAGGGGATGTAAAAGACTTATGACCTATAAAAACACTATCAGAGGCTATTTTGGCTGGTATGACAATCTGGGTAGCCATCACATATGCCAGTAGGCCACCGCAGTAGTAATACAAGACACACTAACAGGTCAATAATATGGGCAGGATATCCTATTCTGGCATTTTTCATCCGGAGATGCTCGCCCACACACAGCAAGAGTATCCCAGCAATGTCTTTGCCAGACTGCAACATTTTCTTGACCTGCCTGGTTGCCAAATGTATCACCAATCAAACATGTATGAGACCAGTTGGGACACCAGCTTTGTCAGCCTATGAGTGTGCACAATCTACAGGTTTAGCTGCATCCATGGGGAATTGCAGGATGCCATACAGAACCTGTATGCCTCAATGCCCAACTGTATCTTATTTTGTATCCTAAATGTTGATAGTGGATATAAGGTTAAAGCACATTTATTCCCCTCCAATTTGGATGCGCCAATACCCAATCCCATTTGGGCTCTCCCTCTATGACATACAATGCTGTTCAATGCTACTAGGAGGATGAAGACAAGCACATGCTTCCTCTGACACATGTGAAGCCAGCCACCACAGCATTGCTGGGCAGGCAACAAGCAAGGAAAGTGCCATGGCGATCAGATGGTAATCAGCATGAGCAGGGATTTGAACCTGCAGTCCTCAGTTCATAGTGGTAGCACATTAGACCACTGAGCCATTCTGAGGCTTTTATCTTTTTACTTTTTGGTTCTTTAAATTATGTCAATATGTATTGATGGATGGGCCAAAATGGCTGAATATGCATTCTTATTATGCAAAACTAAATTAGACAGTGATGATTCATCAAGAGGCAAAATTCTAACTCATTATATATCCAAATGATTAAACATGACAACTGTAATCCACTTAAAAATAATGGGTAAAAACTCTGGCTTCATTATAATGACCAGGTGCCAGATTCTGGTTTGCTAAAAGGAAGAATTTCATCCGTGGCATGCAGCTTTCAGGGGCCGCAAGAAAGCAGAGCCGCAGTCAGTGAGCTGTGAAGAGGAAACTCTCTCTTTATACCACTCACTCTTTCTCTTTGTCCCGGGTGAAGACCTCTGAAAGAAATTGTCCACCTTCCCGCCATGACTTAATGGGTAAACCAAGTCATGTTCCTCTTTGTAGACAAAGGGAATAGGTGTGTTTTGTATACAAACAAGTTCCAGTATACAACAATAAAAACGGCAGTAGAAGAAATAGTCTTTACTCCAGCAGACAGTTCTGAGGTATAACCAGCACTTAGAGTAATGTAGTCCCATTTCTTTTCACAAATATATCTCCAAAAACCATCATGCCATATTTGACCACTCAAACCACAACTGGGTTTCATAATATTTCTACTATTTCTGTCGTCCAGACATGAGGAATCGCAACATATAAAGCCATTCTTGTCTTCTTCTGTCCGCACGAGAGAAAAGGCAGGTTGGAATCAGGAATGGTTCATATTTTCACCAATACTATGGCAGTGCTGAAGGTGAGGAGGATGGCAGCATCAGTCGTCTTCTGGCAGAAAATGAGCCCTTGAGCAGGCAGTCAGAGATGAGTCATGTCCAGGTCAGGACAGGCTCAGCTGGGCTACAGCAACAAGGACAGTCAAAGATGTAGAACATCTTCAACTGTCACTCACTCAATTCAAACTGAATGGATACAGGTAATGGGCTGCAGTCCAAAATATCTTGGACCAAATGCTAGAGCATCTAAAAATGTAGAACATGATGAAAATTTGTTAATCAAAACTGTAAACTGACAGTGTCTCAAATGATTAGAATATTTCATTTCAATTTCAGTACACTAATCCACAATCATGGACAAGACTGCTGACCTTCTTCAATACAACAGTGGGTAACCACAGAAGGTTGTTGCTTACTGTTTTCAGAGTGCTTTATCAAAGCAGTTTAATGGAACATTGACTAGAAGAGGAAAATGTGGTGGGGACCGGAGCATGGGCAACAGGGAAGGTTGCAGGTCTCAGAGGACTGTCAAGAAAATTTGTTTCAAGAACTTGGGAGAGGGACTGGCATAGGCATCTGTTAGCTGTTGTATCAGAGCTGGGGATCCAACACTTTCCTCTGAGTGCCCAGCAATGATGCACTAGCGACAGTTCAAAAACAGGCAATGACTGACTTCCATGTATTGGAGGAACCATTACTTGTCTTCACCCTCCGAGTGTTGGAAGCATTGCATGTGATAGGGGAGAGTCCTACAAAGCTTGGGTAATTGGCATTTCCAAATTGGGGGGACAATTCCTTATAAGGAGTTAACTGAGTGTTAGTGCATCAAGAACCACTAGACATCTCCAGGAAAGGAGCTACAAATGCAGCATTCCTAATATCCAGTCTGAATAATATCAAAAGTGTTTTGGAGAAAAGAAACTGGACTGTTGCTCAGGGGCCCAAAGTCCTGTTTTCACATAAGTACATTTTGATTTTATTTGGAAATAAAGAGCCCTAGAGTCTCAACACAACAGTTGGTGATTGTTTAACATGCCATGTCATCTGTTGGTGTTGGTCCACGGCGATTGATTAAGTCATTGGCATTGACTCAACATTTAAGCACACTTCAAATATTTGAGATCAGGACTTTGGGATGGCATTTAGACCACTTTATTCTTTATTTACTTTGGGGGCAATGTTCTGACACCCAACGGTGTCTACAAGTTTCAGTCAAGTTTCCATCACCTAGCTGATGGTTTGAAGTTTTACCTAAAGATTTGGAGGAAGTCCTCCTTCATTGTTCCAACCACTTTGTGCAATATACCAGTTACAAAAGCCCCAAACACCACAATGCTGCCACCATGCTTAACAGTTGGTACAATGTTCTTAGGTTTTCCAGCAGCTTGCCAAGCTTGGCAAGTGGGTGCATTTATATTTTTAACAGTGTCATTATGACCATGAATAAAAATTCATGAAAATTTAGAAAAATCTAAATTGTACATTGTACATTGTGCCCTCATTCTATCCCAGAAAAAAAACCAGAATAAAGAAATGACAGCAAACACACTATTGCTATGACATTCATGGTGTGTAAATAAATTTCTAAATACAGAACACAATTGGGTAAAGTGATAATTGTACATGTCAGTCATTACTAACATTTTAGTTATTCATATCATTTTTTCACATGCATTCATTAAACTTTTCTAAAGGCTTCCTCCTAAAAGATTTTGACCCTGCGGTGTTGTTTACACAAGTCTGTTTACTAGCCATGTCATTATTTAAATGTATGTACATGTGTGTGTGTGTATGCTTGTGTGTGTGTGTGTGTGTGTGTGTGTGTGTATGTGTGTGTGTGTGTGTGTGTGTGTGTGTGTGTGTGTGTGTGTGTGTGTGTCTGATTGTATGTATTTAACAGTGTATCTAGGCAGCTCTGTTGTATTGTCCCATCAGCCTCTAATGAGCCCATTAGCGATCCAGCAGTCCAGACAATCCCCTTGACACTGAAACACATTTGGCCTGAAATGCACGTTGAAAAGCAGACCTAAACACACAGTTCCTGTATGACTCAGGAAACCGTTCATACCAGTATCCAGATAATGGGCAAAATCATCCATCAGCCCTCTACCCGCTGTCCAGAGAGATGCGCATGAGTTTAAGTAATGCCAGTTATAGAGGAGATGGTATAGAATGTAAATTAGTCTGGTATTGATTTCTTAGTACATTGTTTAGTAAAAACAAGACAAGGACAATAACAATAGGCTGTTTGGTTCAAGAGTAGATAAAAAATCAGCTACTTTAGTCTTCAAATGCCAGAAGAGTGTGTCAGCTTAGGCCAGAAGATACCCTTTTATCTCTAAAAATAGAATCTTTCCATGGGATGGGAAAAGGGACCAATATCAAACCAAATTTTACTCATAGTTTAAAAGTTTCAGGTACAACCTGTTGTAAAGCCACACTATGTAGCAGTCTTACCCTAAAGCTTGTATTGGGGAGAAGGAGTGTCTCTATCACTGCCACTCTGGGCTCACCACATTAGCTAATGCAACAGGTACCTTTCATGCAGCATGCAGAAAAATGCTCGTATACTAACTGTCCAAATATTTGTGGACACCCCTTCTAATGAAGCATTCAGCTAAGTTGCACCCACTGCTGACAAAGATGTGCAAATATTTACAGGAGGAGGTTAAAACCTTCATAGATTTCAATGGAAGTCAATGTACAAATATTTATTTCCAAAGCATTTGGAGCATTTCTATTGGTCCATTCATCATAAAACTTGAACCACAATGTAAAGAGCAACTGTCAGATCCAAATGAACGTTAGCCCACCTCCTCTGTCCCTGATGGCAAGATTATTCCCCTTCTTTAGCACAATGTCCAGCTGGTACATGCCGGGGTGGACAGGGGCAGGCAGTTCTGCATTACTTGGCCCCACAATGTTGATGCCCTGCAGAAGAGGAAAGAAAGTGTCAGTAATCCAAGGGACTCAAAAACATCAATCAATCAATCACATCAATTGTTTAAACTTTAGAAGTCATATCTTTCAGAAAGAACTGGAACATTCTATCAAAAACGGGCAGAACAGCAGCTGCAGTTTGCAAAATAGAGGTACAGAACTGAAAGAAATTTGCTTTACAGTAAGAGCCTGAATAAAAATGCAAAAGAGTCCTATATGGACAAAAGTACCAGAACACCTGCTCATTCAGTTTTTCTTTGAAATCAAGGTTATTAAAAGAGTGTATCCTGCATTTAGAGTGTTTACTGTCCAGGAACTTTTTCTACTAGATATTAGACCTTTTTGTGAAGATTTAAGTGCATTCACCAACAAGCATGTTAGTGTGGTCAAGATGTTGGATCCCCAACTCCCCAACTTGTCTAAAAAGTACAGGATGGAATGCCAACAGAGAACACATCTCCACTGCTCCACAGTTAACTGCTTAGGGGTTTATACCCCTCTAGCCCAAGCCTTGACTGCTGCAGAGAGTCATATTCTATTGGCAATACTGAGAGTGCATTTGCACATCTGAGCAATGGCTGCAGCTTCAACTAGCAGAAAGGTTTATTAGAAGAAGTGTTCTCAAATGGTTGGACATACAGTGTATGTCCATGAAGCTCAGTTTCTGTTATAACAAGCATCACATTCTTGGGTGTCAGACAGAAACTACAACGTAATGAAGCTGCACTCCCTAGCTCTGGTTTTCATTTCATTGGTAGCATCAGGTGGGTAGGTGGTTAAACTGAAAAAAAGATGTAAATGTGGTCAATACTGCAAAAACATAAACATCATTATATTTCAGCAGTCAGGATTTCTTTGCCAGGTACGTCAACACTGCACTTACAAGGACACTGTCGTTGGTTCTACAGTATCTCCTACTGCACTGTTCAGTAACAGACACATCTGTTGTTTTCTTGAGCACCAGGAAGGAGTCAGGAGATGAGAGGCCAGAAGATCTATTTATATTGATCGTAATGTGCCATCTTAGTCTGAAGAAACCTGTTTATTTACCCCAGCTGTATAGTCAGGTTTCACCCCCAAGAAGAGACAAAAGCGTGTGTATTAATGGATGGTGGGACGCTTAACCTTTGAACTTCCAGGATCTTCATATTGTGCGGTTCTGTCAGGATGGACTGGAATTGATGAGGTTTTAATATCATACTGCATTCAGGCCTGCATATTGTGTACTGTTCATACTGTACATTTTGTTGTTTTTATCTTCTTATAAGTAAAGCAGCACAAACTCACCCTAACCCTAACCCTAACCATTCATATAGGTCAGTTGTCACATCCGTCACATCTACAGGCCCACAGGTTAAGGAGCTTCCAGTGTGACAGCACTTCCAGCACTCATCTACATCCAGCACATATAAAGAAACATAGACTAACTCCTTTCTCTACAGTGAATAAGCTTCAGGAATCGAAGAGTTCTGCAAGAGAGGGCTTTTGTCCCTAGCAAGGACATCAGACATCTAGATCCAGAACAAGTGAGTTGAGGCAGCACATTTGAGAGTGTGATTACTCTCACAATGGCATGCCTACGAGGAGGAGAACAGCATTTTTATAAAGGTGATGGCCCAACTATCTTTTAGAACATTATTCATGGGCTTGGTTAAAGCACCGACTGAACTAAAGGTTAAACTCCACCAGTAAGCTCTGGGAGCTAATGAAATCTGTACATATAATGGGGGTATGTTTAAATTCCAGGATACTGGATATGATTGGCGGACATCAGGGAGAATCCTTCCAGGAGATGCAAGATGTCTCCTTGCGACAATGCTCAGAATGCAGCTAACACTTGCGTAACATTAAGCGATGCATTGTGGCACATTTTTGAGCTACGTATGAAGGCTACTCTGTGTATCACAAATGTTGACATTTATTGATCGAGTTCAGATATAAAACTGATGTGCTGCAGTCTGTGAAACTGTGTGGTGGCTGAGTTGTTTCAGACTGTGATAGAGGTGAAGAAGTCCAGTTCATTATGGTTATATAGGTCTATAAAACCACCAGCAGACTGAACTACATCGTCTGTTAGGATTTCTTTGCATTGGAGCATCCCACATTATTATAGAATGTGAGTCCCTGGTGATTGTGGCCCCAGGAACCAAAAAAAACCTCACAGCCATCACAGTCTTTTCAAGGATGGTGAGAGCTGGCAGGGGTGAAGGCTTCAACTGACATCCTCTGTTATGTCTTCTGCTCTACCAGGAAGCTCTCAAGCAAAATAAATACATTGGGGTTTCTCCATAGATAGGTTTCTAGGCAATGTCATCACTGAGGGGGAATGGCACACTTCCCATAAGAGAGCAGCATTGACAATGAGTTGTGCAGTTAACCTGCAGCAACCGCCGAGAAGATGGATGGAAGGTACTTCATATGCAGAGGGAATCACATTTCTTTGCTAACGTTACATTAATATGCAATGAAAAACAAACAAACAGTTCCAGCTGTGAAAATGCTGTAAGGGAGTATGTGTTTATTCCATGGGTGTTACGGTTATACAACAGTGAGCCAGTAAATGCTGCTGCAGCAAAGTGCTGCTCACAGCACTACCCAGAGCAAATGCGTAGTGGCTTGACCCAGGGTCTTCAAAGCCAAACACACCTTTCAAATCACTGTCATTTTCCAAACTATAAATGAGTCCCTACTGCATCCATACAGCGCAGAGTTTTAACTCTTAGCTCATAGGCTGTATTCAAGCTTCATAACTCAGGATCAGAATAACCTACAATACACATCATAAACGAGGACTATCAAACCAGTGGCTTCGATGTGTGACAGCACATAAGCGTCATCTACACATCTAGGCTCATAAGTAATCCATCTAAAAAAATTTAAAATTCACTTGTTTTCAACTGAATGTGAACATGTGTTCTCTTTTATTTTGGTATTTCTCTCCTTGATTTTGTTCTTCTTCCCTTTCTCCCCTTATAGGTGCAGGAACCTAACACTCCTGATTAACCTTGTATGCCTTCCCACACCTCAACCAATCAAGTCTGGCCACAACAGCCTGGCAGGCCTGGCATTTTAAAGCCAATCCTGAGTTCTCTCCTTGGAAGGTGGAGACAGCCATGTTTGGATCTTGTTTTGGGCTTAGTTTGGAAGCTGTTTGCTTGATGTATTGGTTCTTGCTTTGGTTTTGTTCTCCTTTGTGCCTTGTGTTTAGGTCCCTTTTGTTTAATTAGTGATTCTGGCCTTATCCTTGTTTTTCCCTATTAGTCTTGTCTTGTTGATGCCTGGTTACTTATGTTATACTCTGCTGCACCCAGTTCCGTTTGCAGGAACTGGAACTAGTTGTGATGAAGATTGCTCCTTGTTCCTCTGTCCAGCAGGACATTGCCCTGTGTCCTCTTTCCCCAGCTATGACCCCAGCTGTTTCTGCTCCCATTTCTCTGGTTTCTCCTCCAGCACCGCCTGTAAGTCCTTTTGTTTCACATTCCTTTGACGTGAGTAAAAACATTGCCTTAGTACCACCGTTTAGAGACACAGAGGTAGATACTTATTTTGGAGTGTTTGAACGCTGGAGTGTATGGTTACTTTTGTTGCAGTGTAAGCTGGTACGAAAAGCACAAGAAGTTTGTTCCTCTTTGCCTTAACAAGATAGCCTTCAGGATGACTATGTTAAAACTTCCATTCATGTGCTTATGAGTTGGTACCTGAAGCCTATAGGCAGAGGTTTCACTCACACAGAAATTCTTCAGCTCAGACTGTAGAATTCACTAGAGAAAAGAGATTCTCTTAAATAAATGGTTCACTGCAAGTAAAGTCACAGACTGTGCCTCCTTCCGTGAGTTGATTTTCTTAGAAGAGTTGAAGAATTGCCTGCCTGGACGGGTAGCTATGTATCTTAATGAGCACAAGGTCTCATCTTTATCAGCAGCAGTTTTGGCTGATGAATATGTTTTGACCCACAAGACAGTTTACAGGTCACCCATCTTGGACCGTTCTGGAGAGCCAGAAGGGAAGCCTAAGCACACTTCAACTGCTCATCTTTCTGAAAGATGTTTTACTGTCACAAGTCATATAATAGCAACTTTGAAAAAGAAACAAGATAAACAAACTTCCAGTCATACACAAATTTCAGAATTAAAGTCCTGTGAAGTTATACATATATAATTAACAAATATAATAAACAATAAACCTCCCACCTTCTGATATGTGAGACTATAAATACCTGTTCATTTTTAGGTGCATAAAATACAAAAATATATGGCAGACTGGCCTAGAGGCCATGACATTAATGGAAAACATTTGTCAAAGAGGGAGCAGATAACAGTTTAATTACTCATGGTCATATGCATATTAGTGAGAGAGAAAGAGAGCTACAAAGTACAAAAATCAGAACATGAACATAATTTCAAACATGATTATTAATAAAAAAAACCAGTTAAATGAGGGTGTAAGAAAATATTGCAATGTTATATTCTGTAATATATATGAATATATATGATATTGATTCTCAAAACAGTATTAATTTTTGTTTAATAGTTTATCTGTAAAGACAGCAGACAGTGGATCATTTTGTGTGGTGTAAAAGATCAATGCAATAGATCACTTGCTGATCAACCCCCCATAATGTGATGTATCATATTGTCAGGTTCTTGCCAATAGACAGCCCAACAATTACACAGTAACACACTCTCAATAATGAACAACACTGTGATCAATACACAAACCCCCAAACAGTACTCTCTGCTAGAAACCAAATTAACTTTTTATACTTGATTCCACAAAGCTCTGCAACAATATCCATTATCTAAACAATTATCAAGCTGGTAACCAATCGTGCCCAAATAGGTTAAACAGAAATCTAGCCCCATGAAGAATGAGGCCCAGTACTTCAAAGAGTGAAAGCACTCAAGAACAGCCAGACAATGCAGAAACACAGTATCAGCGTTAAGACAAAATATATAAAGTGTTAAAACAACTAGGTTAGATTTGCAAATGAATGCATTAGTGTCTAGAACCGTCCACTGAAGGTCTCTTGGGCATTTGGGTAAGAGGCCATGAAGGCTGCAGAATATCAGGAAAAAAGCTCTTCACTTGGAGTAATCTTCCTCTTAAATCATTCATACAAAAGGATTTCACACAGTTCGACTGCAAAGCCCTCGTGTCAAATTTTGAAAAAGGAGGTATTTATTGTGTAAACTCTGAATTTGAACCAGAATGCAACTGTCTGTCTTGTTACTAAACAACACAGTTGAATGAATGGAGCTGACAACACTGCTCATATAGCTGCTAAACCAGTGATAGTTACGAGCCACTGGACACTGTGTGATATTTTCCATGGGAAGGCTTGTGTTTATAAGCAACATAATCAAGGATTATTCCATGAATAGTACAGAACTTTACTAACTTTAATTCAGAACTCTGTGTGTGTACGGATTTTAAACATGGCTCACATACAGCTCAGTTTATGTGACTAGTGCTGACGTACGTGACCGGTGAGCAAGCATCCTAATTCATCAGTGTTTCTACACTACTTAGTAAACTAAATAGTCTATCACTATATACCACAATATATAGGGTTGGATAATTGGGGGGATTAATTCAAAAGAAAATGAATGGGTAGGAGACCTGTTGGTATGTATCTGATGTACTCTTTAAAAGAGATGAGCTATATGCCTTAAGGGTTCTAAGAAATCAATTTGCAGCATCATGGCCTTCACTCTGGATAAAAGCTGATTTAGCTTTAACCCAAAGTGGCTAAGAACATTTTGGGGTTATAACAAAGATCGAAATGTTCTGAAAACCACCAGTACAAACCATATCCAAGCAACAAATAGCATGTTAGAGCAATTTGCAGCCTCGTGGCCTTCACTCTGGCTGAAAGCTGAATTAGTCCTTGGCCTCCCTCAGCCACAGGCAGGTTCTGATCGTAACCTACACTCTCAAATGTCCTGAGCACCACCAGCAAAAGTATTTTCCTTTGGAATAGCAGATTGGAATCGCACTTTGCTGCATCATGGACCTCACTCCAGCTGAAAGCTGAATTAATCTTCCCTCGGCCACAGGCAGAAACTCTCTCACTCCTAGTGGACACCAGCAGTGTCCAATCGAAAGAAACTCAACAAAGGCCTTCTGATTGTGGACTAACAAACCCACAGCAGGGTCCAGGACAGTTCAATGGTGGTACAACTTAGAAGCTGCAAGAACATTGATCACAAGTACTCTTCCTCAGTATGAGACCCAAGGTAGAACCGATTTCCAAAAAGAGACAGGGGGAGGAGGGAGGGGGTAGAAAATGTAAGAAAGAGAAACATGAGTGAGTGATATCTCACATTTCCATTTCATACAATCTGACAAGTGAACAAAAGAACCTCCTCTCTCTCCGCTCTCAGCCAGAGAATGTTTCTGATTTACTTTGCAAACTCTTTAGTGAACAACAATTGCATGCTCTCGTTCTTTCCTCTGTAATGGTGGCAGGGATTTGGAAGGTAACAGTGCCCTCAGTTTTTGTCATATTCAAGTAATCTACTGCCAGTTTCAGCAGCAGTGGAGGGTTAGGTCTCTGAGTGGCTCATCGGTCTAATGCTCTAGCACTATGATCCAAGGTCACACGTGTCCCATGTCATGCTGCTTGCCACTGGAAACTGAAGTGAAAGAGAACAAAACTGACCATGGCTTTCTCCCCACATCACACCCAGTGCCTTTGTCCATTGACCATTGTACCTGGCACTATCCTCAGCTAAGGACATGGCACGTTCCTCACTCTTTGGCTGCCCAGCAATAATGCAGTGCCTGGCTTCACATGTGTCAGAGGAAGCATGTGCTTGCTAGGAGAGCATCCTAATGGGATTGGGTAATTTTTTATTTTTTAAGTGGATGTAGTAAGCAAACTGAAATAGTGGTTTCTCTTATTTCTCAAATCAATACTGAAACTACTAATGTGATCATCAGGCTTGCTCAAATGTGCATGATTCAGATTTTGTACCCAGATACCAGAAACATATGGGTCAAATCTGGGCCACTTTTGGTTTTAATTGCTCATATGTAGCCGATATGGACAAAAAATCATTTCCCAATATATTTTAGATGCAGAGGTGTAGGTTTCCATATGTTTGAAATAGAATGTTGTTTAAAATGATAAATCTAGATATAAATGAAATTGCCTCAAGCCATATCCCACTCTGTTATTATCCCAATATCAATATAAATATTGACATATAGTCCCGCCCTATTTAAAGTCCTCACATAGATGTACATTCACAGAGTACATAATAATTGTAGTAAATACACAGCTATGTAGTAAAAGACTTCTTAATCATTATGATTCTTGCCCTGCCCTGGATCCTTCTAATGTCTTGGCAATGGCTCCTCCATATTTCACTTAGTGAAAGACGTGGACCAGACACTGTCACAAAGCCTGCATCATCAGTCTAACCTTGGCAAGCCTTAGCTCTCATCATAACTCAATCTACTGCTGTTACTGCACTTATACTGTCAGAAAGAGCCCTAAGCCCAGATAATGAACAATTGCTTCCTATTGTCAGATGAACCACCTCCTTTCCACACATGCTTTTTCATATAGTCAGGAACAACAAAATGTCTTTTTTGACATGTTTAAATCTGCTGGCAGACTAATCACAATAGTACACAGCAAATTGGATCAGTTCTTTGTCTTCTTCTTCTTCTTCTTCTTCTTCTTCTTCTTCTTCTTCTTCTTCTTCTTCTTCTTCTTCTTTAGGCTGCTCCTGTTAGGGGTCACCACAGCAGATCATCTGCCTCCATCTTGCCCTATCCCCTGCCTCCTCTACTGTTACACCAACCATCCTAGTGTCCACCTTCACTACATCCATAAACCTTCACTGAGGTAGTCATATTTGTGATCCACATTTTAGTTTTGGCACAAGTTTTACGCTGGCTCCCCTTCCTGACGCAACCCTCACCATTTATCCGGGCTTGGGACCGGCACCAGAAGCACACAAATTACATCCCTAATGGCTGGTTTAGCAAATTGGATCAGTATGTGAATTAATTAAAATTAAATATGAATTAAAAATATAAGCTCATTCAGAGCTAAACTCAGGTATTAGATAAACAGCAAGTGACTTACCTTCATAAAGACTTCCATTATACATGACTGGGTCTACTTTACAATACCAGTACAGATTCCTTGGCTCTTAATCCAATTCTGTACCTGCTGAGCTCAGCAAAATCTAAACATCTGAACATGTATACTTATTCCAAATGCAGGTAATGAAATGTTAATACAGACAAATTATAAATACATAAATATATAAACAATCAAACTGTTTAATAAATTAGAATAAAGAATAAATGCAAAACAGCTGTTAGAATACAAATAGCTTCAGCCATTCAGCCTCCATCAGCACCTAACACTAACACACACATCTCATAACCCCCTAAGTGCTGAATGATTCGGCTTATCCGCGCACAAGCTACGTATTTAAGTTGGAACAAAACATTCAATACTTCTAAAGACCTTGAGACGTAAACAGACTTAATGGACATCTGTCCATCTGTCTGCAAAGCCATGACATATCCAAAATCTTTCAAAAACACACTTAATAAAACAGAACAGCTAAAACATATCCTTTAAAGCTCGTGTTCGTTCAATAATGCAAACCTCAAACTCCTCAATGTACAAGTCCACGCCTCCTGTCTTATTTTCACTCTATGCTTCTCCAGAAATCTCAAACAGTTTAGGCTTATTAGACACGCTGTGTGTAGCTTTGCATAATAAGCATGTTGATGATGAGGAATGGAGCTCTTATGAATTAGAGATAGTAGTGATAGAGTTTCACCCCCTAGAGCCTAACACACATTACACAATTATGATGAATAGTGAATAGGATATTCCACACCATGCTTAGATGGATGTATTGCTGAATAGTAGTGGCTGAACTAAGGCAGACATGTAGTGGACTGCACCCGTACTATTGAGAAATGTCAGTATCAAGTGATACAGGATCAAAATACTCAATCATCAGCATCATCAGACAGGATTTGAAAAGTGTACCAACAATACAGAAATTTGAGCTTGATGAAAGCATAGCAAAACCAACAACTCATCAGTGAGGAAGAGTGCAATTCAATAAAATGCACATAAAAACTACTGGCATATATATATAAAAAATAGAGTTTATAAATCAAAATTAGTCAGAATCACTATTTCACCAAGTATGTTATTCATGTGTGTAAGATGTTACGTAACAGACTGAGCAAGAAAATGCAAATAATCCCCTGCGAAAGTAACCAAAAAAGAACTTTAATTCTCTGTTTGCAAAACAGGTGAAACATTATCTTAAACAAAAAAGCACCCCCTGCTTTCCAGCAGCACTGCTGTGTCTGATCAGAGATGTTCACAAAATACAAGTCAAAGTCAAGTCACAAGTCTTTAGGCTACAGTCCAGTTCAAGTCTTAAGTCTATATACATAGAGCACAAAATATACACAAATACATATTGTTGGAGTAACTGTATTGTATTTACTGCCCAGGGAACACTTTCTACTCTATTTTGGAGAATTGTTGTAAGCATTTACTTACACTGGCATTAGACGTGGTGCCAATAAGTTTATGTTTATCTACTCCAGAGAGTCCTATTCAATTGGCATTACTTCTCTACAGGGACTAGACAAGGTCTGTGTCAGTCAGGGATGGACTGGCCACCAGAAGAACCTGGAAAAATCCCCCCAATGGGTTATGAATTACGTGACCAATAATTGCTGTGTGGAACTGGATCATCAGAGCCTGTGGCAGACTGAGTTTTGTCATTTGTGTCAGGTGCATCAGGAAGCATATCCTCTGTTGTGCTCTCTCGGCTATGGAGACCATGTTCCATTCCCATTGTAAGTTCCTGGAAAGTGTGCTTGCCCCTGAATGGAAACCACAGTCACTGATGAGTATGTGTGCTTTCAGCAGCAAGTGGTAGCAGTTAGTTATATCAGGTCTGTTTGGAAATGTTCATATCTTCAGTGATGAGCCCTTGGAGGAGCAACTGTTGTAAAACTGAATGGGTTAGAGCTTTGTGGTGAGGTAGCTTTGTGTGTGTAGGTGACTGATGTGTTTTTCTAGTCACACCTGCTACCTCCTGTTGGTCAGAAAATCCATGAACCACTGGCAGATGGGATCTGGCACTGACAGCAGACATGCAATGACCTGAAGAAGCTCTGCCACATTGGTGTTTAACTAAGCTGAAGTCCAGACAATTCAGACATAGATTCCAGGACTTTTCAAATGCTATGACCACTGCAAACTAAGTTCACTGCATCATCAACAGACCTATTTGCATGGTATGCAAATTGCAGAGGTCATATGTTACGTGGTCTAAGACCAGATGTTCAAAGAGGGTTGAGATAAATCTAGGAGGCCTTTCTTAACTGAAGGTGGCGAGAATGCTCGAGAGCTGCTCATGGTCCTGAATGTTCCCCTCTTGTGGCACAGTTAACATGTTTGTACTCAGGCATTTCCTTTGCTGGCACGTCCAGGATGATGAGTAGAGAGTCCAGATTCTGTCCTTAGGCATTGCCAGGACGATTCTGTTTTACTTTTTTTTTGTTCAGCAGCTTCAGTGTCTCATGTACACATGCTGGGCGATGTAAAATGTCAGATAGAATGAAAGAAGAAAACTTTTAGAGAGAAGAACAGCTTGAAAAGAATAAAACGTGTCTGTAGGTGAAGAGAATATAATGCTAATAGTACTGTGACACAAGCAATTTCATCATTGCTGGTGTCTGCTTGCTCTGTGTCTATCTGGTCATGTGATGATCCTCCCACTACAATATGTTTGAGGAATTTTTGGAATTGTTTAGATCAGGGATGGCTACTATAATAAATGTCTGTATTTTATGTTTTTATTTATGTTTTATTATCACTTCCCTGAGCTACAGCCCAAGACCTGACCAGATTGTCTGTTTCCCCTTCTAATTGAGTCCCTGTGTCCATATGCCAACCTCTGAGCCATCGAGGGTTGGATTTATAGAAACTGTTGAGTCCTCCTGGGCAAGGAAAATCTGGCACATCCACCTCTGGGTCCACTACTTTGCTATTGACTTAGTAGCCTCATTCAGCAGAGAGATACGGCAAAATAAAAGTGTGGTTATATCGAGATAACAACACGGTTCAAATGCTCTTCAGCTTGTGCAACTGGAAGTAATGGTTGTATAAAAAGAGTTTTACAGCGTTTTAAAGAGTTCTGCCTTCCATGTCTCGGGATGTGAAAATTACGTATGCTAACATTGCCATTATGATGTTGAAACGATATATCGTGCAGCTCTCACACAGTGGCAGAAAGATTGAACAGTTCAGTTTTAACTGTCTCACTCATCCTGTACTGTACTGTGTACTGTGTACTGTGCTTTACACACTTTATCTTCTCAAAGCTTGTAAGCAGATGTTCAATCACAAAGTAAGATGGACAAACCTCAGATCCATTGTTCTGATTTCCTTGAAAAGAGCTCCAGTTTTTCAAATCTCAGAATTCTCTTTACATTGTCATGGGTCATTGTCAGGGTAGTGGGATTTCAGAGACATAAAGGAATCTCTCAGGACACTGATGTTTGTTTGTGTGGAACAGTCAAGCTAGAGAGTTACTGCATCTACTGTGCTTGCAAAATATGAAGCACTCAGCTGAATGCTAAATAACTATATCATATATTCACAAAGATCTTATATACAGGAAAAAGGCTCTGCTGTACCTAAGCCATTTATCTGCTTCTAACAATGATGGTATTTGCCTCGAGTACTCAAGAAGAGGGTGGCTGAAATCTATTCAGTAATTCAATTCAAATGACAGCTTGTTATCTGACCCAGAGTTTAGAATTGCAAATGTGGTCTTCGGGACTGAAGGCATATTTTGGAAGACTGGTTGGTTCCCAGATGTATCTCTATGTGCAATAAAGTAACAGCCATAGACAACAGCCCTCTCCCAGTTGGAGCCTAAAGCCAGTAGCCTTCTTCCAGGTCCATACTTTGGTGACATCAACAGCATATCATTGCTGTCACACAAAAACCTTGTATTTCCAAAGTGACAATACAAACTTTAAAACAAAAATGGATGGTCATTACTACTCTTCTATTCATATCTCTTTGCACAGACAATAGTCAGATATTCTATTCATAGCTTTTGCACAGACACTTTACCAATACATGACAGGCACACTGAACCTTCATTTTTACTGTATTTTGTACAAATCTATCTATCTATCTATCTATCTATCTATCTATCTATCTATCTATCTATCTATCTATCTAACAAAAGGAAAAAAAATTGCATGTAAATGTAAGATGATTTTATTTATTTGGAGCATTTCTATTGGTCCATTCATCATGGAATCGTGAAACAATGTAAAGAACTGGTAAAATAATACTGTTCTTTAATGTTTTGCTCAGCTTTTTGGTAGAATACATTTTGAGTCACTATATCTTACTGAAGAAGGTGAACTTGACTGTACCATCTCTACCAATCAGCAGAGGTATGGTAAGATAATCCACTGATCATCGAGCTTTCAATTTGATTATTTAATTATCATCTATCTCATACTTAACTAACATTAACAGAGATATCCTGGGCTGACAGTGAGGGGTGGACTGCAGCTGACAACGCTGTGCAGATAGACCATGGTGTCAGGGTTGTGTGCAGAACACACAAGACGGGATTGAGGAAGTACTTGCAGGGTTGTGGATTTAATATACAGGAAACACAAATAGACATATAAATACTCAGACTACTAAAAACACTAACCATCACAACACCTGCATAGACAACTGGACTGACAAGGACGGACAGAAACATGATATGATTAAAGACACCTGGACTTGATGACAAATGAGACACAGATGAGAATGGGTGGAGACAGGACATGTTCTCAGAAGCACAGGGGAGACAAACGAAACAAAACAAAGACAAGACAGGAGATGACCAGGGAAGGTACGTGACACATGGACCCTTTTCCATTTACCTGGCACATCATTAATATTTCAGGTCACTACATCAAGTCAGCGGTTTTAAAGATATACATTTCTGATGCAGTTAATAAGCAACTGTAAAGAGCACAATTATGTCTATGTGCAATGCAGAAAAGAAATAAAGTAAAGGCCCTTTCACATGTCAAAACACAAAACTGCGACACTGCATTGATTTTTAAATCGCCTGCTCACATGTTGGATGTGATAAAGACAGGATGACCAATCAGAGCTCCGTTTCCATGGCTGTAGACCAAACAAATGTGCATCAAAAAGGTGGCACAACAGCTCATCTTGTTCATAGCAGCATGCAAAAACTTATGATAAACAAAAAAGACCTTCTGAACCTGAAGAGAAGGTTCCTCTACAATAATAATTGCACAACTTTTTCCACCTGAAAGGGACTTTAGATGCATTGTGCTGAAGAGGGATCACTGGATGCCAATTAGAAATCACAACCGATTCACAATGAGTGGAAACTTCTGTGAAAAAATAATAAAACGGAAACAAGAACCCCAAGCACTCTAAAAGAAAAGAAAGATGAGCTTCATTTAGATGAATTAATCATGGAACACTTTGATGATTTTTTTTTAAATAAATAGCTTAATAGCACTACTTCTAACCAATAATATTCTTTTACCAGTTTTGATCATCTCAGCAATCACCAGTGAGTGCACAGAGCTGGTACAATCATAAATTAAAGTAATGTTCATTGGGAAAGGACTTCTAGTCTGGGCTGACACAGCATTATATATTTATGCTACTTATTTGCTGGGGATTTCATTGTGCACAACTAATGTGGGTAATTAAACAGATTTTAACAGTCATGATATGGATTAAAAGAATAGTTATAATCTTAAATAGAGAAATAGATGCTCCTGCACTAAAATACATTACAAGTCTTATTAATATGCCTAAAAAGACCTGAAACATAATGAACCCACAACATTGAAAATGTGGATATTATCAAAGCTGAGGACAAACTGACCTACATTACTGCTTCCCTTAAGAGACCTCACAATGATCACTGAAGAGTGGATGTGAGCCTCTTTCCAGTGATTTCCCATAATACACAGCCCTATTTATGGACAGTATCATAATTCACATACTTATGGACATTTCTACAGCATCAGTCATCATCACCCAGCTGTCAAGTGTGTATGTTTCTCAGTTCTTTCGCTTGCTATAGGGACTCATCCATCTTTCAGAAAATGAGACGACCGACATAGAGATGTGCTGAATGTGTAAACACAGAGACACACACATCTGCAGCATCATTAACCAAAGCATCCATCATGGAAAAGTGCAGGCCAGCCTGTCCCAATGGAATAGCATACCCATAGCATGTGAATGCCTGGCATAAAGTTTGGAGACAAGAAATCAGAAGTTGAAACCTTAACCCAGAAAAATAAAAACAGCAGTTCATGCAGCATCATGAAGAAGGGCTTGATGATAAACAAAAAATCTTTAAATATAGTAAGTCTTATGCCCCTTCCATTGTGCGTACATGAGAAAGCAAATGGTGCAGCAGAGCAGAGTAGAGGAAGAGCTGAGAGCAGCGGGTGGAGCAGAGTGAGGGCACAGAAAATTACAAGACTGAAACAGAATGTTATTTAAAAACTTTAAAGCTCAATATAAACATCACCTCAACCCATGTCTCACTCTGTTTATATCCTGATATCAATATAAATATCAATATATCACCAAGCCCTAGCGTGAAGCAGTGAGAGGGAATGGGCCAAAAATCCTCCAACCTATTGTGTAGAACTGATCAACAGATATTGGAAAGGTTTGGTTGAAGTCATAGATGTTCAAGAGGGTCTAACCAGTTACTAAGAACTGAAAGTGTTCACATAACATTGCTCAATAAATGAATATAAAAGAAACACCTGTTGGTTTTGCATCTGCTGATCTAGTTTTAGGGCTTGGAATGAAGATCAAATCCCATTTCTGGTCAAATATTTTATACTGAAGTTGTCCCTCCACTGCTTTCCAGTGCTTACCAGTGGTTGGCCACAGCTTTATCTTGTTTTGGCCCTCTTGACTAAGACCTAATCACATTTCTGGTCAAATATATGCAGATATGGTCCCCACAATGCAACCCACCACTGGGTTGCAAGCCACAATTTAAAAGCAACTGCTATACTCTAAAGGAAGAGTCTTAAGTCTTAAGAACATGAAAATCTTTTTTGATTGATCTTTCTTCTCCTAACATTATAACAAAGCCAAGGAAGCTTGCACAGTGTTTCATACACATAGACTACACTTTGGCAGTGTGCCCAGGTATATGGGCACCCACACAAGTATAGTTTTAACCATTAAGAAGTGATTTCTTAATAAAGACCATCTCTAAATCACCCTAAAACTACCAAAACTACCTAGTGTACCTAGTGTAGGAATAAAAATGCATCACTCGCTCTTCAATAAATAAATGAATAACACAAGAACATGGGTCGGATTTATAGAAGTCAGTGGTTAAGTATGCTTTGCCATGTAAAACATTCCCTAGGATACTTGTGTCCTGTTCACAAACAGCTGTAGCCTTGTGATTAGGGAACCAGCCTTGTGACTGGAAGGTTGCCAGGTTGATTCCTTGAACCTTGCCCTTGAGCAATGCTCTGTGGATAGGGCTGCCCACTGCTCTGGGCATGTGTGAATTCACTTGGATGTATATATGTGTGTTTCACTGCATGGATGAGTTAAATGTAGAGGTGTCTGTCACATTTTTTTTTGACAGCCAATCAAAATTGACATGTTAATGAGCTCATAAATGACCAATGCTCCCTCTGTGTTTGTGTCAAACTGGGCCAAACCACAAATGCAAAAAAAGGAGAAATACTGGTAAAATAAATGAACAAATTAACAATGGAAAAAATGATATTATTGGGTAACAACAATAAAACATCAAATGTAAAATAAATAACACAGTTAAAATTTACAGCAAGAAAAATAATATATGTATTAAAGTATAAAACTTGATATACAGACAGCTTCAGTCCTTGACACAAACTGCAATGAAACTGCAATGATGCACAGAGCAGATGATCTTATTTATTTTAAATTCTAACAAAAATGCAGAATTTGCACTTCAATCTACATGTGTTTAAACTTACTAGCTACGTAGGCCTTATTCAAAGCCATTCAAATACACAAACACAATCAATGTGCCATTTATGTTGAACACAGATTGAATGTTGCTTCCACATTTAACACACATACACGTCCAAAGCGGTTCAGTAGCTATGCAGTCTGAAATTCCTCTCAAGAATGTAAAGCTGGTTTAAGTGGCAATTGTTCAAAAGAGGTCCCATCAATCCCAACAGATCAAAATTAGCCTTTAAATATATTAGTCAGTGGATGTGCATATAGACCTGCCTGTGACATCAAACATGTGAAAACACAGTAAGGATAACTTAATCCATTTACATTATAACACTAATCCTGTTACACTGTTAAAGGCAATAGGTCCAAAATACTGGAAAGCAATTAGCAGATGTAGAAAATGACTGTACCTTACCTTCTACACTCTTAAAAATCAATCAGTGAAACCACAGAAGTGGTTCTTCTATGACAAAGGAACCGATTGAAGCACCTTTATATTTAAGAGTACATCATAAAGGTAAAGAACCTAAATAAATAAATAAACTGTAAAAACTATGTGAGTAATACAGCATAGGGTTCAACTGTTACAGTAATGATGCATTAGTTCAAAGTAGTAGTATGACAGTGCATGACAATTCTGTCTTAGGCTGGATTTCTTTATTCCAGATTTGGTTTTGGCAACCCCCAAGTCAGCTTCTGGTGATATCTGCATCCGTTTGAGCTTGAGTGGGAGACAGGGTGCCATCTGAATGAGGAAAAATATTGTGACACAAGACTGACTCATCGCAGCTGCTTTGCAGAAGAAGATAAAAATGTACATCAGATTTTATCACAAAATCCAGCTGTGAAAAGGCAATTTAGTGCTTGCAGTCAGCCTCCATGACAATTGGAGGAGCTCAGATGACTTGAAAACTGCCCTTCTAGTGATGCAGCATGTAGGCCCATCTTCTCCCATTTCACACATACACATCCATGACGTTCCAGTGTTGAATGTCAAGAACATTTCCATACCTCATCAGATAATATAAAAGCATGGAGGTCATGGAGCAAGCTACCTCATGGATTCCAGTGCCTCTCAGGCACTACCTCACCTATTAAAACGTGGCTGGATTGGGCTGAAAATGGGAAAAAAATATAAGTGCTCTGCTGAACTGACATGGCTCTAGCTGTCTTTTTTGTAATTATACAGAACATATGGGGGTGTTTCAGGAACCAGAGCAAGACGGAGGCTGATGCCTACCCAGAATTCTGAGAGGCATGGAAGCTCTAATCCACCTTCTGCCCACTCTCCATCACCCTGCCGCAGCTGATGGGCTCTGTTCTATTTGTGTGAGCCAAGCTGGGCCGTGCCAGAGGGAGAAGCACCACAGGGGCCGAGATGTTCTCCGTCCAGCATAAACGAAGCAGCAGAGGCCAGTTTTCAGGCACTTATGCAACCCAATACACCAGGCTGCCGCTATGGAGTGGATAATCAAAGTGACACCCTGAGTGGTGATAGACTGAAAAAGAAGCTTTGAAGGATGAATCAGCGGGTTTTTCAAAGAGCAGTGTAAGGCAAATGAACGCAGTTCCAGTAGAACTGTGATTTTTTACAAGTATAAAATAATATTTTATATATATATAAACACACACACACAAACAGAGTGTCACCTGAAAGCATTGAAATACATACTGGCAACCAACCACAGAAAGGAAAGTAGCCCAATCTGATGAATGTCAATTTCTGCTGAGGGTCACACATGGTAGTATCAGAACAAACAACTTCAATTCACAGATGCAAGCTGCCTTGTGTCAGCTGTCCATGTAGCTCCAACTCAATCATCTTTGAGATATCTTAATGAATGTCATATAACTGTATATAACATTTTCTTTTATGTCTGTTCAAATATAATTGAATCAGTACCACAATTCAAGTTTTAAATTTCAGTACTAGTATCGGAGAAGACTCTAGAGCATACCTCCAAGCCCATTGCTGCACTATTACTATTTCCCTTGCTCCTTGCAGATCCTCATTAACTCAGAAATGATTTACTAATGAGCTTATTAGTCAGATCAAGTGGACTGGAGTAGAGACAATCCCAAATAATGCAGGACACAAGGACACAAGGACAAGGAAAGAAGAAAAATCAAGATTGCAATCTGCAATCAAAATGTTCTTGTAACAAATTCAAGAGCTCCATGCATTCTGCGAGAACATTCACCATTCAAGCAATGTATGCAAATGAGGGACTTGCTCGAAACTGATCTGAATGCATGTAATTGAGTGTACTGCTGCTTTTCTTGGTCTTGGTGCAGGCGGTAAACCTTGCCACTGATGAGTCATGTTCCTGCACTACTGACACATAAAAGCAGGCAAAAAAATAAATAACACAAGATTGTACACTCCTCCTGCCTGCACTGTGCACCGCTCTTACTCATAAAGACCTCTTATAGTCTCACGATGTACCTCTTTCTGTGGACACACACAGCATGACTATCCGCAGAAGCCCTTTTTGATCATGAAGAACACGCCCACAAGGGAGAGTGGATGCATACAGGGAGATGATGACAATGGTAAAGAGCAGAAGATTTTCACTCACATAGAGAATTACCAGCATTTATCTCTCAGGGATATTGTCTAACGGATTCAGAAAACCTGCTCCCTGCAAAGATTCAAGACACAAATAGAACAAAACAACTGACAAAAGAGTCATTACTGTGTAGTCATGTTCAGATTAATTAAAATAAATAGCTCATCATCCTTGTTCCTCAAGATATCTGTGAACAGTAGTGTGAAGCAGATTTGGGTATTTCAGGCCCAGGCAGTCACAATAAAATCATGGGGCAGATTTTGACTTGCTGGTCTTAAATACCCACCTCTGATCTGAAGACTTTCTCAAAACCCTCACATCTGTAGACAGATGTGTTTGATAAGCAGTGTTTCTATGCCAAACCCAAATCTGATACATATCTAGATTGTATCCAGACTGATTTTTAGATAGTCTGGACAGTAAAACAAATGAAATCAGATTTTTGAGAATTGGATCCAAACCACATTTGGATATGAAATGTGATTCTAATAAGATTTAGATAAATGCATCCCAGGCCAGATGCTTTGGATACATTTGCATTACTTCGCATATGAAAAACAACGACCATGTCAAATACAAAGGGACGAGATCAGCTCCAAAGGCTACATACCCAGCATGGCTATGCAATTACATGCAAATCTTATCTGATTACTTGCAAGCAACAGTGCAAACAGATCTAATTTGAGAAACAAATCCTGCAGTACAGAATTTAGTCTGCTGAACATCTAATTTCCAATCACCTTATTAAACCTGTAAATTAAAAGGCTGAGAAGCACAAAACTCTGGAATCTGGCCTTCCAGGATCAGAAGAGTTGATGCACCACTCAAGCTGTCAACTCATATATCCATGTGTTTATGAAGTGTGGCCTTTACTCGTGTTCAGAAAACATAATTTGAGCTACGATTATGAACAGTAACTTGTGCCTAAGCAATTTTACTAGAGCACAGTAAGGTACAGTACCTTCTTAGCTCTAAAGCTCCTGAATATAAACTGCTAGAAACCATTGAAGAAAGCCATCCCAGGTCTAGATCAAAATGATCATAACTCAAAGCATACCACATCATCTGTCAAACATGGTGGTGGAACTGTTATGCCAAAAGAGCCAAGAAGACTGAAGGAAAGAAGACCCATAATCAAGCTGCAACTGAAGGAATCCAATCTGAATCCAATAATTATAGTTATATTTAATCCTGTAAAAAATGGCTAATTCCTAAATGCAATATTTGTTTTTGAGGGGCCTAGACATCAATCTCCTTTTGATTGCTTTGTTTCATACCCATTGAGGTAGCCTACTATTTTTGTTTAACTGTGTCACTGTCCAAATATTTATGGACCTTAACTAAAATATGCATATATAAGCATGTGATTTCAGTGACTGTTGACAAACCACCATTTTTTCTTTTTGTTTCTATGACATTCCTTTATTTCTCCTTCTCCAAGAACAAGAACATGCCATTTCCTTAGTTGCTCTACTTTAAGGTGTTCCTCAATAGTTTAAAGCTAAGATAAGCTTTTTAATGAGGCTATGTCTGTTCAGTACAATCTTTTGATAGATTAATTACCACATTATGAGCATGTCAACTTCCCCTGGGTTTAGTGACATTAAAAGAGATATTCAGCTCTAAAAACAATCTTTATTCCAATTATTGGTGTTGCTGGATCTGCTCGTTTTGCAAAAACTCCAGTGAGAATTTGCCTTGTGGTAATGAGCTCATGGACCTCCTTACAACGTTTGTACTTTGGGGACATGTCTGGTGGTAAGGGACTTATTTTCAAATGATGCCTACTTTTGGACTAAATTACACTTTCGATGGGAATTATATTCTATATTTCACCATAAGATTTTTATGGTGAAAAAGCAACAACATCACTGGATACAATGAAAAATTATTTTTACAAAAAATATTTTAACAAAAAAATTCTATATTTGCTATTAGAACAATGCACAGTGGATGTCTGCTTGCAGCTCTTGTGTCTTTACAAACATTGATTGGCAGCTCATTGTTTTTATTTCTCCATTGTCAATAAGCTATGCTTGTAAATGAGGACAAATCAGACACAACAAATTGATCCACTGATAAAATATGCACGGATTAGATGGGCTTCAAGGATGTGTTTCATTTTCAAGCATTTCTGCAGATTGCCAATGTGGTGTAGTAAAGCAGAATACCATATTCGGAGCTGCATAGAAAACTGTACAAAACTTACCATGAGTTCTTTGTGTTTTTTAATTCTTCTAATTGGGAAAAGTGAGAAAAACATTTGGAACTATATTTTTGGAAAGTCCCTTTGGAACTATAAGGTTTATCTGACATTTTTATCAACATCTACATGAGATATTTACACATTCTAATTCTGTGACAACACTATGTGAGGAGTCTTTTTAAGTATGTATTTAAGATTCTTTATCTATAAAAAGTTTCTCCACATATGTCTCCATAAATGTCAATGTCACTATAAGGACTTCAATATCTCAAAACTGCTAATAGTAAATACATACAAAAGAGTACACATATTGTCTTGAGATCAGGTTACTTCAAGAACAGTTCCAGATAAGTGGAGTCATGGCATTATTTATGATGAGTATCACCTTTGTTACTTTGATCCTTTTATTTTGGAGTTATTAAGCCTAGAAAACAACATTTAACTGCCTGCAAAGTGCGAATTTTTAGCAGCAAGAGTTAAAAGCCTCCATTCACCCTCCACCCAATCTTCAAACACAGTGTTATGAAGCTGTGCAGGACAGGAGTGTGTTTATGGAGAGGCAGAATGCTGGCCATGCACTGCTGAACACAAGCTCGTGACATGAATTTTAAGAAATTCTGTCACACAGTAAATGTTTAGTGCACATTTTCTGAATTATATCTTATTCATCCATGCAAGGACAAAACTGCACTTCACAAAATGCATTGCTCAGAAACAGTAATTGCATGAACTGACTATGAATATGAATATGACTTTTCTGCTGCAAAATGCACAACAAACATCATATGATGAAGAAACCTTTCTTAGTTCTCACATCACTTTCAATATAAAGGATTTCACACACTCCTAAGAACTGCTTGTTTCAAGGGTTCAGTAGTAGTTCAGTGTCATCCTATTCATTTGATTGTTCTATGTGATGTGTGGCTTGTAACAGTCCTTTGATCTGATTTGACCAGATTCAATGTCTGTTGCAGATCATATTCATGCTGGTAAATCAGGGTGCTCTGGAAACACACAACTTTACCAGCTTCTTTACTGTTTAATAGAACTTTCAGAATGATTACAATTAATTTTCTCAATAAAGCTCTTCATTGATTTTAGCTGAGCAGGAGCATTGAGACACTCTGGGTAAATTGCTAATTGTAGAATATGTATCACTACATAAGATGCATATTCTGTCAGTGCAGTTATTCAATACATTACAGAACCTACAGTGTTACAAATGAAGGTTCTTCAAGAGTTCTTCACTAACAAAAATGGTAATATATAGAACCATGAACACTCAAAAAAGGAGAACCTTCTGTATATGGTTCTATATAAATAATTTTAAAGGGTTTTATATGGCACTACACGGGTTATACTGTTATTACTTTTATTATTATAATTATTATTACTATTATTTACTATTGTGGTGGAATTCCGTGTGGAAATAGGTGCTAAAGAGAAAATATTACTAGGTGGAGGCTCTGCCTTGAATAAAAAAGAGTTTATTCTTAAGTGGAGAGTAGCGAGAAGGGTCTCTTCCAGCCGCTCTCAGAAGGAAAATGTACAGACAGACATATATAGTCCTGGTTACAGCCAATCACAGTGCAAGAGATACACTCGACCTTTCAACTCTGCATACCAAGTCAGGGAGACAGGTTGCACTCAGCAGACATTACCATACAATGACATGGACAGAGATACTCAGTCATAAGCTTGATTACTCATCAAACAGAACAGAGCTCAGAGTGTGATAAGCTCGCACCTTAGACATGGTTGCCTCATACTTCCTGAGTGGCTATGCCCATGCATTGTATCTCATTGCTTAATAGTTCTTTCTCAACAAGATACTGCGTATTCAAAACAACATTTCATTGCAGTTACGTACTGAGCAACAATTAATATCCCCCTCAGAAAAGTGTTCTCCTCAACCATATCAAGCTCTGACTATTTGCTGATTTTCTTGTGTAGAGTTTACTGAGCATGATGAGTGAAGGTGGTGTATTCAGGTGAGCTCCTCAGTGAAGGACGGTGATAAAAGTCTCCGAATGTAGTTTACCCGAAAGTCCCGCTGGACCTCTAATCAATACAGAACACAAAAGCTGCTAAAACAATAGAGCACTAATGAGTAGAAAGATAAGAAAACAAAGAACGGATGAGAAAGCAGAAAAGAAGAAAACAAGAGACAATAAACAGTGAGGAGCATCAATATATGCTCACAATGTTGGGAAAACTGTGGCGGCCTGGGAGAACTTTAAATACAAATATGACCATTAAGGAAGTAGCTGCTTATTCTAATAAAAAAATTCAGAGAAAATGCTGAGTAAGCAAAGTCATGCACAAATCAAAAGATGCTGGATTGTGGACATTTGATCAGAACCTGATTACGCTAAACCTACAAATCAATCAGATATTTAAAGGTGAAACACTGTTCACAAAGTTTAGATTGAATCAATGTAAAAAAAAAATCTTCAAATCCAGTTCTAGAGTCCTGGTGTCCAGCACACAACAAATTTACAGGAATGCACAAAATATTTGGCATCCATGATTACTTGGATTAAAATGGCAAAAGATTTTTCATTTTTCAAGTTCAAAAGATCAATGGAATTCAACCACTGCCTCTTTTCAAACTGCTGCCATTTTGTGTCATTGCTGGGCAGCCAACAAACTTGGAGGAAAGTGCCGAGTCAGATGCCTGTGACATCACACTGAGCATGATGTGGGGAGAGAAACCAATCTACCCACCCAAAGACAGCATGGCTCCCCATCTACCCACCCAGAGCACCGGCTGCCAATGTCAAGCAGCATGACCTGGGATTCAAACTTGCAATCCTCAGATCAAAGTGGAAGTACATTAGACCACTGTGCCACTCAAAGCGTACTGCACGCATCCTCTGTGATCTGAACCCAGACCCTGCTTCACGATTCAATCGGTGCTTGGCACAAATAACATGCTTGCTTCAATCAAGCCATCAATCACATCCAGACAGCTGAACGTCCAGACAGCAAGATGCATTCACATTCTGATCACGTATGCGTCTATATCTTTTAAGTCAAACCAAGCTAGAAGGCAACTATCATACTGGAACCACTTACATTTTTGGAGCAGATGGTGTATTAGAGTATAAATGCAGCTACACTTTAGGTAACTAAGGGTTCAGAAACCTCAACTGGACTGAAAAAGCACAATTCTGTATGTTCTGACTGAATGCTTGTGTGAAGGTCTTCTTCAATTCCTCTCACTGACACCATCTATCCCCATTTGTTAACACACTGGGAACATGGAACATGGTTTAGATTCAAGGCAATAAAACAAGTCTATTGAATGTAGTGTTAAGTAGCATGTAAGTGTACTAACTAAAGAGCAGCCGTGGCCTGATGGTTGGGGAACAAGCCTTGTGACTGGAACTGTCCATGAGCAACTCCCCAATTGCCATGGATAGGGCTGCCCACTGCTCTGGTCATGTGTGCTCACTGCCCCGTAGTGTGTGTATTCACTAGTGGATGGGTAAAATATGTATATATTAAATGAATGCATGCCTGCTAACATAATACTGAAAATGGGCAAACGATATAACAGACATAGAAACAAAATGGTGTCTGTTTCTTATCTGTTGTGGAAAGATGTCTGCTATGGTGATGTTAAAAGGTTCTAAAGAATAATACAGTGGTTGCTAGGCAGGCACTTACTACTGCATATTCATGTGGTTGCTATGATATTTCAGGTGTAAAGTGGGTGTTATGGTGTTGCTAAAACGATTCTTTGTGGTTTCTATGGCAGTTATGATATTCCAAGACATTTTTATGATTTCTCAGGTGGTTGATATGGTATCCCATGTTGTTGGTTTTGATCTCTTAAATCTCGCAATAAAATATTGGTGGTTTTATGGCAGTTGTTATACAAGCTTTAGCAAAAGGTCTACCAGGAGACTCTGCCATGCCTTCCTTCCTTCCTTCCTTCCTCACCCAATCACTTGTCCCCACCTGTGTTTTAAAGGTTTTTACTACACCCTTTGCTGTT
This sequence comes from Acestrorhynchus altus, assembly GCA_034509495.1. Lineage (NCBI taxonomy): Eukaryota > Metazoa > Chordata > Actinopteri > Characiformes > Acestrorhynchidae > Acestrorhynchus > Acestrorhynchus altus. Next base: position 14,291,663 of record CM067522.1, on the reverse strand, counting down.
TTACAGATGCTGATATCTTGCTTTTCCCTGCTTCCTCACCACCTCCACCACTTTGGTCCTGTTGGTCTTCCAGGGAGTTGGCTCCATCCCTGCATTTCATACTCAGCAATATCTGAGAGGGCCCTGACATTTCAAGACCTGGCCCAACTACGGGGCGCACACCACGTACTTTAACTCATAAATATTAACCTTCAAATTGTACATGTTTGGTCAGAATAAAATGTTTTTGCATATTCCTCAGAGTCTTCTGGTAGAAATAGTATTTCAAAATGTTTTTATGATTTTCCGCATGGTTGCTGTGGTACCTTATGTTATTGGTATTAAAAGGTGGTTGATACTAGTGTAGTTGTATTATCAGGGCATAAAATGGCTTGATAATACACATATATCTCCTATGTATATAATTACTACGAATGTAACAGAGTAGGACATTTTACATTTCTAGGTGTTTTAGGAGTAACAGAAGCCTTCTACCTCATTGTAACATGGAAGCTTGAATGAAAAACACCTTGTTCACTACACAGAGTTTACCAGAGAGAAGAATTAGACCTAGTGAGACACAGAGGTCGGCATGTCCTTTAAACTGGAAGCATGTCATCTGCTCTCAGAACTGAACATCCAGATCTCGGCAAAGAAGTATGATCACTTGTATCTCACTTGAAAATCTAGTAAGGTCAACTGAGTAGAGCTACAGCTTGAGGCATTGTGAAGAAGCAAGCAAACGGTCTCGCACCTTGCATCTACTGGCATGAAAGATGGATTGTGGTAACTCTCTGTGGAAAGTGGGACATGGTGGGCGAAAAGCTGGATCTTTTCATGGAGAGTGGCGAGGCAGTGACATCAAGCGCCATTGGGCCTCAAAGAATAAAATAGAGTTCTGATTGAAAAACCTTACTAAAGCTGAATGATAAATCTTTGGTTTCATGTCTTTAAAATCCATTGCTTATCCAGCCTTAGCCACAGGACAAGCAATCACTGCTCATTGCTCAAGCAGTACTCCCCACAGAATTCCATTTACACAATTAAATAGTCTGCATGATGAAATGAAAGCAGCTCCTGAGAAAACAACCATTAAGAAAACAAACGCTGTTACCTCCTGTGCTCCCAAAATGATCTAATTCTGGTAAGGAGCCAGCATTCGGTCAATACAGTACTAATACTGTATGCTTGCTTTTTTCTTTGTACTCCAAGATTAACAAAGAATACGATTAAACAGACTTAGGCTTGCCAATGTTGTGAAAACTGCAAGCTAACCATGTAAACAAACACAATCCTTTTCAACATTATATTTACCATACACTACCAGATTTGTCACATTTGGCCACACTGACAATGGGGACTCATTCTATTCCACTGGTTTTCATCTTTCTATGTCTAGACTTGGACTTAATCCATATCCAAATGACCCTGTCTATCCGAGCAGCTGGTATGTTCAGAGCATCCCGTTAGAAATTGACACTTATTTAAAGGAATGGTTCACTACGGAACCTGGGTGTCAGGTATGTGGAACTTACAGAGGTAGGTGGAAGCAGAAGTACGTGCAGGGTTGTAGATTTATTAACAGATCACAGATAACTTACACTATCCATCACGACTACCGACAAGACATGCTGACAAGACAAGTAGACAAGAAGACTGACAAGGACAGACTCAAACAGCAGGACTTAAATAATGAGACATGATAATTAACACCTGGACTTGAAGATACATGAGAAACAGCTGGGAAGGGGCGGAGACATGACATGTTCTCTGAAGCATGAGCGGAGATAAACAAAATAAAAGACCAGAAAGAACATGGACAAGACAGGTATGTGACACTAGGGCTGGGCGATATAGAATGAATGGCATTAGCTGAATGGCAATATACAATAAAATGAAACAATATGTATTGTGAAAAATTAGGACACCTCATGAAAACCTTCCAATTTTTGGACTATATTTAAACATACTGAAATTTTATCTTCATTTTTTGAGAGCATGAGTAAGCAGGGGAGGAGCTGAGAGTAAATATTGATCTATCACCCTGCCCATATTCCCTCTCATCCTAAACATATTAGACTAGCCAAGATCTGTCTGCTTTTGTGAAATCTCCTTCTATAGTCTTATAGAAGAAATCAGAATCATGATTTTTACTCCAAACACAACACGTTGGCCCATTAATTATTTTAATTTTTGCTAATCTGTGCAGCAGTTTTCCAATTACAATTCTTAAACATAACAGTGATTCAATAGGTTTTTTGAGCAATGTAACAGAACCATACTGGTAAAAGAGATATGTGAGTGTGAACAACCTGTTAAAGGTTCTATCACCTTTATACCTCCTACAGTGTAAGTGCATTCATTTTGTATTTAAATGCTGCCTCTACACCAACATTAAAATGTTATAGCATAATTTGTCATGATTGTGCTAAACATCCATTGACTAATTTGTGAATGAAGCACTCTATTTCATGCTAGGGCTATCATATCTTAATATATTTTAGTTAAATGGTGATATACAATATATAATACAATACATGATGTGAAAAAATCTGACACCCCAATTCCTTTGTCTTTTTGACTATATTTAAACATACTGTAATTTGATCTTCATTTCTTCTCTACACACTAAGTCTTATTCAAATGGGGATGGATGGGAGCACAGTATAGGACAAGGTGAGAGCAGGGGGCAGAACAGAGGGAGGGAGAAGAACATAGGTTTTCTGCGCTCTGTTTATATCTTGCTATAATATCAATATACTGCCCAGCCCTATTTCATATTTGTTATTTTCCATATTTGTTAGGTTTCCAATATCTAATACCATATTAAGTAATACTGTATGTACAGCAAATCTGAGTACTGTCAATTCCCTTACACCAGGCTTACCCCCTTTAAACATGCACTTAGAGCATATTTTGCAAGAAAACACTAAACAGCAGACCTGAATATTACAGCAGAGCCACCTCCAGGTCAATCCTTTAAATGGGAACATGATCACAGGTTGCCTTGAGAAAGTATCCAAACTGAATTATTTAATGAAATCTCTAAATATGAGTATTTTGATACAGCATGAAAATATTGGAAATGCATATTTTAGGATTTAAATATGCTAGACACCATCTTTTGACACATTTTGGATATTTGGAAATTATATTGGTCATTTTTTTGGAATCCTAAACAAAGTTCATTTATCTCAAACTAATAAATATCTGAACTATGCTGTATTTAGTCATATCTTCAATAATATAAAACTGTTTAAACAAATCTTCCCTAATATTTTCAGATAAGTATGAAATGTAGCTCCCATTCACTTCTGCTATAAAATATGACTCATGTTTGTGTCTTAGTATTTGTAGAAACTGGAAACTCCAACTTCTTGGCAAGCGAAGCCACAGTAAAACTTTATAGCTTAGACGGAAACACTTAAATGCGAACATTGCTCAGTCCCAGAGCTCCTATGAGTCTACTTGTCGTAGATTACACGGTGACAAAAATAGCATTAGAGTTGATAACACTCCACACGACACTTTCAACACATATCCTCCTTTTTTTCACAGCCCACAAAGCGAATAGGGAACCACCACGCAGCCACCAGGGACGAACCACCTATAATGAGCTTTCCTGCCCTTGGCAACACAGACTATTATTAACCTCTGGCTGGCCAGCCTTAATCAGTCCCAGCCCATTAACCCTCACCAATTCTCCTGCCACCCTGACCCAGGGGCTCAGTCAACATATCTAACCTACTTTCAAGTAAGACTCCACAATATATAATTTATTAATTGTTATTGGGGTATTGGCTTTTATCATGGCTTGCCATATGCAAATTGGGGCACACACTTTCTATTGTGTTAGTAATCGAATAATCTATCAATTATTTCCACAGCTAATTTGGAACAATATGCAAAGAACAATACCTGGTAAAGAGTTGCCACCTCAAGCTCTGTTTCAGCCAGAAAAATTTGTGTGGCACATCTTGCTGATAATCTTCCTCCAGATTCTAGAAGCTGGGAGAGTTGAGCCTTTAGTCTTAATTTCCACATGAAATCCAATATTTACTTTCATCTGAAAATAGGACTTTGGAGCTCTGAGCAACAGTCCAGTTCTTTTTCTCCTCAGCCTTGTCCCAGGACAGGTAAGACACTGCTTTAAGGCATTCTGTAGTTATAGACCCTTAATAACACATTTTCCCGTTCAAGTTAACTTTCCATGAATATGCTTGGATACAGCACTGTGAGAACAGCCAGCAGTGACTTTCTGTGACCTTCCTTTCTGGGGAGGGTTTTGATGCTTGTCCTCTGGACAACTGTCAGGTCAGCCATCTCTATAAATGTAAATATGCGAATTCATCCACTGTGCTTGCACCCAGGGGAATATGTCCTCTGCATTTAACCCATCCATGCAGAGAAACACACATAAAAACACTAGGGGGCAGTGAGCACACATGCCTAGAGCAGTGGGCAGCCCTATTCACGGTACCCAAGGAGCAGCTGGGGAGTTATGTGCATTGCTCAAGAGCACTTCAGACATGTCCTACCAGTTCAAACTGGCAACCTTCCAGTCACTGCCCTTGTACAGGAATAGTTCATAGTAATCTACTCAAACTTGAAATTAATATTCTAATAATTTAATATTTAAAATGTCTGATTTTCATAAGACATACTAATTTGTGTGATTGCAGTAGGCTATTGTTCTAAGCTGCACTATTATATCAGCTTTTAGTAACAAAGTAGTAACAAAAAACTTCTTTTTGAAGAGTATGAATTTGAAGAATAATTGACAGGAGAAAAAATATCTGTAATCTGCCAATTAATGTTGATTGATTGTAAGAGATTTCAAATATTTTTTATTAAGTAATCAAGTTTAATCAAGTAAATGTTACATTAAATCATTGTTAACAAATCACCAAATTAAATCAATTAAAATAATAAATTAAAAAAATAAAATGAAAACAAACTGTGTGTATTATAAACAATTCATTCTGACACTTCCCAGATGTGATGCTGTAGTCTCTGGAGGAATGAAGCCTTTGACATCATCCAGCAAATGTAGATAATGCTAGTATAGTGAATCTTTACCATGTGTCAATCATGATACACCAATATGTAGTGATATAATCACAATACGACATTTTGTTCATTTCCTGCCGCACTGAGAAGGAAATCCCCAACAGCCACCCAGCACTGGACTGGTGAAGATACTGGGACGGAAATGCGAGGGGCTAATGCAGTGATGGCACAGATTCATAAAGCCAGAATGGAAGGGGGAGGGGGTCTGGCAGGCTGATCTAAACATCTGATGGTGGACAGATGCAGAAGCATGAAAACAGCTGATTAGGATACAATTTGCTTATCTGTGTTATATAAGCCTTGTCTAAATTTGCTTTAGTTTGTAGAAATATGATTATGAAGTCATTTGAAAGATCTGGCTTGTTGCACATATAGTGCTAATACCTGTTACAAAATGCATCATGAGGCCCAAAATCCAATTTGCTTACATAGTTATACCAGAGAGGCAAGCTCAAGCAACATTAACCAGGAATTTGAATTTAAAATTATGTGGTTACTTTCAACTGGGAAATAGAATTTAGCTGAAGTCAGCTGTGCTGTTGGCATGATAATAGACAACGAAAAGCAATAATGGTAGCCATTAAAGTGGAGCTCTTTGCACATGCCTAAACACTGCACTGTGATTTATATTACCTATATACTCCACTCTGAATAATGAAGATATAGTGTGAAAAGTATGAACTATATGTATATACCAATTCATACTCTATAATGTTTACTAATCATCTTCCTATACTACTGCACAAGGCTCACCTGAACAATTATTGACCATTCTGGCCACACTGTGAACATTGAGCCTCCCATGTGCTCCTCAGTCCCTCATTATTTAGCAGCTTTCTCCTGCCTGGCCTTCCAAACCATGCCATCAGACTCTTCCAAAGTCAAAAATGGACCAGTCCCTCCCTACCTGATGCCAGGGGTAAAAACCACTGTCTTTCAAGATTTATGCAGGACAAGCATTGGGACCAGGAGTGTCAACTGCAGGTTTTGAGTGTGTCCCAACTGCATACTAATCATTGAAACTAGTTTCTGAGTATATAGTGTCTAAGTTGAGTTTACTCAATAAGTCAGAACTGGTTCTGGGTGTGATTTTGATGGACACTATGCAATGTGAAATGGAAAAAGAGGAACAATCTACCTACGGACAAACATGGACAATGATTTAAATGCTTAAAGGTGGCAAGTGAACGAAATATGTTGGTACAGCAATGCTGTTAATATTCTGCAAGATTAGCACACTCCCTTCAAAAAACCCTTCAGTGTCAGATTGTGGCAGAACTGTGGCAGGTGTGGTCTCATTACACATTTGTTCCAATTCCAACTTCCTCTTGGTGCAAAATATCCAAATGTGACACAACCTTTCATTTAATACAAGCTGGCACATGCTGGATTACACTTGTTCATTCACTTGTTCTTTCAGTCTTCCAGCAGTCAAGATGTTTTAGAATATAAAGCCTGCATGTACACCTCAAACTAAGACTGGGAGTCCTGAGTCCTAGGCTGAGTCCCTCACTGTCTTCAAATCTGACTGATTTATATCTTTTAAGAGCACTTGTGCACTTCTGCACAGCATATCTTTGTAACTAAGTATCATGTATAGTGTATTATTTGTTTCTAGTATTTTTAAATCTCTGTTTCAGCACTGACTCATATCTTAGTTTATATCTTAGACTCTTAGAATCTTAGTTTAGTATTTTTGGACTCTGGCCTATTAACACTGGATCAATGTCACGCTTCTGTCTAGTTATGCTCCCCTGTCAGTCCCTTCCTGTCATTGTTCTGTTTTGGTTTGGTTTGCCACTTGATTTTTGTTTTGGTCTTGTCTCCATCCTTGCTCAGTCCTGTCTTTAGTTCCACCTGTGTCTAATTGTGAGCCCTGCCCATGTGTAATCTGTCCTAGGTCTTTCCAGTCCTCATCGTTGTATATAGTGTCCTTTGTCTCAGTCTGTCAGGTTTTTTATGTTAGTGTCAGCGTGCCATGCTCATGTCTTGCTTCTGTGTATTTTCAGTTTATTCCCTTAATAAATTACCTTGCGTTTAGGTCTGCGTCTTTGCGTTTTCTACCTCACACCTGACAATCAAGACAAAATAATAAGACAGTCAGGATAAAAGAGTTTGCTAATCCCATGAATGTTAATCTAAATGCAAACTTGCACTGATACAATGTACTGTATAATGAATTTTATGCTCCCTTTGTAATGGTCTAACTGGCTTGGTGTAATTGGCACTATCATTTCAGAGCTACACTGCTCTGCAGCTTAATGCTGGGGGGCTTGATAAGGGTTTAGCCTTAGTCAAAGCTGGCAAAATGATCAAATGTGACAGCAGTATTGTGGTCCATTGTCAAAAGAAGGGGACCTAAAACTAGATATGTTACAAAGGGAAAGCATGGATCTAAACTGGGATCTTCAGAAACTAGAAGCTGAAAGTTAACCTTTGATTACCTTCCCAGGATACAAACTGGAGTACTTCAAACTAGACAACAAATTGAATGCCACAATTACAGTGTTTCGGAAACAGTGTTAAAATGATCCTATAATATGTGGCTTCTGTGGTTCTGTTTTAGTGGGGTGCAACCAGCAATGAGAGACATCCTGTCCCACAGACCGACAGAAACTTAGAATGTAAAGCACGACACATGGCTGAGTCTGACATTTACATGAAGGACATGGGAATTCATAAGGAAGGTGAATTCAGCGATGAGGACAGGGGGGACGGGGGGGTTACAGTGTGCAAACAAGTGATGTGTGTGTCAAAGAAAGGAAGACTATACCACTGCTGGAAGGAAAATAGCAGGCAGAAAAACACTAACAGGATTGAAAAATATTCCAAAGCAATGACACTTCTGTCATTCCAGACCAGGAATACTAGAGAAGCGAATCCTCAGAGCAGAGCAGGGAAATACTGCAGCAGCAGGCGTACAGACTGCAGAGGACAAAAGAGAGTCCAGCTGAGAGGTGAAAGACAGCAGAGACAATGTGAGAATAGATGTAACCTGAGACAGGAGAACAGGTTGAGAGAGAGTGAGAGAAGTGTATGAAAGTGAGTGATTTAGAGAAAGAGAGAGAGAGAGAGAGAGAGAGAGAGAGAGAGAGAGAGAGAGAGAGAGAGAGAGAGAGAGAGAGAGAGAGAGAGAGAGAGAGATCCAGGGAGGACCTTCTACTGGACTGTGGGATTTTATTGCATTCAGCGACAAGACCATTAGTGAGGTCAGGACACTGGAGGACATTGGATCCATCCCCAACTACCCAACTCATCCTAAAAGGATTGGATGGAGCAACATCATTCCAAACTTTCATTCCATCCAATCTTTCCACACAACATTCTAGCCCAAACCTAGCATTACAGTGCACGGTGCTAATGCGTTCATGTTTATCTTCTCCAAAGAGTCCTATTCTATTTGCAACACTTCTCATATACACACACATATATCTGTTCAGTAGTTTTTATAGAGTTCCCTGCTTTAACACACCCCAGTCCACTCTGAAAGGGTTCGTTAATGAGCTGACTAGTTGAATTAATTCTCCTAAGCAGGGTAGGGGGGCGTCAGGACCGGGTTTGGGAAATGCTGGGGTAACTCAATGTAATTGGATTGTCTGGATCGAGAGTAGCATTATCAATCAATTAAAATGTACCAGGACATCCAAAACATACAAATACACCTGTTTACACACTGCTATGGATCCACACTTGCAGCAGGTTAATGTACCGTTAAAGTCCTCAAAATGCATACTCTCTTACCCTGCAGATCCTCCATGTTAAGCCCTCGACTCCAGTGCTGCAGTGTACAGCTCTGTGTGCCTCTGATAAGACTCAGCAAAGACAGTTTGGGTCTGTGCTTGAAACACTGAGCAAACACTGCTGATGTGTTAAAACTACAAACGTGTTGTAGATGTAATGGTTCCCAATCAGTAAGTCTAAAGAGTGCTTGTCACTTTTTCCCTTTTCACTTCTATCATTTTCTCTTCCTAATATCAAAGCCACAGTCTGGAATAGGAAGAGCAGTCAGTCCATCAGAGTTAGTCTTCTGAACACGACACAAGTGAAAGGTGAGGAGAGAAGGTGGCTTCATTTAAATCTGGCCTCCAAATGGCTCAGTGATCTAATTATCCGAGGTTCATAGTGAACAAGCATGAACCACTTGGACTGGCACCATGCCTAATGCCAGCTATAGGTTAGAAGGGTATAGAGCCCCCCAACACTGTACTGTAACGTAGGGGAACTGTGTTCTCTGGAATGATGGTGCTCCATCCAATAACTTTTGGACTTTCTAAGCATCAAAATGTAACAGTGATTGAAGGTTCAAATCCTGGGTTATGCAGCAACTGGAGTCCAGAGCAAAATTGGCCATGCTCTCTCTAGGTTGGTAGAAGGTGCTCTCTCTCTCACCACATCACACCCACTACGATGCTGGTCAGAGTTAGCCACTGTATCCACGCATGTTTGCTGCCCAGCAATTATGCAATGGTGGCAGTTCAAAAAGTGCTGGTGGCATGTATTGGTAAAGGTGCTCATAGACACACCTCACACACTAGGGGGAAGTGAGCACACATGCTCGGAGGGGTGGGCAGCCCTATCCCTGGTGCTTAAGGAACAGTAAAGTGCCTTGCTCAAGGGTACTTCTGTCATACCCTGCCAGTTCAAGGACTCTAACCAGCAAACTTCCAATCACAAGGCTGGTTCCCCAACCATCAGGCCACAGCTGCCCCATTGGAGACACATCAAGAGCATTGTATGTGTATGTTGTTTTGTTTTTTTTTACTGTTCCATTGTACTGTTCCATTTATCATAAAATTGACACAATGTAACGAACTACAGAATATATAAAAATGTAGATACAAGGTTCTTCCACAAAATTAACAAATGCTCTATATATCCAAATCTTTGTGGAGACCACTTCTAATGAATGCTTTCAGCTACTATAAGTTGTATCCAATGCCGATACAGAAGTGCAAATGCACACACGCTTGTCTAGACATGTAAATATTGCCAAAAGAATAGGACGCTCCGGTGCAGACAAACACAAACTATTTAGATTGGTACCATACCTAATGCCAGGTGTGGGCTCGAAGGGTATAAAACCCCCCAGCATTGAGCAGAGTGGAACTGTTTTCACTCTAATTATTTTGCTCCAGCCAATAATTCTGCCAATAAAAGCATTTACTGGACAGTAGAGACAGTTACTCCAACAAAAGCAGGAAAAACCTTTTATTACCTTTGATTTTGCAAAAAAAAGCAAAGAATGAGCAGGTGTCCCAATATTTATGTCCATAGATTGTATGTCAGTGAATCACCTTTTAAAATAAAGCTTTACCCGTCCAGCTGAAAGTGTTTCTGTTGCTGCTTTTTGTTCTTTCCATGAAAAGAACAAAAAGCAGCATTGTTTACTGTTTTAGGGTTCATTGCCTGTAAATCCATGAGGGCTTCTCTCTCTCACTTGCTTGCTCTCGCTCTCACGTCCACCATCCCTCAGCACCGGGACAGCTCACTGCACAAACCTGCCCTGCCTAGCAGACAGATTTTACACACAGGATTCACACAGTCTTTTATTCGACCGAGAAACCATCAGTTTTGTCAGGAACGTCAGCATTTCTAAAGGTCAAAAACTCAAATCAGACCAAACCACACATTTGATCACGAAAGCTCTTCAACACAGCAGTAAAGGTTTGCATAAAGGAATGCAAAACAGTTTCTACTTCCATATTTTCCACTTCACTCAAAATGTTTGCTGAAACAACTTCATAAAAGTGCATATTCATATTCACTCTATTTAGCCAGGAGTTGCAAGACAGTGTGTACTGTGGGCCAAACACAGGTTGATCATACACTAAGAAAAGTTGTCAAGACCCTACACGAAACCACTAAACAACAAACCATGTACAATATTCAGTGTGTGTACCAAACTACCAAAGTCTTGATAAAGTGTACGTAAACATTTTCCTTCAAATTTGAATTTAATCATTTAATAGAGAAAGAGATTAATAATATATATATATTTAATTCTTTGTATGTTCAGAATGCTGGCAATCTCTTTGCTTCAAGTGCGTTGGCAGCACAGCAGTGATGCCATGGCAGCAGTTCGAAAAGAGGTGGTGTCTGGCTTCACATGTATTTGTTTTGTCTTCATCAACCTTTAGAGCTGGCCTGTGGACTAGTGAAACTGTGTTCTCTTGAATGATGGTGCTCCATCCAATACTTTTAGGATTAGAAGTTGGATATACTTGTATATAAAGCCCTACACAGGCTTACTCCTGAGTACCTGCAAGATCTGCAAGACCAGCTGCACATCCATGGGTTCACAGACATGGGGAATTACGGTAAACTGGGATGTTGGTGCTGTCGTCTGACTGGTTTGTGATGGTGGAGCTGTTGGATGCCAATGTTTCAGGATGCTCCCATGATTATGTTACCTCTTATCACATTACTTCTTACAAACATTACCACACTGCTTACATTCTTTGTTCTACATAAATGTAAACACTAAACTAATTACATCTGTCTACCTTTTCCAGGTTAATGATGACCCACTGGCCTAGTTTGATGAACAACTAGCCTTGAGCTCCCCTGCCACCCATTCAGAGGCTGATTTCAGGTTCACCTCTCACCCATCTGAGATGTACCCTGAGCTCCCCTGCCACCCCTTCACGTTGGCTGCCCACCTTCCAGCTGGTGGACCTGGACCAGTGTCCCAACTTTTCCTGGACTAGTTGCCCACCTGCCATTTCTAATCATTACTTCACTACACCAAAGTATTACAGCAGACATGGTGTCCTGATCAACTATGTATGAGTAGTTTTACCAGCGGAGAATGGGTCCCCCTTTGTGAACCTGGTTCATCCCAAAGTTTCTTCTTCCAGCTCTAATGGAGTTTTTCCTTTCGGCCTTCGGCTCACCAGGGTCTATATCAATTCTTTTATGTGCTGTTGCTCACATTCTTATTTTTGATTTCTGTAAAGCTGCTCTGTGAAAACATCAGTTGTAAAAAGCACTATTCAAATAAATTCTGATTGATTGAAATCCTTTAAAGCAGTGTTCCAAAATTTAGAAGAAAAGCCTTCCTGGGAGAATAGAGACAGTTACTCCAACCAAAGCGGGACTCTTTTATAATACCCTCAATTTCAGAAGAAAGAATGAATGATAAGGTGTCTTAGTATTTATGAAAATGTCATGCAAAATAAAAAACAATCATTAAATAACCATCCATGAGTAGCAATTCAGATTTCTCCATGGTGACTTTCCACATTTGCATCTCTTTTCCATTATTGTTCATTTGTATACTCCATATGGCAAACGGCTGCACAGGGGTCCCCATCAGGCTCAAAATATGTGTCCCTCATCGAGCAAGGCAAATATGAGATACACCCAGAAGAGCTCCACCCGCACATGCAGACAGTCCTCTACTGCGGTGGAGCGATTCAAAGCCTTTCATTCTACTCACGTTTGGCTGGATCGTTGCTGGGGGCTGAGCGCATAGAGTGTATTGCGGATGCTTGCAGTGTTCTATTTAGGAATTTAAAGTAATCAGGCATCATAAGAGCACAACACACACTAAAAAGGGATTCCCTGCCTTTTTTAACACTCTCTCTTAACATCATCCTTTTCACTTCAGCAATCATATCAAGTTCCACCACAAAATCCCGGGATCAGACAGGAGCCTGTTGATCAGCTCAGCCTGATGCAGCAATTTGCAATAAAACAATGCATGTGTTATAAGCTGCTGTTTGATCCCACAAGCAAACACCGATGGATCTCCATTGATATAATAAAAAATATATTTTATGATCATCATTTAATAACATCAACAACACAGAAACCAGATATTCTACAATTATCTGGGCAGATCGACTATAAATATAATGCAGACAAAAACCTGTGTCAGCAATTCAGGGAATGCGCAATTCAAATCTTTTTAAAAGCTCATTTGCCTTCGTCAACATGTTTGAAATCATCACTGAAACTCATGCCAGAGGATTTTGGAATAAATATGCTAATTTTTAAATTGAACAGCTAAATCTGATTCAAGTGATTCAACATAATCAAAAGCTGGGAACAGCACTAGTTTCTATGGGTCCACTGATCATGAAATAAGTAATTGTGGATGATTTCAGTTTGTCCATTTACCACGAAACAAGCCATAATTAAATCAATATTTACATCGTAATTAAGTCAATCTGAATCATTTCTATTGGCCCATTTGTCCTGATAAAGTAATTATGGATGGGCTTATTTGCCCATTCGACAATAAATACTGGTACACCGGTCATGAGAAGTCATTCCAGGTCATTTATATAGGTCCATTCATTGTGATATAATGTATTTTGTCTCTTGGTCCAATCATCAATAAATAAGCCAGAATTAATCATTTCTATTAGTCAAAGAATAAGTGTTAATAGATTATTATCATCAATAAATAAGCCATACTGTTTTATGTGTTTTGGTCCAATCACCAGTAAGTATTCACCCAATGTAGTGCCACAGTAACAAAGAACAATTACAAAAGTTCTTAGATTTTTTTCCAACAGGAGTGATGCATGCATGCAACATTTAACACAAATTCAACGTAACACCTAATCCCACAGTTAATCTGATATAATACAAACTGCCCACTGGAGTAGCTGGTCCAACACACATGACCCAGTAAACTATTCATTACACACTCGCAGAGAGATCTTGTCAAAGCTGAAGGCAGAAAGAGGAGAAGACTAATACGTACAGTTAGGCTTCTTCCCACGGTGGAGAGAGAGAGTGCGAGCATCCAGCCACAGATAAACTCCACATGCACACACACACACACACACACACACACACATACACACACACACACACACAGAGGCACGACCCCACTACTGCTGCTGCTGCTGCTGCTCTGGCTGCTGAGTCTGCCTCTGGCTTACTGTCCTATATGAGCGAGAGCCCGCCTCACATACTCTCTCTCACACACACACACAAACACACACACACACACACGCACACACACAGGAAGCCTAGCAACCAGCTGTCAGAGGGAGGTTCTCTGGTGAACTTCTCAGATATCCCACCTCGGCACACGACAGCAGCTCACACACACAGCAAGACGGCCACATGTCACATACAGACGTGCATGAACACACACAGACACATACACACACATGCCTTACAATACAGACAGAAAATATGGCAAACCTTATGGCACCTAGTGTGTTTTAATTATATAAAATATTTTTGAGAATTTCTAAACTGTTATGCCATGAGGTGTGCCATTTTTCTCAAATACACATCATGAAATAATAGTTAAGATGTAAAGGTTAGTTGTCATTTTGTATTGTCTTTAAACCCGACTGACAGATAATAGTGTTATTCTCTGATCCCATTGTTCTGACTGGATAAAAGTCAACTTTTTATTCCGTTTTTTTACACGTCAATAAAAAATATATAAAAAATTGTGAAATATTGCCTTGCTTATAGCATCGCATTATGTTTATGAAGGGGTAGAATTGGCTTTACTTCTTGAGGAGACTGGGGTCCTAGACAACTGCAGATGTTCTAACACTCCATTGTTGCCAGCATTTTCTTTTATGCTCTTTTCAGCATCAGGAGGAGAGATGCAGTGCAGCTTGTCAAGCTGGTCAGGCGTGCCGGGTCGGTGGTCAGAGTGGAACTAGACACTGACAGTGAAGGAGAGAAGGACTGCAGACAAACTCCATTATATTCTGGTTAATATTGTTCACTTCATCATATATACTTTGCATCTTTGCACTGAGGATCATCTAGATGCAGACTTCACCACAGGGACTCTGCCCTATGTACTGTACATATAATATTGTATTTTATTAATATACTAGATGCTCAATTTCCCTCAGGATTAATAAACCATCTGTCCATCCACCATCCATCCATCCATCCATCCATCCATCCATCCACCCATCCATCCATCCATCCATCCATCCATCTAGCCATCCATCCATCCCATGATAAGTTTTGTATCACCAGGTTTTTCAGCAGTTCCAGTATAAAGGGAAACTCAAAGTGATGTACAGATGATTATGTCTTTAAGATTAACCATTTTTAAACAAATAACAAGTATTTGTTCTTTCCAGATATGTTTTGTTCTTCTTTTCATGAACCAGAATAGACATTGCTTCTTAAAATTTTCCATTACACCTTAAACGGGGCAGAGAATTCCTGCTGCAGCTGCTCTCAGAGTGAAACTAATGCTAGAGGTTACTTAAGAACAATCAAATTAATGTAGTCACAAATTATTCATAATTCAATTGCAATATGCAAAAATTTCTTCTAACTGGAACAGTATTAATAGTTGCTATGGTAATGGGATGGTTGCTGGGGTGATGCTAGATGAAAAGGAGTAATGGTGCAAGATCAGACATATTATTTCATGTTGTTGTTACACAGCAAATTTGCCCGTGTTCAATCAGCACTTAAATGATATGTGCTCATCAAAAACACCAGTGTCGATTTAACACTGGCAAATCTGCTTGCTGGATTGATGCTAAACAACAAGGTGCAATGGTCCAAGACCAGACCAGGAACTGAGAAGGGACAGACAAGAATGGCAAAATAGTGGATCACAGAAATATAAAGGTCTGGATTTGTTCCGAGTCCAGAATCCAGATCTGGAACAGATATGGTGTGGTGTACAAATGGATTCCGAAAGCTTTCCAGTTTGTAGATCCATTCCACAATGGATCTGTGGTAACAAATTTGAAATTTTTTTCAAACAGCCTCCCTTAACATAGCAGGAGCTAGACAGGTAGATGTGGTCTGGCATAAGGGTCTAGCTGTTTTGTCACATATTTGCAGTAGTATGACATGATTTGCCAAAATAATGAGCTAAATTATAAGATAAAAGAAGCATAAATTATCTAACCAATAAAAGAGTGAATGCTATTGAGGAATTGTTGGTTTCCTCAATGTATGTCGAGCTCATTTGTTAGTTTGTCTGTAAATGTCACTCTTCCAAAGATGCAAATATCTGCAGATATCGGAAGCCAGGAATAAAAATGTGGCATCAGTCACATCCAAATGTCTTAACTCTTAGGCTTCATATCAGGATCAGTGGAACCTACAGACATGATATACATTTCATAAACTATATCAAACTACATAACTACATTAGCCTATAAAAAACAGATAAAAAACATCCCAAAAATTTGGCCTAGGGTCCATTTGGGTTAATAAGAGTGGTATCATGTGTCTAAACATTCCATCCAAAATAAACAATCAGCTCTGTAAAGACTGTGTGTGCACAAAGAAGTCAATATGTGTTAATTTACTTGGGAAAAAAAAGCAAATCCATATTTTGGTTAGAAACTGACAACTAATGATGAGCTAGAGGACATGGAAATGTGAATGTATACAACATGTGAATGGAATGATGAGCAACAGCTTTGAACCTAACTGGTGTACTGTCAAGGCTGGGGTTTCTAAGAAAATGGCCAGTAAATGTGCTGTGAAGCACTAATACAGCAAGGTGGACAGTTTTTTCACTTTTCAAATCTGAATTACACAAAAATCATCTCAGGCACCAGGAGCCAGCATTTCAGCATGAACCAGAAATCATCTCTGGCATCAGGTGGATACACTTCATCTCTCTGAAGAGACCACTGATCACTCCCTCACTCCATCTTTCAGCACACCTCATTTGTCGAACTCTGCTTCCTCATCATATGCCCGTTTCCATTCCCCCACCCTGACAACTCCACTCCTCATCTCTCACCTCTCTATTCAGCTCTCTATCCCATGCCCCTTCCCCTACCCCATCCTCCTGCAGTCCTTCTTTCACTTTCCAATCAAGTCTTTATTTTCCATCAGGAGTAACACTGCACTCTCTTCCACACCTCTCACACTTTTCCACCTCATCTATCCTCCTCTTTCTTTACCTCTGAACACATTCTCCCCATCAGCATCCCACTCCTTTTACTTACTAGTCCCTCATTTCTCACCCCTGCTCTGTGAAATATTGCCCAGCGTGTGCTTTCTATTTCCTGGAGGACAAGAGGTGCTCAGCGCTGCCACCATCAGTATCTCTGAATTGCTTTAAATTTAGAAAATCCATCCAGAATCTGATGAAGGAGGAGGAAATGAGAATCAAATAGAAGGTCGGAAAAGTGAGTCTAATTTAAAGTCAATGGCTATGTTACAGATCAGCCATCACAAGTTCTCTCAAATGTCGCAACAACTGACGTGAAACATAAGTCTTCAGCAAGGTTCTGCATAAAGCAGTGCGCACTCGGCTCTGTCTGAGAGGCAAGTCTGAAAATAACAGAGATGCACAATATAGACTAAATACTGCAGTGAAAACAATGATGTATTGTTAGGCTTTTAGCTCATGAAAATCAGAAATCCACAACCTCAAATTGTTATTCATTCAATTTTCTTCTTATCCGCTTCTTCCTGTTCAGGGTTGCAGTGCATCTGAATCATTGGGTGCAAGGATGGAATACCCCCAGGACAGTGCACCAATCCATCATAGGGTACCACACACAAGAGGTAGCAAACAGGGACACTTAGAAGGCGATTTCACATGACCAACTGACCTATAATGTGCATTTTTGGGAATCTGGAGGAAACTGGGGTACCCAGAAAATAACCCTGTGGACTCAGGAAAAACACACCACAACAAACCCGCAACTCCAGGCCCCTGGAGCAATAAAATCCTCAACAAACTCTTCACTCTGCATCAAATTCTTCAGAGAGGTTAAATCAACAACTCTATGCCTCTGGATCTCCTATCTCCTCCAAACTCCTCACCAAACTCCTCATTCCACACAAAAATTCTCACAGACAGTGAGCCAAGAAGGGATGAAACCCATAACTCCCTAGAGCTGTGTAACATACACAACACAACCATGACATCCTCAAATAATAAAATTATCATTATCATCATATAAATTCGATTCTAATTTAAGAACTCACTCAAACATGGTTCTCATCACTTGAATTAAATGTTCTTTACTTTATGTACTTTATTGTTTTTAGTCATATATATGAGTTTAGCCTGAGCTGTATGTGTAGCACAACCTTCACTGGTTAATGAAAAATACAGTTTCAATTTGCTGCCAAAAGTTTTCTTCAGTGATGTACAGACCAACAGAAATTCTTGAAAATGCCTTTTTTCTTTTTTACTTTGTCAATGTACTGACCCTACTAACACTCTCACCACTAAATGCAATCATAACCTCACAGCAGTGCTTCAAAATATTGGAATTTGGAATTCTAATGAACAGTTTTAAGAAATATGGCCTGGGGCTCCGAACTTAAACCTGTAAACTAATACCATCTAATTAATCATTACTGAGTGAGGGGGGTGTATGTGCATGCACACTGAATACACCATTAATCACACTTAGTCTTTGAACTCCGAGGCTGGCAGTTTCCCTTTTCTCTGACAATGCATTAGAAGAAAGGTGAATAAAAGAGAGTTGTAAATGGATGAGATCTGGTTATGAGTATTTTACACATAAAACAAGTAAAGTAGTCCATGCTGTGTCTCCATATCTCCATAACTTTTACTATAATGAAGATGGGTTTTTGATGTGCACAGAGCTGTTTACTATAATCACCTGAAAATGAGCCGCCAATTTATGCATTGTTTGACCAGCTCAGCAAGGGCTCGTCAGTTAGTTTATTAGTTTGATCAGATGTGCTGGGGAAAACTCAAATTTAGATATTCAGCAGTATCTGAAAAAAAATCTTATGTACTGGTCAACCGCTTTTGAGGTTTCTTTACAAGATACAACTGAGCTATTTTTACATACAGGTCTTCACCTAAGGTGAGCTTCTTAAAGTAGACTAACATGCTCTACCCTCCACATACAAGAGCAGCCAACAACACAACATCAGAGTGTGAGTGTCTGCTATTTCAGACAAGATTAGTTACAGGATTAGATCACAGTCCTACTTTGAGAGAATACTCTTTACACCATCTTACCAAGTAGGCAGTCCCCAGTGAGTCATCTGTGTTACAGCAACACAGACTGAACAGATAAATGATATATTATTTAACATTTAACCCCCTTTGCCTTTTACCTATTTTGTTTGCCAAAGGTCATGCGGGAGACCTCCTAAAGAAGAAGGTGCTCTGGTCAAATGAGACCAAAATTGAAATGTTTTGCCACCAAGGAAAACATCTGGTACAAAACCAACATTTCTCATCACCCTAACAACACCATCCCCAAAGTGAAACAAGGTGGTGGCAGCATCATGCTGGATGTTTTTCAGCAGCAGGGAACTGGGAAACTGGGCCAAGTTGAGGGGAAGATACTAAATATGGGGATATTTTTAAGCAAAATCTGTTTCGGTCTGTCAGTGATTCGAGCCTGGGGCAAAGGTTCACCTTCCAACAGGACACATATTCAACTTGAGTGGTTTAAGGAAAAATGTGTAAATGTATTGGAATGGCCTAGTCAAAGCCCAGACCGAATAATAATACACAGTATACAAGTATAGAAGTAATACGTAGACTATACTGTGGGGGGGCTTCAGGCACATTTCACAGCATCACTACACACTCAAGTCCCCACAATGCTTGAAAGTCATCCATTACATTACACTCCATTACAACACCAGCCATGTAATCACACAGAATGTGAAAAGACTGATACTGATCTCATCCCAGCAGCAAGAAAAGTCAAGCAACCAGCAACCTCTACTCAACCGTAACAGCCAATCTGAACTCCATATAAACCAACTGAATTTTAATCAGCTCAACACACACATGTACAGGAGCCCCTGGTTCTAGTTGAAGGGAGTCTATTGTTAGATAAAATGAAATGATGGTGTTCGAGTCATACCCAGTGGGTATACAGGTACATAGCACTGATGTAAAGGAGTGCAAAGCTGTAGATGTGTAAAGATGGTAGGGTGGTGCTTTTGCTCCCAGTGAAGCTGCTCATGTAGTGAATAATGAAACAGTTCTTAAGTGCAGACTGGAGCGGAACCACAAGCAGTGTGACTTTCCAGGTATGGGACTCATGCCCAGATTATGAGAGAAAGAGAGAGGAGAGAGAGAGAGAGAGAGAGAGAGAGAGAGAGAGAGAGAGAGAGAGAGAGAGAAAGTGAGTCAAGTTCATTAAGCGGCCTTTCTAAATTTAGTTCAGCCAAATAATTGCATAGGATGCATTTAATAGTACATGTATTTAACAGTACACTAAATGTAAAAGACTGTAATTCCTAGTTTCACTTAACTATTACACTCCTATGTTAATTTTGCATGATGTATGACATACTTTTATTCACCAAAAAATAAATAAAGTATTTATAGGAGACAGTCACACATGCCAGATATTCAAATTTGGGATGTAAAATAATTTAAATATTTGTATGAATTTGGTCATGATTTGATAAAAAAAAAACTATTTGCACCTACATTTTTGTGTTTTTTTTTTTTTTGCTTATAAATATTAAACACTTTATATCTCAGAAATCGTGTTGAAAAGTGATCATCATCAATACATTTGATTCATTATTTGGATTGATTAGATTGATGAGGATATTTATAATAAGTTCTTCAAAATACACAACAGCAGTCCAAATAAATTAAAAATAAAACAACAACAACAACAACCTGAATGTCATTTATCATTTCTATTATGTACACTACCAGTCAAAAATCTTAGAATATGGGTTCTGAAAAATTCGGTTGTTTACATATATATTGTAGCAGCACACAGTTAATCAAGAGGTCATATACATCTGTGGCTTTTAACTGATGCTCTTATCCTGAGCAATTTACAAGGCTACTCACATTACCGAGGTGGGTCAGAATTGTGTAAGGAGTCTTGCCCAAGGACTTATTGATGTAGCACAGCATAGTTGCCCAAACTGGCAATCGAACCCCATTCTCCCACATGGTGTGCTGGCTCAATGGTTGTGTTATCTGTTGTGCCACACCAATTACCAAGTGTGATGATTGTCTGAAATTGATTCATTTAACTGGTTTAACTGTGTGTGTGTGTGTGTGTGTGTGTGTGTGTGTGTGTGTGTGTGTGTGTGTGTGTGTGTGTGTGTGTGTGTGTGTCTGTGTGTGTGTGTGTGTGTGTGTGTGTGTGTGTGTGTAGGCAGCTGTACAGGCAGATGGACAGAAATCACATTAGATTAACAGAGCTAAACAATAACACAAACATGGAAAGGGCCAAACAATACATGAACCTCCCACAGACTCTCGGTCATACACTATCTGCCTTTAGAGGAAACACCAACATGCAGCTGCACAGCAGTGCATCACTGCTCTGCCAGTATACACAACCCATCTGCATTTATTAATCCACCAGCAGCCTGCAGCCAGCCAGGGACAGAGGCTTCATTCTCGGCACATGGGGCAGGCACAGCAGACAGCAGGATGGGGAACATGACCCCCCTTCTGGCCTCAAGAGAAGCATGGAGCATGATGGCATTACTGGACTGAGATTTAACTATAAGAGCAGATGCAGTTTTAGTATGATCGGAAATGAGAGCCTGGATTTACGATGCAGAAAAATGTAATTGCACTCTTCATCCTATTGACTTATACAGTACATCAACATATCGTACAATTGATATTTGGTAAAATATATGGTATTAAACAAAGTGCTGATCTAATTTTCGAGCATAGATCTGATTAATATATAGTAGTTTAATATGCAGTGGGGTAATGTGGGAAGTAATACTCAATATGCAATATGTATGACTGTTCCCACTGCATTCTATTTTGCTTTAGCTGTCGTTGTACTTCTGTAGACTGACTCAGATGTTCTGCAGAGAGGGGGGACACAAAAAAGAAAAGAACATCTCCACAAAAGGTTCGATTCCTTTTTTAAAAATCAACATCTTGTTTGAGTTTAAATCAAAACGTAGACATTATCTTCACACTAGCTATAGAAATAATGTGTATGAGTATGCTTAGATGTCATTGCTCAATAATTGTGCAGAAACTTTGGCTTTGAGAAAAGTCCTACACAAACAAAATGTATAAAAAATTAAAACTTACGTTTGGTTCAGTTTCGCACTTTGTTTATTAATTATTTATTTTATGTACATTTGTCTGATCTATACATATCTTCTTATTTACACATATTTGACCATATTACTGCACTCTAATTTCTAACATGACTACTTATCATAGTAAATCACAATTACCTCTATCTCACACACACACACACACACACACACACACACACACACACACACACACACACATACACACACACACACACACAGACTCTCTCTCTCTCTCTCTCTCTCTCTCTCTCTCTCTCTCTCTCTCAAACTCTCAAACTCTCTCTCTCACTCTCTCTCTCTTTCTCTGTCTCACACCCAGCTGGCATTCCTTTGGTTTTGTCGTCTGGCACTTGCACCATCTGGCTCCTCATTAAGTCAGAGAGATCAGAGAAAAGCTGCCCAATCCAGAGAACACAGGAAACAGGATCCGCCTCAGAGACACACACACACACACACACACACACACACACACATAGACCCTTCAATATCAAGGTCCATGTCTTACAAGGAGCTCTTATTAATTAAACTAAAATCACACCTGAACCCTGTTCATATATTTTTAATTCTCCTGGTCAAAACAAAGACAGTGATGTCACTGAAGAAAATACTCAGGTCTAAGGTTTTATGGCGATTTGTCTTTATCTTAATCTTTTGTTTGGAAACAGAGATTGTTGTGTCGTGTTGAATTGATTTGAATGTAGAGGTGAATTAAGGTTGTGTTGAGTTAATTTGATTGTTGAGTTTAGTTGGGTGGAGGTTAATTCGGTTGTTCAGTTGAGCTGATCTGATTGTTGAGGTGAGCTGATTAAAGTATTGATTTGAGTTGAGTTGTGATTATTTGATTTTAAGTTGACTGTTGAGTTGATTAAGTTGATTTGGTTGGTGAGTTCCCATGACATGAAGCCAAATTGTTTCTCATTTTGGTTAGGACTTCAGGAGCTGAACTGAAAGCAGCAGCTTATCTAGAAGTGAATTAAAAGTGAAAAACAACTAAGTAGCTAAACACCACCATATGAACTTCTCTAGACCCATTAATAACATTATTTGAAGTATTTATAGTAGAGTATGTAATAAAACATATTTTTATTGAACTATGACAGAGATATTCTTTGTCATATTCTACTCTATGATATCCATGCTTATTGTAGTTATGTGCATATCTCATCAAACTGAAATGAAGGCCTTTCTCAGCCAGTCAGATTCTGCAGTGGAATGCACACATTGTGTTCTTTTAGGAGGAAAGTCTATCAACATAGTGGGGTATCAGTCCCACATTTGACCTCCTGCCATCTATTGTGACACTGTGACCAAGGGCATGCTGGCACCTCCAGAGAAAGATAATTACCTGGGAATAAGGCCAAATAGACAGAAGACATAGAGACGAGAGAGAGAGAGAAGAGAGAGAGAGAGAGAGAGAGAGAGAGAGAGAGAGAGAGAGAGAGAGAGAAAATATGTAATATAGAGTGAATCAGATCAGATCTTGTGAGGAAATTTTCCCCAAAATACTGTCAGCTCATGCAACACATCCTTTGGCATAGCCAGATCCTCAGATCCACACACTGAGCTGAGAGTTCAGAGGAGCTGACATGCTGAGAGCCTCTAGCATCTCATGTTTCTTCTACAATCTTTCAGTGATGTGGGTAAAATCAAGATGACAAACATTCAATCGCTAAATCACTGTCATATCGGTAGGACAGGATAGGATTCTACATGTGGTAAAAATCACAGTGTGGTGTGATACCCTTCTAATTCTATTACAACAAAACATCACAAGTAGCCAACCTTCAACCAGCTGTGAGCTGATATTCATTCCATCTGGAACATCTGGCGTAACACTAACCCACACAGACAATCTACTAAACCTGTAATCTCATGCATTCGTTCACAAGCAGACACAAGCAATAGTGAATATGCTGGATGTGGTGAGTGATAGCAGAAAAACAGCATGTCTCTTCTTTACGCTGGAATACAGGACTATATCCAACTGGAATCCCCTTATCGTTAACATTTTAGTTTCCCTTGTCTAAGGGCCTGTTAACACCCAGAATGACCATGGATCTTGTATTGATTATGGTTGATCATGATGTCTGTATCGGAAAATGCTAAGGACCATTTAAACAGTCAAGAAACACACAGTGAAAAACTGAAGTTTTATCGGTTAACAAGTGTGAAAACAGATATACATTGTAATGGAAATTCTGTGTGATTCTTAATGTTTTAAAGATATTGATTGTTGCTTAGTACGTGACTGCAATGAAATGTTGTTTTGAATTGTTCTTTTGTCTTCTCATCTTACTTCTCCCTGTATCTTGACAGAGAAAGAACTATTAAGCAATGAGATACAATGCATGGGCATAGCCACTCAGGAAGTATGAGGCAAGCATGCCTAGGCTGCGAGCTTATCACACTCTGAGCTCTGTTCTCTTTGATGAGTAACCAACCATATGACTGAGTATCTCTGTCCACAAATGTTTAAGAGAAAGTTGCAAGAAACTCCTAAGAGACAAAAAAAAGTTTAAGGAAGTCCTGTCAGACAGAAGAAAAAGAAAAAAGAAAAGAAAAAGCCCAAAGGTATGGGTGATACTAATGCTGTGCCTCATTGTGTTAAAACAGATACACCCGATCCAGACATCAACTCCCTCACGCAGATGACCTCCGCTTCACCCAGAGCGCCAGCCCCAAGCAGCCCCAGATCCAATTAAAGCAAACACCCCTAACCCCGACAAACCATACACACAGGAGGTAGATGAAAAGGGGGATACATGACTTTTGTTTTGTGTCAAAAACATAGAGACCAACTTCGCCCTGTGGCCTATTATTCCAGTAAGCTAGATACAGTAGCCAAAGGCCTGCCCTTGTGCCTAAGGGCTGTGAAGTTTGCAATGTGAATCCACCATACTCAATGCAAAAGAACCCTGGGGAGTGACAGCACCTGAGTTACTCAAGATTTCGTACGAAGTGGGATGAAAGACATCAAGAATAACTTAGGGTCACTCATGCTGCACCCCCTGCATCCTCAGCTTGAAGACAATGATATTAATCTCAGGGGTAGGAGTCCTGTGTCTCCTAGCCACCCTGATGGGATTGATCATACTGATACGAGAAGGTAAATATGGTGAAGTGACCCATCATTGTGAGCCCCATAGAAATGGTTTCTGAAACATGAGAACAGGGGTGATACATGTGTTAGACTATCAGGCGATCAACAGTCAACCTGGCAACAGGGCCTTGAAGTTGCCAATGTAATCACACAGTTAACCTAGCAAACCTTATGGTTCTATTTGCCTAAACTGCAGCGAGGGCAGTGTGCCCTGGTACAAGTGCCCATCTGCCAATCTACTCATTACATCATGGACCTTCTTGTAAGCGCAGAGACACAAGCTCGGACCTGGATATGGAAGGATGGAAAATTGCAGAAATAATATTTCCCAGGCTGGGGGTGGGCCTCATTCGGAGAGATGAGAATAGGGTCCACTACAGGTTGGCTCTGTTTGTGAATCAAACCATCAGTGCTTTAGAAAGAATAAAGGGTGAACTTACCACAGTATGGCTAACGGTCACCCAGAACTGCATGGTTCTGGATATGCTTTTGGCTAAGGAAGGAGGAGTCTGTGTGATGGTAGGGGAACAATTTTGTACATATATTCCCCCCAATGATGCTGCCAGAGGAAACATCAGCATGGCCCTAGAAGAAATGCACAAGGTAGCAGAACAACTCAGAGCAGCTATGGGACTGGAACCTAGGTTCCCTTTGTAGCACCTGGCACAGCATACTCGTCATTGCCCTGCCTGCACTGGTACTAATAGGCCTCATACTCTGCTGTGGACCTCTGGTTTGCCGATGCGTGATGGACTCAATGATGACCCATCTGCAGGTGCGTTATCAGCGGTTTCAAGACATCACGGAAGAAATGATGACCCTGATGAACATCTCTGCATAAAGGACTTGTTTTCTGAATTTTAATGTGACTGATTAAGAATCAAATGGGGGAGATGTAATGGAAATTCTGTGTGATTATTAATGTTTTATAGATATTGATTGTTGCTCAGTATGTAACTGCAATGAGATGTTGTTTTGAGTACTCTGTATCTTGATCTTTTGTCTTCTCATCTTACTTCTCCCTGTAACTGGACTGAGAAAGATCTATTAAGCAATGAGATACAATGCATGGGCATAGCCACTCAGGAAGTATGAGGCAAGAATGCCTCGGGTATGAGCTTATCACACTCTGAGCTCTGTTCTGCGTAACCGATGAGTAACCAACCATATGAGTATCTCTGTCCATGTCACTGTATGATAATTTTTGCTGAGTGCACCTCTCTCCCTGGCTTATCTTGGTATGCAGAGTTGAAAGGTTGAGTGTGTCTCTTGCATGGAGATTGGATGTAACCAGGACTATATATGTCTGTCTTTACTTTTTCCTCCTGAGAGCGGCTGGAAGAATAAACTTTTCTCCATTCAAGGCAGAGCTTCCAACTCATGATATTTTCTCTTTAGCACCTATTTACACACGGAATTCCACCACAACATACATCATTTTTACTTGTAATAACATTTCTTCAGACATATTTATTCTTGAAAAACACTTTCTGTTTACACTTGTATTAAATGTTGATGAGATCTGTCTCTGACTCCTGACACCTGGAATGGGAAGATGGCATCTTTGGGTATTTATGACTCACTTTGAATAAAATCCGAACGTGATCCGATTATTAAAATTTATGCCAGGTGTAAACCGGGTCTAACAAACAAACTTCAACTAGGGAATGGCTTGTCAACACCAAAAAATGGATGTCATCCAAGCAAGGCCAAATTGGGTCATCACTATTTTGCTTATACTCATCAATATATGTGTTTGTGAAATTGTGCAAATCCTAAAAGTATATGATGAGTATAGGATGAACTAAATCAGAAATGAGGCATAACAAATCATTTATTGAGGAATATGTTCTAATATTACATGTCTGATTTAGTTTTAGAACAAATGTATACAGAAATATAGAAAATTCTAAAGGATTAACAATATTTCCAACACCACTGTATTTGTCAGGATCAGCTGTTTGTCTTAACAATCATGCAGGGACATAAGAGTACTATGAAGGGCAAAGGCTCATGTTGATGATGCCATGTTGATGGAGATGCTGATGTGGCATAACATGATCAAAGAAGAGTCAGTGCTTGCCAAAACCATCATTAAAGAATGCTCAGTAAGCTCTACCTGTGTGTGTGTGTGTGTGTGTGTGTGTGTGTGTGTGTGTGTGTGTGTGTGTGTGTGTGTGTGTGTGTGTGTGTGTGGAATGCTTCCAATGAACAGATCTGACAGATCTGAACAGATCTATGAGTCACTCTTTAGAAAAGCATCAGACCCTTTACATCAGTCAGCCAACCATATACTGTGTGTGTGTGTGTGTGTGTGTGTGTGTGCGTGTGTGTGTGTGTGTGTGTGTGTGTGTGTGTGTGTGTGCAAGCACATCTTGCTGTGTCAGAGCAACTAAATCTTCATGACAGCATGCTTTCTCTCATATTAATTACTGAGACTAGCACACAATAAGAGCATCTGCAAACACTCCACTGAAGCAGGCTGAGCTCATATCCCCTCATAGCAAATACCCGACACGAGGGACAGGCTATATACTGTTCTACACATTCACATTTACAATCTATTTAACTTTAACAATATTGAAACTCCCATCTGAATAGTTTTTTAGAGAAACACTCTTTTACATTGCAGAGAACATCGCCATTTGAAACAATTTATGACATAATTTTTGGCATTATGTGGTCTCATCACTCTATTAACATAAAACAGCTGTACAGTTTATGCCTTTTATTGAGTACATTGAGTGAACATCCACTTAGCAGCTTAGAAAATGTAAGTGATTTATGTGTAACAGCTAATTGGCAAAAGGTGTTTCAATAATCTTTTGAATATTTTTGACATAAGAGCCACAACCCCCATGATGTGCACCAACTGCAATGGTGCCATTCAGAGCATCCTGACCAGCTCTATCACTGTGTGGTACAGGGCCTGGACCTTGTCCTGCCACAAAACCCCGCATCACGAGAGCAGATGAGAAGATCGTTGGCACATCTCTCCCCACCCTCCAGGACATTCACAGCACCTGCCTCACTCGGAAATCATTTTGCATGGCTGGTGATTGTACCCACCCACTCCACAGCTCCTTCAGCCTGATGCCTGCTGTGGAGTCTTCAAGCCAGAACCAGCAGACTGACGGACAGCTCCATCCACCAGGCTGTCAGGATGTTCACTTCTCTTCCTGCCCTGCCCACCTCCTTCCACTTTTTCTGCCTGCATATGTGAATTCAGGATCCAACAGAAGTGTTCCAAAATAATTAACAGTAAGTGGTGGATTAACTTTAGTGTGCTTGAGTTTAGTCATACTATTATGTTACGTTATATATTCTACAGTAATAGATGATACAATAAAACATGTTTTATTTATTTAATCTTACATGTATTATTCTAAAACAAGTATTTTCTCTGTTTTAGAATAAAAGGAATCCAGGTCTGTATCAATGTATCTATGTCAGCATTGCCATTGGCAAGTTTCAATCCACATGCATCAGGAAGTTATAATCAGGTCTTACATTTTAGCTTTACTTCCAGCACCTAGACTCACAAAACACAAGCCCTGATATAAAAGAATGCATCTAATATTAAAACAGATACATCCGCCCTCTGCACTGTTGCCCAGATCATACAGAGTGTGCACACACACACACACACACACACACACAAACACACACACACACACACACACACACACACACACACACACACACACAGCTTGTGCCTAAGAAGGAGCCCTGCTGGTGCTCAAACCGAGAGCACAAACATTCACAACACAAACATGGCACAACCCATCTGCTCCACCAGGTTTAGTGGAGCAGGAAGGGAAGCACATGGATGGTGCATTTATTACAGCAGAATTTTAGCTGAGAGATAAACAGACATATTTTCTATATTTACTGCTCGGAACAAATGTCAATAAATAGTTTTCATGTAATGATCTTTTTGTCTGCTCTATGAATAATGGTTTTACATATCATTAAAAATTTCACAGACAAATAGTAAGTGGCATGCCAGGACAGTAACTATGTTATGGTAAGCAGGGGGGTGGAGATTACCAGCACCACTTCAAAAACTATAGAATACACAACTTCCAGTATAGTGTATCCACAAGCAGTTTACGAGACAATGATGCATCACGCACTGCAGACCTCCTGCCATTTTCAGGGCTCAGGTTAAGGCTTAGTGAGGGCATTTTCACACCTATCCCAAATACATCAGTCCACACCTAAGGACAATTCTAGGCTGGTTTAGTGTATGGACCCATTATTGCTGGTTTGCTTTCCCATTGAAGAATTTGATTAGAACTGTGAATCGACTGCACAAATGGTATGCTCATCAGATTAACACTTTGCATTATTTTCCTTGGATATAAAGCCTGAAGAACAGAACCTTCTCAAATTATAGCATTTTACCATGCAGGAACACCAGCAAACGAGGGGCTCGTTTAAGTTTACATACTAACCGAAACACACAAACCCACACTTACTTTTTCTAGCCTGCTCTGTGGATGTGCACTCGCTGTACTGAAATGCATTTTTTACTGATATAATTTTTTTTTGTAAAATGTAAAAACAACAGCTACATAAAAAAAAAAAACAGTTCAACTGTGAAAAGCAGCAAACCAGCATCAATCTACCTCAAAATTTTAGGCAACAAAGCCTTGAGAACAAATCAACTGAACACCTTGATTACAAAACAATGTTGTATCTTTTGATCTCTACTGGCCAACAGTACTGATTAATGCTAGGTATTGCTGAACACAGTAGTAATGTTTTTATTATGCATGTATTTATTCATTAATTTAGCCTGTATTTTTGCACATGTATAGATAAAATGAGGGGTGGGTGATATAGTATAAATATATCATGATGTTTAAAGACATTTTCACATACAAAACATGTATTATGTTATTATGACATGCAGACAAAATGTATGTCAGTAAAAAAAAATCAGTAAAGGGCAGGAAAAAAATGCAAGTCAAATACTCTCCCAAAATGAGAAGCCCTTTTATACAAAATGTGCCGCACTTTATACAATTTAACATCAAAGATTACACTCTCTGTAATGAAATGCACAGTTGTCAGTGTTTTTTAAGCACTATCAATATCCACAATGTCCAATTTAGTATCACAATAAAACAATTGATCAAATTAATTGTTTGATGAATTATCATAGTATTGCCTGCCCCTATGTCACGTAGTATCCAAAACCACATAAGCAAGTCTATATGAAATCTTTTACCAACTCAATGTGAATGTGTTGGGTGTGATAAACTAAACTAAAATAAAGTAAAAAGACCTTGAGCAAACAGAAGAAATTGATTTGGCTTCATTTCACACATGTATGGACCATGTAAGAATAAGTGACCAAAATATGTGTTTACATGAAGCAGAGAAGAGTATATGATTTCTCAGAACATCCCAGCTGTCAGAGCATCACCTGTTTTAACCAACTCATTTCTACTGTGAACGGCATCCGAGGCAGCACTTCACACACGTCCATTAGTCATGTAGAGGAGATTATGTGTCTGCACTCAAATATAACGCCAGTGCAACATCCCGGGCCTGCTTCCTTCCAGCAGTCACGACCACACACTATAGTGGTATTTATAGATGAGAACAGATAGCAGTATAATAACACACTTCTTTTTCATGGGAGGATATCTGCACATAATACTATAAAGCTTTTTTGTTTCAACTAAGCTATTTCCAGAATCTCAGCAAGACATTACGGCCAAAGGAAATCACACTAGGTATCGTATCTCAGAACCATAGTAATGTACAGACATATTACACATATTGTAACAAACTAGAACACTTTATCCTCTATCCTACCCTACCATTGTATGATCAAGTCTGAACAAATAATCGTGCTTGGAAAACAGATACATTTCAGCTGTTTCCAACTGAATTAAATCCCAGTTAAAATGACAAATTAGCCTTTAGTGAATGCTTATTGCTCTGTTTATGTGCAGATGGTCGACCTGCATGCAGACTCTGACTGATCATGAGGGGGCAGGGCTGATTATGGTTTGCTGTTTGCTCTCACACAGTGTTCAAGTGTCCTGAGCAGGGATAATATTGATACATACATAAATAACAAAAATAAAGGACATTTAGGTTGATTCTTTTTTTATTTGGACCATTGTCATATATTTTGAGGAAATTATCATTTTGAATATCCTAGCATTTTCAGCTCAAAAGCCCTCTGGATGATCAATTGCCAACAGGATTTGTAAGATATAAAGTGTGTTTTAGTCCTTATTAGCCAAATAATGTAGGCACAAGTAACAAGTAATCAATTTTGAGAAGAGGACCATGCCCCCAGGTCCTTATTTCTTCAGTACAAAGTTTCACTACCACTCAGTCTCCTCCCTTTAACTTTTCTACCTCACATGCTTAACTGCACAGAGGAGGTCTAGTCTGATCTACCCATCCAGAGAGTGCATGGCCAAGTTTAACTATGAAGAGTCAATCTTTCAGTCCAATCATCATTCAGATATCATTTACTGGTTGAGTTGAGTATTCATGATGTTTTGTGGTTTCGGACCATGCCATCAGCATGTGAAACTATGGGACAAGTGAAAAGGGAGTGGAGTAGGGAAAACTCATATTTCTATTAGTGATGCACTGAAATAAAAATGCCTGGCTAAAGTGAAAATCGATCTGCAGGCCAGTAGTTTTTTTATTTGTTTTGTTTATACAGCACTTTTTTCAAAGGCTGCTGTACAATTATTGAACATGGGCAAAAATACAGTTTAAATTCCCAGTATGGTGCAAAGGAATCTCACAGACAGCTTACATCTGCTGAGATCTAAACTCACTGGAGCATGATGTGATTTAAAGTGGAATCTAACTTGTAGTGGACACACTCTGGAGTGTTGTGTCCTCTGTTGATATTCAGCATCTAATCGTAGTTTAATGTCCCTTGAAGGAAGAGTGAAATAGTTCCACTTTCCTGATGCTGAGCTGATGCTTCTCAAACTGTGTGAACCAATGACCACACAAAACAGACGCTGTTGAATTCCCTTCTGTTCTATAGAAATTGTACTAAAATTGATACTAAAAGTTGGCCATTTTATCAAATTGTACAACATCACAGGAGATCACAGGAGGAGTTAGAGCTGCCAACACAGGGCAAGGGTGCGATGCAGGTCTTACAGGTGGTCTTTTCAAGCCAAAGCTGTCAATCACTTCATTCTTTTGTGTAACCCTGCCTTTTTACAATACAACAGAATAATGTTGTACTGTATAATGTAAACTGATTTCTTAAGGAAAAATGGAAAGAGAAGGAAATGTGATGGAAGATGAGCTGTTTGGTCACTGAAATATGGTGATCAGCAGAGATACATGTTATACTGCAACCTGTGGTGGACTAACTTCTTTGAGAGATGTTGCGCCTTCCATGCATTCACATTTAAATGATTGGATAATTGTTAGATTCAGACACTTTACATCTATTTTGTTTGTTTTTTCATCCATATTTTCATGATTAAAACATTTTACAATATAGACACAATTAGAGTACTTAAGAAAAGAAAGAAAAATTTAAAAAAAGAAAAAAGGAAGGTGTAGCTTGCACAACTTGGAAAAATGATCATTTTAGTAGGCCAAAAATGGTTTCAAATGGGAAAAATAACTTGTTAATTTATCTTCACACTGCATAGCTGACCACATTTCTCTAAGATGAGATACTGCATCATATCTCATCGCCAGTGATGAAAAATTAATTAATTAAAATTAATTTCTTCCTCAATTTAACAAAATGAGCCACCTTGCTGAGAGGCTACCAGATTGGCTTCTAGACAAAGACAGATGGATGTTCTGTGGTGACTCCAAATAAACCAACAATTGCATTATTTTAAATAAAGGTGCTTTGAATAGTTCTTTGATCAATTCCACAGACCCATAAAGAACCCCAAGTGATAGAAATGTGTGAAGAAGAGTGTGAACAGCCTTTCAAATATATTTTCCATTTTAAAGAATCTTTACACTCACACGTCTATTACAAATATAGCTGGTTCTTTTGTGGCATCTTTGGATATCTAAGATAATGTCTAAATCATGGTGTATAGTGGGACTATAAAATAAATATAAATTAAAGGCTGGGTATAAATTAAAGGCTGCATTGGAAAATCATCTAATATTTTAAATATCTGCAAAATCTGTCCAATGACAATTCCACAGGCACTTAGGCTACATGGCCAAAGGTTTGTAGATACCCCTTCTAATGAATGCATTTGCTTATTTTAAGTTACATCCACTGCTGACGCAGGTGTACACACACACACACACACACACACACACACACACACACACACACACACACACACAGAATAGAACACTCTGGAGCAGATAAACCTGAACCTATTGTCACCATGCCTAATGACTGGCATTCCACTGTGGAGCAGTGCTCCATCAGATATTTCTGGGATGAGTTGGGGTGTTGGGAATGAGTGATCATCCACCATCCTGACCACAATAATGTTTATGGCTGAATGCAATCAAATCCTCACAGCAATGCTCCAAAGTCTAAAAAGCCTTCCCTGGACAGTAGACAGCTACTCCAACATATCCTTTTTTTAATACCATAAAATGAATGATCATGCATACCAATACTTCTGTCTATATCCGTGACTTTGTATGCCAGTGACAGTGAGTGACAAACACAGCAGCTACAGCTCTACTGCTGTTGGAAGCCCATCATGTTCGTGACTTGGAAAAATGGCAGCAAGTTTCTCAAAACTCTGCCTAGCATCCAGAAAATACCTCAGTGTTTCATCATTTTGACTTCCCCTCACACTCCCACTAACAAAAGACTCACCAAAACTGACGATGTCATACAACATCTAACTGATGTCAGATAAGCCTGAATGAAAAATGGTATCTGTGAAGATTAATCCATTCAAACATCAGTGAAAATGAGAATGCATCTGAAATATACAGCAGAGCTGAAGAAGTACAGTCAACGGACTGTAACATAAATCTCTCTCTCTCTCTCTCTCTCTCTCTCTCTCTCTCTCTCTCTCTCACTCACTCTCTCTCTCTCTCTCTCTCTCTCAGTGGTTGTATAGAAAGCTGCATTGCAACACTGCTCCCTGCACTAAAGACATGATCTGTCTCTACACCTCCTGTAAGAGACTTGGGGTGCTGTTATCAGGGTTGGTTGCTGTTAATTAACACAGATTAAATCTGAATGTTTTTTTTTTGTTTCGGTCTCTCAACCACACAAGCAGAAAGAATGAATGACCGAATGAAGTTACACTTATATAGCACCTTTCTAGATCACACTCAGCATTCAACCAACACATACTGGCCAAAAGTGGCAGCCATTTGTGCACAGCATACTCTTTACCAGAATACTGTTCACCTGGAGGACTGGCTCAAGCATGCACACCTTCCCCCTACTAGCATCAGAAGCATTCTATGTGATAGGGGGAGAGTCCTAATGTGGTTGGGGAATTGGCATTTCCAAATTAACAAATGAATACACATATTGACACAATTGACAGGGGCAAGTTCAAATCAATTAGAGGTTCTGAATATCAGTTTTGATTAAGTTTCAGAATTGTTCAGCCTTAGTTTGTATGCAAAAATAATATGTACTAACCTGTCACCTATAGAATCCAGCATGTGTCTTGTTTTGTTTACCGTCCCATGTGCTTTTGAGCACATGTCATATCTCCTCCCATTCCCAGCTGTGTTCCATCTGTAACCCTGCCCCATCGTGATTATGTCCCAGCCTCCCTACACTTTCAGACCCGCACTCCCAGCTCCTAACAAGTACTCCTCTAGTGGTTCATTTCAGAATTGCAGTAACACTTTCCTGGCCTTTAGCGCGAATTTTAATGTAACATTTAATGTATTATATAATGCTTGAAAAATACAATGTGAAAAAACTGACACCCCATGAAATCCTTCTTCTGACTTTTTTACTATATTTAAACATATTTAAATTTGATCATTTCTTCTTCATACACCCTCATACAGTCTCATGCCTGCTCCATGGTATGTAGGTGATAGCTTGATTGATGGAGGAGGGGAGCAGAGTAGAAGATGAGCTGAGAGCAGGGAGCAGAGCAGAGGAATAGAAAAGATTAGATTCACAAAGATTGAAACAACATTATTTAAAAATTTTAAAACTTGATATAAACAATATCACCTCAGCCCATATCACACTGTTTACATCCCGATAACAATATAAATATCACTATATTGCCCAGGCCTAGTATATATTGGTTTTTGCCTATTACACTGGTGTTGTGAATCACAACACATAATCCAACAGTCTGAAGAATCATTCCATCATACAAAGGACCATTTAAGCATGAAATGAAAGACCAGTGAAAGCAGCATCTTCACTTTTCCCTCCTTCCTCCCTGCAGGCAAAATATGGCTCCACCCCTGCCTTCTGAGTACAGCAGGATTTGTGAGTGTCAACATGTTCCATTACCTGGGCTGACGACAGGGCCTCAGACTTTCACTTTGAATTTTGTTTCCATAACACCAAGTTCAGTATAGTTTTCAACATTGTTTATCTTAGCA
Source organism: Acestrorhynchus altus (assembly GCA_034509495.1). Classification (NCBI taxonomy): domain Eukaryota; kingdom Metazoa; phylum Chordata; class Actinopteri; order Characiformes; family Acestrorhynchidae; genus Acestrorhynchus; species Acestrorhynchus altus. The sequence goes on along the minus strand of CM067522.1, from coordinate 14,256,001 downwards.
ATAAATACAGTTGTTCTTTTGACATTTCATGTTAGCTTTTGAAATATGAACTGGATATGTATAAACATGCAAGTGACTGTAATAAACTTCTCAACCTTTACGTGACATCCTGCTAGCCACTGTTCTGCAGATAGACTCTTTTACGTAGCCTCCATAACACTGCTTGACCTGTTAAAAGCTTTGTTTCTGTTCATCCTTTATAGTTTTTGCACTTTTCACACTCAGTAACAGAGCATTTGAGTACAGAAGATCTAGAGATGTGCCCTTGATGAAGGTCCTTTTCTGTTGTTGGTTGGCTGGTTTGTTATAAATATTTTATGCAATTATTATATGCAGTTTTTACCACTCTAGTATTCATCATATTGTTTAAATATGCATTAGCATTAATCAAACTGGCAGGTCATAAAATCTACAGACAGGGATATGATTTAATAGTGGAGTACTAAAGTTTAATTGATTAGATGTGAAAGCTCTAGGTGTATTGTACACTGTGGTATATCTATAAAAGCATACATTCCCTCACACACCGGTAGCCATTTCACCTGATATCCATGTTTTTGCAATGTGGGAGGACATCCACGCAAACACTGGGAGAACACATGAACTCCACCCAGACAGGGCCTCAAACCGAAGACTCCAGTGCTGGAAGGAAAACATGCTAACCACCACACCACTGTAATACTGTAAATCACATGGTTCAATTTAGAGAGTATTGTCACATTGATCCTATATGAGAAACTGTGCTCACAGCAGTGAAGCAGAGAAGGTATGGCATAACTAAGCCTGTACTGAATGCACTAATTAGAAAACTAATTAAATCACTAATAATACAGCATAAATTATTCAGACTGAAATTACACAATGTATTTGATTTATTTTCAGGGGATTAGCAAATTTATAACAAGCATGAATATTCATAGAACATTAATAACCTGCTTAATGTTTATGATATTTGCTAATGAATTTAAGTCAGTAGAGTTACCAACAGGTTGCTGTTCACATTCCTTAATTGATAGCAATATTTGTTTGTTGATTGGACTTGGACTTTGATTGTCCTGGACATATGATACGGTGACAAGTGATAAGTATTATAATAATGGCCCAATCAGATCAAGTGTATCAGGTATGTTTTAATGAATTGAATATCAGCTATTTTAACCCCAATCCACAGACAATGCATCGCTCTTTATGCTTTACTGCTTTGTTACAAGCACCATAAATGGACATTATTCACAACCTGCATGCAGTGAGTTTTTAAGAAGGTAACAGACCTGTATAGAGTCTGCAGTGTGAGACTACTTTAAAATGACCAGAACTAAACAGGGCTCAGTTTACTAAACATTTTGACCTGTTTACACCTGGTCAATTCATCTGAGTATCTGTATGCCATTTGATACTCATGTTATAACAGTGTAACAACACCCATCACTTCAAGACATATTCAACAACCGAAACTCCTCCCAGTACAATCAAAACCCCTCCCGGTAACTGAAACACCTCCCCATGCAGTACAAAAACATCATTTTATCTTCAACATGGACTGCCAAAGCTGTGGCCTTCCCTAACTCCAGAACAGAAACCATCTTCAGCTCGGAACAAGAAGAGGCTGAATGAACGGACGACCATATGAGTGGATCTGCACGCAGCAACTGGAGTACAGTCCAAATAAATGGAGATACATTTGACTGCCAAGTGTAAATGCATCTGGTTAAAATCATGTCAGGATACAACCCAAATATTAGTCCCATGAAGTAACCAGGTGTGTCCAGTGTCCAGTGAATGTCCAAGTGTGAATAGAGCAGATAGTCTTTGTGATGGGGCCTGCAACCATGGTGCACAGGCGCTGCCCTTGCCTAAATCATGTTAAACGTTTCCCGTAGTGAGGATGCATCTGACATATCTGGCAAAATGTCTGGCTGTACATTACATGCATGAAATTCTGGATAATGTCTGGACCTAATTCTCTGAATATATCCCAGAGAAAATCTCCACAAGGCTGTTAATCTCTTAGAGCCACTTGATACAATCAACCCCAAAACTATTCAGGAATGGTTTTCTTCACTTGAACTTGAGAGTTGTTGACTTGATACCTACTTCAAAACATCAGTGGTTGCTACTGGACTAAGCTCTGAAAGAATTGTTATTGTAATGGATGGAATCATATTCTCTTGACCTTTGTCCAGGCAGATTACGATAGAGTTTTGATAGCTTGTTTTTAGGCGAGAAGTGTTCATCTTCTGTTGGGAGAGTGTTATGAGAGCTGGAGATAAAAGCTCTTGGTTAAGTAGGTCACTGTGACACACTGGTCCACCACACAGTACAAACACATATAGCATGCACCTGTCAGGGGCTCTTTTCACAAGCCTTTTTCCTCATTATTTCTCATATATATTTCATTATTTGAATATTCATACTCTCTCTCTCACTTTCTGATATTGACTACTAGCGTGTTGATTCATTTGCTTACTCTTTCCAAGTTATGTTCACACTCAAATCATCAATAAATGTTTGACCCAGAAGGAATCGACCAATTGCAATGTAATGCCAGATTGTCACAGAGTCACTAAGAATGCCATTTTCAGTGATGAGCCCTGCTTTTGTCTTGGTGGAGTTGACCAACAAATCTGTGAGTGGAGGCACCCAGATCAATAGATTGTTGTCATGCAATTTTGTACAATGCCTATTCACCTTCAGTCTTCATTACAGACATTTTGACAACCAAACATTATGTTAATGAGGTCCTGTGACCACTCTACCTTTACTGAATGCTCACTCTGGAGAGCTATCCCAACAGGACAATGCTTCTCCACATACTTATGCCATCTCAAGAGTTTGCCTTGCACACAAAGAGATACTATTCCATGGCCAGTCACACCGACAGACCTTTCCCTGATTGAAAATGTGTGGGATGCTATTGGAACCACTATCAACACTCCACCCCTACTGCAAAATCTGCAGGATCTGAGTGAGATTATTTAAACTGCTTGGGTTGGATTATCAGAATATCATTAGGAACCTCTACAAATCTATGCTGAGACATCTGGCATGTTGCATTTTACACAATGCCATGAAAGACACTACTTCTGTATGTGTAGATCAGTAAATATTGCACATATAAGTCACATTTATGTTGTTCCTGGTAACCTTTATCTTCCTTTTGATTAGCATTGCAATCCGACACTTCTGCCTGGCTGCAACAATTTTTTGATGAGTGTATATATGAAATGTGGCTCGACAGCTGTCTCATTGTATTTCACTGAGTGAGTGACCATTCGCAGGCCTGAGCTGTTCTGACTCAGATCAGGGGAGATACACGCAGCAGTCTGAATTCTGTAGTAAAGCAAGTGATGAGGTCAAAGGTCATGTATGATATGTATGATGATGGGTGGTGATGAAAGACCCCAATATTGTGAATGTATGTGTGTGAGAATGAACATCATGAGGAAAGAGACAGAGAGAAACAGCAGAGGGTGATAAATCAAATTCAGAACAGTTCAGTGGAGTGTCATTTCATCGATAATGTGAAGAAAGACCCTAAGGCATAACTCACTTGTTCCCACACTTTACTATATCTTGGCAATGACTTAACTCACTCGTTCACATACTATACTGTTGCCACAAATTAACTAACTTGTTCCAAGCCTTACAAAATCATGGCCATGTCTGCATTAACTTGTTCCCATGGCCTCATTCCTACTCCTTACCAGGGGTGTTGCCTGACTGCATACAAGCCCAAGGCTCATAGGTATTCCCCTTTTAGGAACTTCCACTTCAGTTAATTTCATTTTGTTCACCCCAGGGGGTGGGGATCACTCTTATAGGTTCGGGGCTCGTTAAAAATGATTCAGGGCAATAGCCTCAGAACCCCATGTCAGATGACACCTGTGATCATGACTTATTATTACTCATGCGTAATGTCACCTTAGGGGTCCCAAGGATATAAATGATTTCTTAATCAAAAGAATGAACACCATGAGACATATCAAACCCAGGCCACATCAGAACCATGAGGGGCAGAACAAGACACATGGACATGAACAAGAGAGAGGAGTCAATAAGCAAGCTGAGGTCAAAACCAACCAAGAAACCAGAATGAAAAGATCAAGCCAAAAAAAGAAAACCAAAGCCAAGGAAGAACCTAGTCAAACACAGTAATCAACACAAACATGGAAAGTTTGCAATGCTTCACAATGTGAATAGCAAACAGACTCATGAGGTATATGAACACAGGTACTTACGTGAGGATAATCTCTGAAACTGTCCGGGACTGGTTGGCTGTGAGCATGTGAATGTGATGTGTGTATGAGAGGAACCATGGGTAATGTAGTTTGTGGGGTGGACAGGGACAAAGGGAGAATCTGTAAGTGTGGGGCACATACTGTGCTCTGGGAGGTCTACACTGTAGACCTTCAATATGTTTCAGCCTCAAGCACTGCCCCACAGACTGTATCATTTAGGAACGTTATCGCAATGTGTGCATATGCAATAGTCAAATAACAGGACATGCAATATCTTGCCATGTAAAATGTACAATTTTAAAAGGTCCTTCAATATCCTTAATTTTATTCCAACATAGAATACCCAGAGTGCTTTATCACTATCAGATGTTGAATCACTAATACTTTGTGAGTTCTGATGAAACCTATAGCCCTACAAAGTACATTTTATTTTATTCCACCAAATTTCATTTCACGTTTTTTTCTTTTCCCTTTTTTGATTTCTGGCTGTTTTGTTTCTTTGTTTCTTGACTCCTGCATCATTAAATACACATCATCACAGAAATCATAAAGCTCTATAATTGTCAAAAAGTCCTGTATCTTTTAAAATTGCAATATATATTGCAGAACAATGGAATCATGCAATGTCAGTTTTCCAGCATTCCAGCCTTAATCTACTATCCTCAAGAGTGCATCCACCATCTGCTGACCTCCTACCCTTTCACCACATTTAAAAAACACACATTACTGGGTCAACCGGTACAGTTACCCGATTTCCGTGCTCCAACAGATGTAGTACACCTGGAAGTTAACAAATGTATCAAATGTCAGACAAGCTAAAAAAGATTGGACAAATGAGTTGTTTTAACAAAATGCTACAAGTAACATGTGTGTGAAAACAACTGTAGAGGGGGAAAAATGTAGCGCTACTACCATGTTGAGCATGCAGAATAATGCAGTAATTGAAGAAGGGAAGAGCAAGCAAGACAGAAAAGGGAGGGGTGAGAGAATGGGAGAACAAGGCCACATAGTAAGATAAGTAATAGCCCCTGTGTGTGTGTGTGTGTGTGTGTGTGTGTGTGTGTGTGTGTGTGTGTGTGTGTGTGTGTGTGTGTGTGTGTGTGTGTGTGTGTGTGTGTGTGTGTGTGTGTGTAATTCATACTTAGTGCCTTGATAATGGCAGTTAAAACAACCTTCACGCATCACCTGTGCACTCACACCCACCACAACACAGCAGAGAGTGAGAAAGTGATATATTACACTCCAGGAGGAGCAATAAAGCTTAATGCTGACCTATTGACCTCAGGACACTGCTGACTCACTGAGAAGCATGAAGAGGAACATCATTTTCTCCACTTAAAAGTCAGAGATATGCCTAAGGCAGACTATTATTTTGTCTCATGCAAAACAACACACATAGCATATTGGTGCTCTGACTGACTCAGTGAACTAGGTGCTGTCACTATGGCCCAAGGAACACAAGTTTGAATTCCATATAATGCTGGAATCTGTTGGCAGATGTATCACAGCTTTTTGTAATTAGATGTGTCATCTGATGTAAACAACATATCTTTCCAGTGTTTGTGAGGGACATTTTTGACAGATGTTTGTGAGGGACATTTGGGACAGATGTTTGTGAGGGACATTTGGGACAGATGTTTGTGAGGGATATTTGGGACAGATGTTTGTGAGGTTCATTTGGGACAGATGTTTGTGAGGGATATTTGGGACGGATGTTTGAGAGGGATATTTTTGGACGGATGTTTGTTAGGGATATTTGGGACAGATGTTTGTGAGGGATATTTGGGACGGATGTTTGTGAGGGATATTTTGGACAGATGTTTGTTAGGGATATTTGGGACAGATGTTTGTGAGGGATATTTGGGACGGATGTTTGTGAGGGATATTTTGGACGGATGTTTGTGAGGGATATTTTGGACAGATGTTTGTTAGGGATATTTGGGACGGATGTTTGTGAGGGATATTTGCGGAAGATGTTTTCATGAATGCTGTTTGTTAAGCTACGTTTCAGGCACTAAATCTCAGATCAGTGTCAGCACTCAATAAATACAAGGCAAAAACATTTTTTTGAAGTTGAGATTTTTTATGTTTCTAGTTATAAATAGGTGGGCTGTGAGCTGGAAAGGTTGAGAACCCCTGTTCTAGTTCATACAATTTTATCATTCCATTCTCCTTTTTTCCCATTTATTCTCCATCTCAGATGTCTGCCAGACGACTCTGCCCCACACATCTAGTTTAATCTCCACTTGTTTTTTCTTTTCCTGCTCTCACCTTCCTCTCCTTTATTATCCAACCTTATTCTGTTCCTTTCTTCTATTTTGCTTTGTCTTTTCCTCTTGTGACCCCTTCATTCCTCTCATGTCCACCCTTGTTCTCTCCTTCTCTCCTCTCTTATCTTGTCCTCTGTCTCTAGTTCTCCCTTCCCTTCTTTTCTTCTTCTGTACTCTCCATTCCTCTCCTTCTGTTCCTTCTCTTCACCTCCCCATTCTATCCTTTTTACTCTCCTGTGGATTCTTCTTCTTTTCTTTTCCTTTTCTGACCTGTTTCTCTTCTTTTTCTCTCTTCCCACATCTTCCCCACTCTCCTCCTGACCTTCTCTTCTCCTTCCCTCTACTCATCTTGCTTCATCCCTGTCCTTCTCTTCCTTTTTTCTCTCCTAATCTTCCTCCTCACCCCTGCATGAAAGCATGCCACACACTGCCACAGTTAGCAGGGAGACGTTCTTCATTTGCTGTTTTAATGAGGAAGCCATAAGCTCTGCCTTAGAGGAACTGCAGTGTGCTGAGTCAGTCAGCTGCACATCCAACATAATCCAAATTAGCACCCAGGGTTTGGTCACCTCTGGGTACTCTGACCTTGTACATAGACAAGAGAGTTTTTCTATTAGCAGGTCATTACAAACATCACCATTAGCTGGCAATTTACATTGTAAATCAGTCAGATTGCAACAGCCTCAAAAGTACATCCAATTACCCTTTGAGCTGCAACTGCATAGAGAGATTGATTTGCGATTAAACTGAGAAGGTTTAGTGTATTTAACACATGCACACACGCACACACACACGCACACACACACACACACAAACATGAGTACACTGTATCAAACACTGAATGAAAACTATTAAAATTATATATTGCTCTGAAAGGCTAATCGTCACAATGTGCACCCAGTTGAAAATGTACAGGGGACTACACAACCCATCCACACAGTGAAAGGGGCTAAGGGCCAGTGGGCACATGTGCCAGGAGCAGTGCGCAGCCCTATGCATTGTGCCCAGGGAGTTGTTCAAGGTACTTCAGTCATGGCCATTTCAGGGAATCAAACTGGCAACCTTCCAGGCACAATTCTGGTTCCCTAACCACCATGCCAGGGTTGCCCAATGAGTGGTCCCCATGGGATTCAAAGCTGGCCACTGGCTTGATAAACTAATTCTCTGCCACTGCACCACCGTAACAGTTGTAGTCTATATAAATATGTTTCATATGATTAGACAGTTGTTACATATGAACATCAAATTCATAGTATAGTTATAAAAAATCACTTAGGGCAATTTCAGGCTGAATGCACTATGGCAAGCTAAATTTCATTTTGAATATAGGCCTGATTGTGGCCCAAACATCTGGCTCATATTTGGACCAAGTGCCAGATGCCAGTTACTAAGTGTAATATAGGAATTGGCACAAGTTGATTTTGCCAACATCCCAGATAGTATAGGAATTGGCCCAAGCTGTCAACTCATATATTTGGGCCCATTCCAGATGGTCGATGACATGTCTCAGTCGATGCTGCAGGTATAGGCATGAGGATGACCACTGCACAGCCCTACCAATATCCAAGGTATTCTGCCTTCAGATACCACTGTTCTGATTGGATAAAAACTTTTCGTATTATTCAGATTTCTATTTATACTATGACAAAAGGCTGGACAATATACTGTTTTATCTTTGGTATCACAATATGAGCATGTGCAATAATCACATAATAGGTCATGCAATGTCACATAAGACAAATTGAATCATTTGTTACAATTTCTTTGCTGCCTGATGCAAAAGAAAACTGCAAATTTCCATAACATCTACCAGAGGAAAATGAGAAATGCACAACATAATTTACTTTACTCTAATCTTGGATACACAGATTGCATTATTATTATCATGACATGTCGAATCATTGACGTCTCAGTTATAATCTTATTTGGTTCATCCTGAAAAGGGTTACAGTGGATCCAGAGCCTACCGCAAGGCAAGAATATGCCCTGGAATGGGTGCCAGTACCACACACACACACACACACACACACACACACACACACACACACACACACACACACCTAGGGGCAATTTAGAATGGCAAATTCACATTTTTGGGGGGCACAAGGGGGCATGGGGAGGTGCATGGAGAGGCCCAGTCCGTTGGAGCTGTGTAATACAGGCGCTACCTCACTACCCCACAGTGCCGAGTTCATTTTAAGACGGTTCTTTCCAACAGGATCAGCTGATAATTGAATCAAATTTATTTACAACTCTTTTTTATAAATGATGCCACAAAGCAACCTCATAGAAATTAAAGCAAAGATGATCAACAAAGGATAAAGGCAACCCCCCCAGTGGTGACAGTGGCAAGGAAAAACTCCCTCAGAGCTGGAGGAAAAAACATTGGGTGAAACCAGGCTCTAGGGGGGACCTATCCTCCTCGGATCAAACTACAAATTATTGATAAGGGGACACTGGACCACCACATGTCTGCTGTAATGCTCAGGTCTAATGAAGTAATGGTGATGGTTTGATGGTGCTCATAATAGTAACATTAGCAGATAATTAGAGTCCATGTAATTCTAAATAGTCAAGAATTGGAAAATATTTTGAATTCCCCAGCAGGTGTTTGTGTGTGTGTGTGTGTGTGTGTGTGTGTAAAAATAATGGAAATGCCAGACACAAGTGAGCAGCCATGTGATTTATGGCCCTCTTTTCCTTTTCCTTAGACAAACACACACACACACACACACACACACAAAACAAGAAAAACAGATGGGAACAAACATGATGTTCATTGAATTTGAAATATTACAATGAAGCCAAAGTGGTTTGCAGAGACTGTGGCCCACATGTGGTAAAGCCTGTTACACAAATGAGATAAAATGCTCTTCTCTCACTCAGGTATGTCTATTTTGTGGATACTTGTGCACAAATCGGCAGGATCCGTCAGGAATTTGCAAAGATACCAGATGTGGATACTGGATGTCTTATTGGGAAACGTCCTTACGCAATGTTCACAGACACAGTGACAAGAAAGAAGAGTAAGTCTCTTACATGTGTTGTTTGAAAATTTAAACAGCAAAACACAATTTTAATGTAATTTTATTCAAATTACCCGTGAGTGATCTGTTGATTTTTTTTTCATGTAGATATTTATAATTTAATGTAGTATTTCAGGTGCTCTTTTAAAACATGTAAATGCTGTTATTCAGTGGTCCCTTCATAAAAGCTTATAAAAGCAACAGTTCTAGAAAATGATGCCATGCCCCAGTGACAATGTTCCAAACACCTGCTGTTGACATGAAAGAAAAGAAACACCATTCTTCACTGTGGCACTCATTACATGCTGGAAGAGAAACCTTCCCTGAGATTTCCCAACTGTCTTTGCACTTCAGGTCCAAGATTACAAACTGGAGTCAGTCAGTCAGTCAGTCCAAAATTCCATTTGGAGTCAGTCATGATCTTATCCACATCATCCTAAATAGGGTAGGAAGGCACGAATAACCTCTGGACAGTTCATCACAGGGTACCACACACAAGCACGTCTAGGGTCAGTTTAGCATGGACAATTCACCTCCCATGTGCATTTTTGGGAGGTGGGAGGAAACTGGAGTACCCAGAGGAAACCAGCAAGGATACACACAAACTCCTCACAGACAGTAACTACCAAAAAGTTGTGTATTTGCCCTTTGGAATAAAGTAAAGATGGAATCAATCTGTGTTGATTAATATAATAGAGAAGTTTGGCTTCCAAAGTCTGCTGAACTCAGCTGTACCATCACGCAACTTACTATAATTCACAGACATCCATTACTGTGCAAGTCAGACAGTACTGTTAAACAACCATTCAGTATTTAAGAGTTATTCATTTTTCAGGAAAAAGGTAGAAATATATTTTAACATCTGAAGGGAGATTTTTTTCAGAAGTGGAAGCATTTTCTCTTTTTCATCTTCCAAGTAGACCCATATACATTCAATGAAGTTGAGGGTTAGGATGCTCTGAGGCCACCATCAGCTTCAGTTTCATTTGATCAAATATTCTTCTTTTGTCTGCTTGCCTTTCTCAAAAGGAGCTTTTTAATCACCTCCACATCCTTTCAGACCCACCGTGTTGAGTTGTCTTGTCACAGTTGAAAAAAACCTTCACTCAGATTGGAAGCAGTGGTCTCCAACCCTGTTTCCATTTTGGAATACCAAGCTCCTCCTCTACTCTGCTCTCCTCCAGCCACACATGAGCTAGACCTATGACAGAGCTTATGCATGAAGACGATATATTGAATTGTATATCAACATTCAGATCAGATATATCAGGATATGCTTTTTTTGTCCATTTTGCACAATCCTATCCAGCATTTTTTAAATGAATACCAATAGCATACATACCTGCCTGTGCCTGTTGCCTGTTTAATCAAAACTGTGCACATTAAATTTATCATTATATACTGTTGGTGCTAATTCAACAATGGAAACTTCACTGTGTACAAAACTGAAACTGTGACTATTTGTGGTTGTGAACTTTTATGAGCATCTGTTACTCATCGCTAATTAATGTCTCCCACTAGAAGGAGTTAAAATAGAGTATCAGGATGTGCTAAACAGCTCTTGCAGTGATAATGAGTGGGCTGCTCTCCAGGCAGAACCTTTAGGAAGTGCAGGGAGAGCGGAAGCTCATCAAAATGAGATCAGCTGCTCCAGGACACAGATCAACACTGATAATAAAAGCTAAACTTAGAAACAATCATGCTTGAAAAGAACCTTAATAACCATAAGCCACACCGCCTCACTGTTCCACAGCTTTGTTCAATCAGTGGTGCAAGAACGATGTATTGTGTTCCATGCATAATTAACAAGGAATGGGAAACATAGCACAGTTCTCATGGCTGGATCTGAAAATAAAAGGACATCCAGACGTTTGTTTTTTTGTTGTTGTTTTTCAGTCGATGGAGCACAAGAACAGAAGCAAGTATTATATTTAAATGCTTCCCAAAAACAATCCAGCCAGACACTGACATAGAGTTCCAATACTGAACTCTCCTTACTGAACAGGTTCTCAGCCCTGGTCCTGAAATCTCCCCTGCCCTGCACATTTTAGTGGATTCCCTGCTTTACCACACCCCCAGGCAACTCTGAAAGGGCTTGTTAATGAGCTGATTAGTTGAATCAGGTTGAATCATAGTTGAATCAGGTATGCTGTCAGCAGAGAAAATGTTATAATGTGCAGAGCAGGGGTGCCTCCAGGACCAGGGTTGAGACAAACAGGCCTATGCTCTTCTGCCTGTACTGCCTCCTGCTGTTTCTGCTCTATTTTCGGCTGCAGTTCAACAAGAACAACAGTAGGTGGAACCAAATCCCCACCCAAAGCCCACTATCAGAAATCAGTCCAAAAATAGAAATTAGAACAGAAATACAACCCAGGCTGAACAAAAACATGTGCTCATTAGAGATGCATTGAGACATCAGCTGTCATATCCCATCGTTATGTTATGTTTTATGTATGCATTTATACCTTGTACTGCACTGCACTACCTGGACTGGATCAAGAATAGAGAGCTATGATGTGATACAGTGTCTGAAATTTTCCTTAAGAAACTGCTTTCTGCTAGAAAATGATGGAAAATCTGCAGAGCATGTGTTAGAGCATCTGAAAATACTGAAGTTTATGGTGTGAAGAGTTAAAATCTTCTCTAAGCATCTTCTTTAAATGTGGGTTTATTAGGGGTCTGAGTGGTTCAGGGGTCTACTGCGCTAGGCTGAAAGCCCAAAACTGGCCCAGTGTGATGCTGGACAGCACAGACATCTATAAGCCACTGTATTGGACCTGTGGACCTGGCACTTTCCTCTGAGTGCATCTGCTGCCCGACAATAATGCAATGGCGGCAGTTGGAAAAGAAGTGTTGTCCAACATGAGGGGGATTAAATAGGAGTTCTCTGACGTTTATTTAGAGATCCATGTAGCAGCAGCACCAGATAATGAACTGGCCTCTCTGCCTCCTCAGCTCATGATGGCTATCTAATTAATGATGGCTTCCCTACCTCATACGTTCTCTGGGACTTCTTGTTTCTTGCTGCTTCTATCCCTCTTTATGTTTTCTACCCTATTCTGTCTCTTTGCTGCTTTTCCTTTTTGCGACCTTGTGCCATCTTGCTGCTTCACTGAATTCTTTTTTGCTGCCTCATTTGCTTCTCTACCTATACTGTCTACGTCATGATCTCTCACCATGCTTCCATCTAGTGCTTTCTTTCTGTCCAACTATCTCATGTCCTCACATCTACCTAGACCATCATCACACATTGAGGTGCAATTACATTCTGCCTCTCCACCTCATCCTTGCCCTTCCTCAAGCTGACTCTCTATCTAAATCCTGCTCCACCAGAACACCTCTCTCTCTCTCATGCTGCCTTTCCACCTCAACCTTGCCCACTGCCTCAGGCTGCCTCTCTACTTAAATCCCACTCCACTAGAACGCCTTTCTATCTCATGCTGCCTTTCCACCTCATTCTTGCCTACTGCCTCGGGCTGCCTCTCTTCTTAAATCCCGGCTCTACTGGAACATCTCTGCCTCATGCTGTCTCTCCACCTCATCCTTGCCCACTGCCACAGGTGACCCATCTACCTGGATCCCGCCTAATGTCAAGGTCTCTAAACCATATCCTTTCTGATTGTCTCAGGCCACCTCTTTATATAGATCTCTCTATTTCATTCTTGCTCTTTACCTCAGCCTCCTTATATCTCTCTTTAAGTCAATGTCTTTCTACCTCACCCTTTCTCATTGTCTCAGGATTCCTCTTTACCTGCATCCTCCTTCACATCAAACTGCGTCTTGATCTTATGCTTTGACATTGCCTTACTGTGCCTCGCTACCTGGAAATCCCTGTTTGAAAGCCGCTCTATCTTATGGTGACTCTCCATGTAATCCCTTGAAAATGCTTCAAAGTGCCTTGTTACCCGGATCCCTATCTGAATGCCTCTCCACCTCATCATTTCTCAATACGTAAGGATGCCTCTATACCTAGATCCTCCTACATCTGGATGCCTCGCCACCTAATATGGCCTTTACATCTAACCCTTTCTCATCACCTCAGTTACCTGGTTCGTCCTCCATCTGAAGGTCTCTCATGCCGCCTCACCACCTCATCCTTTCTCTTATAGAACTTCCCACACTGGATCCCCTTCTTCCTGGATGCCTCTCTACCCTGTACTGTATCTCCACCTTTTCCTTTGTAATTGGTTTTATTATATTTTTGCCTCTCCCGTGTGTAGCCTTTCTACACAATCGGTGTCCAATGACCAATGTCACACTGTCATTCTTCCACATTCTGCTTCTGTACAGTTTGGTTTCACACTGGCTCGGCACCCTGTGCTCTCTTACTTCCTTCTACTGCTCCCTTTGTGCTGACGTTTCACCTTTTAAATTCACACTGCCTCTCCAACTCTAGGCTCTAGTACCAGTACTGGTACTAATTTAACTGCAGCTCAATAGGAAACTTGTAGAAGTGTACAGTCAGACACATCTCCAATGTCACCATTAAATTTGCTGATGACACACAAGACCTGATGTCCAACGATGACGAGGCAGCCTACAAGGAGGAGGTCAGCCTCCTGACACACTGTTTCTCTACCTTATGCTGCCTCACTACCTCATCCTTTCACTTTACAGAGCTTCTCAAACTGGATCCCTCACACTGGCTCCACACTGTGCTTGCTTACTTCCTTCCTTCTGCTACTCCCTTTATGCTGACATTTCACCTTTTAATCTCACCCTGTCTCTCTGACTCTAGGTTCCAGAAAGCTTTAACTGCAGCTCAAGTAAGTTAGAAGGTGTCCCTCTAGAGGGTGTGTACTACTTGCACTGAGAGGTGTGATCAGTGTGAGTGTAACAGTGTTTAGACCACAGGCTCAGCAGGAGGTGAAAAGGAGGAGAAAAGAAAAGATACCTTATCTACACAAGTCAGGCCCTGCACAAAAAAAAACATCTCATTACCTTCCAAAACTGAAATATGACATCTATTGTAATGTTCTGAATTTGGGGTTTATGTGTGATTCAGAGGACAAACAGAATGAGAAGAACAACATGTTCACAACAGATAAGCTCACAAGCTCAAACAGAGAGCTAAATCCATCAGGCACCAGGAGAAGCTCCATACTGAACCAGAAAGAAGTCTAGCACACTGCCTTATATTGTTGTCATGCTAGAGCTTCAGAGGGACTTCCTACTTCCTACATGTTTAATGAGAGATGCAGAATACATCACCAAGAATAGAGTCAGTGTAATCTGCATCTTGATATCTGTGTACAGCCTAAGGTAGGTTTAAACAGGAAATACAGCTGTTATTAAACTACAGTCATGTACTACAATACAAGTAATCCTTCATGTGTCTGATGCAATTTAAGTAATATATTGTTGCGGTCATTCACCCTTGCATCCAGCTTATAATATATTTCTATGCGCAGTAAGGAGTATGTGCACACTTAAAAATGAGGGTTCTTCAAGGGTTTCTTTCTCAATAAAATGGTTCAATATAAAACCATGAACACTCAAAACACTTTTAACATGATTAAATGGTTCTCTGAATCTTAAAATGGTTCTTTAAAATGGTTTATATTGTTGTATATAGAACCATTTCCTTTGCTGCAGAAGCATTGAAGAACCATTGTGTTTTTAGTGTGTAGGGATGCAGAGCCAGATGCAGCTTCTATGTCTGTGCTGAAGACACAGCAATCATAGACCTGATCTCCAATGACAATGAGGCAGCCTACAGGGAGGAGGTCAGTCTACTGATACACTGATGCCAGGAAAACAACCTTTCTCTAACCATCAGAAAGTCCAAGAAGCAAAAAGTGGAGGCAGAGAGAACCTCCAACCTCCAACCACTGTGGAAAGGGTCAGCAGCATCAAGCTTCTTGGTGTTTACATTTTTTTATATACACACTACTTCTAAAAAGTGCAATATCATATATATATATATATATATATATATATATATATAATTTATTTATTTATTTTTTTTGCATAGGTTTGTATATGTGTTTTTACTACTGCAAGGGACATTGCACCTGTTTTTCATTCATCCTTTCACCTTTATAATATGGTTCATCAATCAACTTCATTTGACATCATCATAAAACATATATACTACAAAGCAAATAAGGTATATTGTTCTTGCTGTTATTACAATATACATCTACTTGGATTATTTTTTAGAAAACCCATGAGTGCTTCAGGTAGTAAATCATTTATCTATGGGAATACACAAATATACTAGGGCTGAACATTACCTCACTTCAGTAGCAAATGAGCTGATATCAGCTTTTGGCAGATGTTGCAGTTGTAGAATTTATATATTTATATATACAGCAGCTACTCCCATTTAAAATGATCTACAGCGATAAAAAATAAAAGCTTGGCTGGTTGCAGGCCAAGCTCAAAGCTGGCTGATCTTGTATCAATTATTGCATACAAGTACTCTGCACCATTCTATTAATTCTTGTATGTTGGACTCAAATATGACCTCATATGGACTAATGCCCAAAATAGTTAAATATTTTACCTCCATTACTATTAAGGAACAATTATAAGATTTTATGGTGATACCTAGACAGGTTATGTAATAAGTATCGTGGTGGGAAGTATGAAGGGGTTCCTTCATGCATGCTGTCTTAGGTGGCAGTATTTGAAAGGCTATACAAACACTTTGGAAGACTGAGTGAGTACAGAAGTAAAGGGGCCAATATCTGGTCTTTTGAAGGGTTTGTAAAATTGATGCAGGTTTTATGTGTTATGTTTCATACATTACGTCTCACTGAGGCTTGGGTATTATTGTAGTGTATGTATATAATATAAGAGTTATTATTCTTTCTTTCTGTCTTTGTTAATTTATTTATTCATGAGAGAATGTAATTAAAACTTAATAACCTGTTAATAACCTGTCTCTTCTATATGTAGGGATGATGGTGGGAAAGAGGGAGGATCTGTGTTAGGGGAGCTACAGGTGTATTTGTGTTATTATCTTTATGATGTGCTCATGCTCTTCTGAAATGAAAATGTTCATCACAAAAAATGAAGAGACAGGGCAATATTACATCATGATTTTAAGGCTTAAAGAGATGAACAGCAAAGCACTTTTGTAAGTCGCACTGGTTAAGGGTGTCTGCCAAATTCCATAACTGTAAATTTTTTAAATGTCTGTCTCAGTTCGTTTTCAATTCACTACCCAATCCAAACAGTTTTGTTTACAAGTTTATAAGTAGATAAAAAAAAGTCCAGAAGCATAGCTTCCAAAGAAAAGTGTAGGTAACAAACACCCACCCACACACACCCACACCCACACACACACACACACACACACACATATTAAAGGTGAGAGAATTATTAATACCCCCTGTGCTCTGACTCTACATACAGACTGACCTGTTGTAGAATATCATCACAACATTCAGGATGTCAAATATTGATTTATATATGTAAATACTCTCTAATATCCCAAGAATTTGAGCTGAGGGCTGACGATATGGTGCTCCTGGCCATGAAGCCATGCTGCGCTGCAACAAAACCTTTGTAAGTCGCTCTGGATAAGGGTGTCTGCAAAATGCCATAAATGTAAATGTAAATGTAAAAGGGGCTGTATCCCAAATCAACAAAATCCAGTCACTTTCTGTAACTTTCATAGACCATGCCTGGATAATGGAACCACTCAAGTCTGAAGTCTATTTGTATGTGACTTAAGTAGAATTTGGACTCAAGTCTGTACCTCAAGTACCCATCTCTGATCTTTTGCACTGTGTTACTGCGGTAGAGTGGACATAATTATCCTCAACTTGCAGCAGTGAGATGAGTTCTCAGAAGCCAATAAAACAGGGAAATGTGAACATTTATTAGATGTGCAGCACCCAGTTTATAACTCTGTGCAAGCCGTAATTCTAAACACTGATGTATTATCTATGAAAACAAGACTGGACATGTAACAGTCAATATTCAACATTAAAGTGCTAACTATGTTTATACCTGATCAGAACTTTGTAGAATAAACCAACAGCCAAGTTGGATGTTATGTGAGACACAAGGCATTCTTCCAGAGGAAGAGTAATTTATGATTATTATATTTGCCTTCATGCTAAAAAGCCCCATCCCAAGCTCAGGCCTGCACAAATGAGGTTTCACACAGTGACAGGCAGGCATCCCCAGAGCTCTCTTAATTAAACTTGGGCCGTCACCGAGGTCCGTCTACATCATACAATGTGTGTCCAACATATTTTCCTTTCAGCTTCATGGATTCATAAGTCAGAATGTTCTGTTAGAAGTGAGCTCAAGTGTACAGTAGTGTGGTCTCTAGTTAGTCTTCTGTGAGGAAGATACATCAAGTTCTGACATTCAGCCTGAGGGAGCAGTACAGAGGAAGAGTATGTTGACATAAAGCTATTAGACATTTCCATAAAACTTCCCAAAGGGTTTCCCCTCTACTTAAGAATCACATCTTTACCCTATTAAAAACTAAAGTCACTATATTCAAGGATTTACACTTAGTCCACTTTAGCTTCTTAAAACCTGCCCCTAGTGTATGAACACCCTGTGGTTGACCTTGAAGTTTTCTGTATGCTGTCACGTTTTCTATCAGTACAGTGACAGACAATGGAAAGCCCACTCAGGTCAAAGTGATGGAAATGATTAATTATTGCAATATATGTAAATTATTATTCTTGCCAGATATTTGGGAAATTCCATTTTTGCAGATATGCAAACGTGTGGAACGTGTTCTGGGAATATGTCATAAAAGGCATTACCACCAACAGTGGACAGCACAGTGGGTGGTAATGATCATGACTGAAAGCTCCTGACTACAATTGTCTCAAATAATACATGAGTTGAATCAGGAATGCTTTAGCAGGGCGAGTATTGGGACACCTGCTCATTCATCATTTTCTCAAAAATCAAGGGTATTAAAAATAGTTCATCTTGCATTGTTTACTCACTCTTCTCTCAAGAGAAGGCTTTCAACTAGGTTTTGGAGCATTATGAGAATTTGATTGCATTCAGCAACAAGAGCATTAACAATGCCAGGATGTTGGATGATCACTCCCCATCTGATCCCAAAAGTATTGTATGGAGCACAATGATTCCAGAGAACACAGTTCCACTGCTCCACATCTCAATGGTGTACCCTTTAGCCCATTTCTGGCCTGGCATGGTGCCATTAAGTTCATGTTCATCTGTTCAGTCCTGTTCTAGTCCCAGTACCAGTAAATATATATATACCTATCAAGGTGTGAGTGCATTTGCAGATCTGTGTCAGCAATAGGTGCAACTTAAAACAGTTGAATGCATTTGTTAGAAGGGTGGTCAACAATCGTTTGGACATAGGTTATCATTTTCACTTGCAACTATCTGGTTCGTGTATCAAACATTTGACTCTTCCTTTCTGTTTCCTTTGGTCTCTCCATGCAAACATGCACACGATGCAAATAACCAGAAGGTACTTAAACATAAATATGCATACAAATCCATTGTGCTCCACAGCCCTATCCATGGCACTCAGGGAGTAGTTAGGGAGTTAGGTGCCTTGCTCAAGGGCACTTCAGTCATCTCCTGCCAGTTCATGGAATCTTCCAATCACAGGGCTGTTTATATGATGTAGACCAAAACCTTATCATCAACCAAAAACACAAAAAGTAGTCTCTAAGAAACAATGCAACAAATTATTCTGAGAAACTGTAAAAATGTGTCACTGTCAAAACTATTTAGCTTTGTCTGTTTCAGATACTGTATGAGACCTTTTCCTCTTTTAGAGCTGAGAACACCAGAGGCAACAGTGCAACTGTGAGCAATGTCAGAGACAACTTGCACATTATGTGTGAGCAGCTATTCCACAGGCTATTTTCACCCAGTGATATGTGTTATGCTTGTACTCTTTACAACTACAGGACTACCTCTTCACATACCATAGCTAAATAGTTTTGACAGTGACACATTTTTACAGTTTTGCATCTGTATATATTATCTCTATACAGTTCAAATGTAAATGTGTACTTTAATATACAGTCCAAAGAGTTGTTGAAGGAGTAGGTGAAAGAGAGAGTCATTACAGCCTGGTCTCTAGTGTCATTTCATAACCTGTATAATGTATAATATAACTATAGGTTAAATAAGCAAAAATATAATATACTATAAGCGTAAAATACAGTTTGCGCATATACACAAAGTACTGACAGACCAGACAAAAGTTAACCTTAATGCTATCATTACATAAACTGAAGCTAAAGTCAACTTAACCTACCCCTAAACATAACCTCAGTGTAGAATGTAAATTTTTTGCCAAAATTTAGTTTAAATACATTAAGAAGTTCTTGGGTACATAAATTATATGTACATATTATTGGAGATCTTGTTGGTCATTTGGCTGAGAAATCGAAACTAATCTATCAGAAAGACAGCAAAAATACATTTAAAAAAAAATATTCACAATACCAAAATCTAATGTAGAAGAACACAGAATTATTTCCTTGGTGAAGAAGGAAATACATAATATCTATCAAGTAAAGAACACTCTCAAGGTGGCACGTGTATCACTGTCAAAGTGTACAATTCAGATATGCTTTGAAGGATTTTAATACTGAGTGTTGGCTTCAAGATGCAATACACTGATAACACAAACAGAAAGATCAGATTAGACTGTTTAAAACATCTAGAAAAGCTTTATCAGATCTGGAAAAAAAGTATAGAGAGGAAAGCATACCAAATTATGTGCAGGCAAAGCAATCCAAAAACATAAGGCAATGAACTGTATTGCTCTTAAATGGGCAGAGTAGGTCACCCAACCTCAACAAACATAAGCAAACTTAAACATACTGAAGATAAAACTGAGGCCAGAAATAGATTCACTGTGATTGATTCTGCATCCAAATATTTAAAAAATATTGGGGGGCACCATGGTTAGTACGTTTGCCTCCTAGCACTGGGGCTTCCAGGCCCTCTCTGGGAGTTCCCATGTTCTCCCTCGTGTCTGGGACACCAGTCCAAAAACACAGCTGTCAGGTGAACTGGCTACTCTAAATTGCACTGGTATGAATGTATGTCTGGTTCCCCAGATATGGATCGGCACTCTGCCCTGGATGAACCCTCTAATGCTCACTGCAGTCCAAAAGGTGGACGTTGATTCCGGTAGAGAGCATGCTGTGTGGGATGGGCTGCCACTTCTTTCCAGTGTGTGTTGGCTGAGCGTGATTGTGAGGCATCCTTGGGTATCTAGAAAGGCGCTGTGTAAGTATACATTCACAATTATAATTAAGTATGTTTGTCCTGTGAAAATTGAGTGATTGTGTAAACATGTCTGTGATTTCTAACAATTAATGTAACTGTTTCTTTAATTCCTTAATGCTCAAAATCTGAACTTCAATCATATTTTGATTGCCTCATTTCAAATTCATTGAGTAGAGGCAAAATTACAAAAAAATGTGTCACTGTTCAAAAACTTACTAAACTGACTGTAATTACTTACTCTGATGTGATTATGAACTTCTCCTTTCTTAGTCTGCCAGATCTTGTCAACCTGGCCTGTACATTATTCACAGACAGATCAATACAGAAACTTTTTTAAATGATTATCTCAAGCAGAAAGCCCAGGCCAGGCCCCCAGAGATAATTACTTTTGCTGAAGATGGCATGAAATGCTTGTTCTAATGAACGTCACAGTGAACATCAGAACATACAAGCATACCCATAAATGGCGACACACAGTTCACACTCCAATTATACAGTACCTAGTCATGCAACCACAGACAAAAGAGTACCAGCACCAGTGAGATGGTAGTTCACTGGCACTGGCACTTATGGTACCAACCCACATATGCAAAAGGAGGAAACAAGCACTGGGAATGGACACTATGAGCCATAAATAGAGCTGGTATTTTTATTTATTTCTTTATTTTAGCTGCTGTTGTTGATGTTGTTTTACTTGGCTAATTTGCATGTGTATTAAAAATCCATAGTCATCATACTTAGGTCTTCATTGATTTGCAAATGATTTCCACTAATTAACATCTTAAAAGGATTTAGTTGAAACCCTTTTCTGGTGCAAATATTTATTGTTGACCGGGTCTTTTTTTGCAGTCCATCCAAGAACACACCAGACTATTGTTTTTCCTATTAGACTGCAATTTGTATCAGAACCCATATAACACTGCACTGGCCTTTCATCTGTTACACTGTTGAATATCTTTCAAAAAATAAAAGCACAAGAAAAAGCTTTCATCAAGTGTGACTACCAGCACTGAAGACGCATTCTTAGTAGAATATAAGACAAATTCAAATGCTAATTCTATTTTCATCCTCAAAGCCCACTTTCATACATCCATAATAATTAAATGGCAGAGGTCCATCTTAGCTCTTATTATGTGTATGCATATGACAATCAAAATGATTAATTATTTCTTACCAAAGACTCACTGCCTGTTATTTTGTTTTTCATGATTGGCTTCATGCGTGATATACAGTAACTATAAACCTTATCCAATTTCTACCCTGCTGAAAAGGGTTATGAGGACAAAAATAATAGAGCCAATTAAAAAGAGCTACAGTCATACATCTACCAACCCCTCTGCATAAAATTCAATTATGACTCCCTTGGAAAAGACTTGTTTTGTAGTTCATTCTACATCCAGCTCTAAAGCGACACCAAGAGAATGTCTGCCAAAGAGGAGCAAAGAAACCCTAAATGTAATGCATCCAGACAGTCAGGGAAACGGAGAGTCTAAATTCAATAGGCGAGGAACAGGAGAAAATGACTAAATCAAAAAGCCAAAGTGAACCTACACTGAAATGGAAGTGGATTAAACCTCTTGTCAATGTCAGCCTGTTGTTTATCTGTAAAACAGGAATGGGTCGAAAAACCAAGCCTCACACAGAGCACAGAGACAAACATCTTTACAGTTTCAATAGAACCAAATCTAGAGTCATCAATACCATGTGGCCTTCTTTGTCATTTCAATAGTCCGGACATCATTGTAACAGAGACGTGGAGGCTGAATGGGAGTTCTTTTTAGAGCAGAAGTCATTCAGCAATCAGTCAATAGCTCATGGGTGGCCATTAGAGATATATCAATTCACATAATCCATAATTTTGGTATGATTCAATATGCTGGGGTTTCAATTCAACACATTTTTCAATACAGAACAAGTCTGCATATGGACAGCAGGACATAATATTTTGGGAGGAAAGAATGGTTTCAAACAATATTTAAGAGAACTTGCATTATCTTTAAAGTCATATTATTGATCATTTAGATGTGTCCATATGGGAATTCTAAATTAAAAAAATATCCAGGGATTTGCATTGATATCTTTTAAGTGTTACTACAATCATCTCGTATTTGGTGTATGGACTATTACAGCTTTAAACACTTTATCTTTAATTTCTCTCCATCCTGAAGGTATAATTGCTCTATATGTACCTGCACCTGAGAGAGCAAGAGAGCGAGAGAGAGAGAGAGAGAGAGAGAGAGAGAGAGAGAGAGAGAGAGAGACCAAAACACCAGTGTAAATCGCAACTCAAAAAAACAAAAACTCATATCTCTCTCTCAAAGCTCCAGGCTTGTGAGTTCATTGGTGTGTATGTGTATGCTCACTGTACACATAGGTTAAAGAAAATAAAATTCCATCTGTGTCCAAAATAAAAGGTGACCATGGTTAAAAAATTCTATTTACCTTTATATAATTAATTTTAATAATAAATTATCATTTATTTTTGAGGCCAATATTATTCCATGACCTTGATTATGAGGTAAAAAGAAGCGAGGAATGGTGGGTTGTCCCAGTTGTGGGCTTGCTTGTTTCATTTTCATTATAGTTTATGCAGCATGATCAGAATTAAAATGAGGGCTTTGTTTGCACCGGTCTGTTGAATGTACTGTTTTATAGCTGTGTGTATTGAATTAATAGGCTCATATTAAACAAAACAATATTATAACCTGGCCTCCAAAAGAAAAACAAAGAGAGGGCAAAAATTATAGAATACACAACTGGAAAATAGAAGTATAGAATCAAATGCTGGAAATCAACAAGCAGAATAAAAAATATATATCTTACCTATACCAGCTAACGTACGCATTTGTACTGTACACCAGTCAGAATTCTGTAACTGAAAGAATTCTGGGTCCAGATTTGAAGATTTGAAGTTTAACTAGTACACTTTCAATCAATCAATCAATCAATCAATCAATCAATCAATCAATCAATCAGGCTGTTAATGGTAGCTTATCATGGCTGGAATCAGCTGAGCTCTGAGTATTGCACAATATAAATGTACACTTAACAGCACATCTCAAAATACTTATATATTTTTGTTCATGTTCTTGTAAGAACATTTCAAGTTTTTATCAGACTTAATCATTAAACAGCAATGTTTAGTTTATTGCTTTAAAATGAATAATGACATTGTAAATGTACAGTTAATCTAAAGGTAGAAAAAAGAAAATGCTTGTACTTTTATGGTTTATTCACATATTTGAATAAAGAAATGGTAAGATATTGAACCAGTCTTGATTGATCTACTGCACCTGGAGTCAGTGATACATCATGTTCATTCGAATTGTTACCAAACATTTCCTTTAATTTAATTTGGCATAGCAGAGGTCCTTAGATTGCAATAGCAAGCTGCAATGAGCTGTTTCATGGGTCCTGCTGTCCTGATCTTCAGCTCATGCAAACGCTCCCCCTGAAGCCCCTGAAGCTGCTGGGAATGATCATATTATAACAGGCATGACGCAGAGAGCAAAGCATTGTACCTACTATAGGCTTCTGCAGAGAGAGGCATTGTGAAAGCAGTAGAGGTGAGTGGGTGGGTCACTGTGATTTATCACACTGAGCATGAGAGGAACCATGACCCAGATAACATGAGACAAATGAGCTCTGATATCACTGTTAGAAAGGCCGCACAGTAGCAATGGTTTCATTCATGTTTCAGAATTTATCAGTACTAACAAAATTGGTGATTGGTGAATTACGCATTCAGTAGCAATGCAGACTGGAGTGCATTTTTAAACTGCTCAAGATGACAGATGATGCCACACCAACTGTGTGGTTTCCCTTCATGCTGCATACATTTCTGAGCTTCCAATACACTGACTATCCTGCAGCTCATTCTAGAAGGGTGTTAAAGGACAATAAAGTACTGCAGAATATTAAATGTTAACATGGGATAACTTTCTGAATTTCTATATACTTCTATAAATAGTTAAGATTTAAACATGGGGCTGTCCCACCGCTCCATGCTCACTGCCAACTAGTGTGTATGTGTGTGGACAAATTCCCCTGTGCGCAAGTACAGTCAGTCTATGTGCACCTTGAATAAGATAATTTAAAGAAAAAACTGGAGTAGACTAATTGGGATGAACATTATATATCATATTACAGAAACTACATATCCAAATGTGAACATCCTTTCTAACGAGTACATTTATCTACTCTACATTGCTGACCCGAGTGCACATACGCTCAGCTTGTCAACATATGCTCAGCAAGTACTGCCAATAGAATAGGACTGGAGCAGTTAAACATTACTGACCACAGCAGTAGAACTGTGTTCCCTGGAATGATAGTGCTACATTCAATTGTTTTGGAATGAGTTGGGAGTTGGGGATGAGGTGGTGTGAAGATCAATCAACATCCTGACAACATCTTAACTACAACAGCAAAAGCTTTAAGCACCACATCTGACTGGGATTGTACAAGCATGGAAGAATAAATCCACTGGTTGTCAGCAGGGCTTTGTACTCTATGGAGGAACTGTAGAGTAGAAAACAGAGCATTTTGTAGCCTCAACAAAAGCCTAAGGTCCATTTATGTCCTGTGATGCTTCAGCAGACTCGCCTAGAGAAACAGATGGTGGCACAGGCCACTTTTAACATATTGGACTTCTGGGAAAACTCAGCGATCCAAAGCAAGAACCAGACTTCTTCAATGTGTTGAGTGGCCGTTCCAGCTTTGAGTCAGTGATCTGAGTTCCTATCAATAGATCAGCAAGTGTGTCAGAACACCAGAGAAGTGAAAAACTTCAAGGAGTCTCTGGAGATGGGACAAAATCAGGCCACACAATGGTCAGATAAGGACATTAAGAGCTGAAGAATTATAGCAACTCAGTTCACTGCATTTCAGGCCTTTGATGTAATTCTAATTTACTATAAAAGTTACTTTGCAAAGCCTCAAATCACAGAAAACAGAATTTTCCTCATCAATAAAAAAATCCCCACAGCTCATAGATGGAGACTAAGCTCCACTTTGTTTTGAACCCAATTATTGAAATGAACTAATTTATAGATCTATTCAGCCCGTTGCAACTGATCACAAGCAGTGTCTCAGACTGGACTGCTTTCTCATCACAACACAATAAGACAATCAGAAGAGAGATCATTTACATAGCAGTATTAAAGGCAAAGCAACAAAATAGCCTGTTTAATTCTAAACATAGTTCAGATTGGAGTTCAGTACAGAGTACTACCTTACTAAACCAACATTTTCTGATCTTATTTGCAGCTTTCCCTATCCATATAGGGCTGAACAATATAGACAAAATATCATATCATGATATATTTTAGATGAATGATATGACGTGAAAAATACAATGTGGAAAAAAACAGAACATCCAATAAACCTTAAATATTTATTATCCTTATATATTTCCATTTACCCAACCCGATTAGGACTCTCCCCATATTGTTTATCATATTGGTATTCTGTGTTTTCATTTCACACACAATACCCCTCAATGACAAAGTGAGAAAGTTGCAAATGTATTCAAAATAAAATATACTATACTATATTTACTATATACTATAACATGAACATGAGTTCAGTGCATCTGTGGGGATGTTTTTCTGCAGCAGGAACTGAGAGTCAGTGTTGAGGGAAACATGACTGCAGCAATGTACAGTGACATCCTTGATGATAATCTGCTCCAGAGCACTCTGGACCTCAGAATGGGACAAAGGTTTATCTTCAAACAGAACAACAACCTTAAGCACACAGCCAAAATAACAATACTCCAAAAGACTTTAGAAAAAGGTTTGAATTGCTGCCAAAGTTGCTTCAATAAAGTATTGACCAAAGGCTGTGAATACTTCTGTTATATTTTTGTTATTTATTTTTAATAAATTTGCAAAGATTCCAAACAAACTTTTCTCACTTTGTCATTGTGAGGTATTGTGTGTAGAATTTTAAGGGGAAAATTATTTAATTAATTTTGGAATAAGACTGTAACATAAAAAAAGGCACAAAAAGTGAAGCGCTGTGAATACTTTCCGGGTGAACTGTAGAACATAATCAGACGGCGACTTGACAAAGTACTTGCTGTTTAAAAGCAGTCAGCAAAGAAACAAAAGGATGTAAGGAATGCCAGTAAGGATATGGCCTAGTCAGCCAGAACTAGCAACCACAGCAGACAGATGGACACCTCCACACTGCGATATAATAAAAATATGATGGCAGCAAAACTGCAGGCTTGTATGAGTGGCAATTTTTCTCTCATGTATTCAACAACATCTGTGGATGTAAGGCCTAAATCTCTTCCTGGCAGCAGTCAAAGAACCAACCTGTCTGCCTGACAGACTGCAAGTGAGACCAGCCCTCCTTCTGTCATGAAGGGTGAATTTTTAAACAGACCAACACAGATGAAGTAGAGTTGGTTAGTAGAGAGAGAGAGAGAGAGAGAGAGAGAGAGAGAGAGAGAGAGAGAGTTTAATTATGGATTGAGCTAAGGAGCTGACTAGACCTCTCACATCATATGATGTTCAAGCTCTACACTTTACAGCTGCATATATATGGGACACATATATAATAAAATAGTCCTGGCAATGAAAAGGTCCCTCACATTTTTTTTCAGGGAGTGCTTGCATGATTTTTGATCTCTAAAGCCATGTTCTGATTTTCTTTTGCCTTCCTCCTATGAAAATGAATCTAACTAGAACATGCTATTATTTACTTTCAATATGCAACTTTTTTGAATAATCTGTTGATTATTGAAACAAATGATCAAAATCAAATACTTGAATTATGAATCACTATGTAGGAGGGTCTAATATAGAGTGGACAGTGAGTAGCCACAGTGTTTAAACACTCCAGCAGAACTGCTACGTCTGTTCCCCTCCTACCAGCACAACACACACTAAGACACCATGTCACTGGAGTGTGAGAATGACCCACCACCCGCATAAAACCTGGTCTGTAGTTTTCCTGGGGGGACCTGACCACTGAAGAACAGAAAGGCTAACAAAAAATAGACTGATACAACAGCATACTTTTATCAGGTATTAGTACTACTATCATGTGAACACAGTAATAGATTAAACAGTCAATTTGTTTTGTCAAAAAAACAAGTCATATCAAATATGCAAGTCTCCATAATGTGCAATCTCAAACAGCTGAGAATATTAACATGACACTTTCAGCAAGCAAATATACTCACCCCGTGAAAATGACTGTTTCCCTGTTCAATCATTATCTAAATGACTTCTATTTGCAAACAGCTTCGTGAATTAATGAAACTCATGTGCCGCAAATTGTTTTCCTGATTAAGCTTGATGTCTCACAGCCTCAGCAGCTCAGCAACTCTGCTGAAGACTTTTTCAGTTTTATATTTCCTTTGTTTATCATTCCTTTTGAGCAAACACTTCTAGATGGTTGATCAAATATGTGCATAATAACTTGCACAGCAGCTTTCAGAGGTGAGTTGTTTCCTTTTGAAGCAGTCAGAGTTGCCCTCAAACAGTTTTATAGTCTTCTAAGAGTCAAGTTATTGTTGGGGAGGGCACTAAGCATTGAAACTTTTTAAAAATGTATTATAAAGATCGCATACAATTATTTGCTCATATGACCCGTGAGCATCCTTACAACCAAGGGTGAACTTTTATGTTCTCTTTTATGATTCAATCATACAAAGCTTTTGAATTCTTTACTAAAAGGCCCTTGCGTGGCTGATGAGCTCTTGAGTTCAAGTGCAATAAGCTTTGTGTGGAACATACAGTAACAGGACTTTAACAGACAAATGCTCAGAGTTAGCACCTTCAGAGGTGATAACCACCAAGTCGATAGGCGCTAAGACGTTGACAGAAATAGAAGATAGCATACACATTCCTTTCCCTTATTGAACCGTCTAGTTTCTCCAAATGTATTGCCATTAAAAAGGTCATTTGTAAGATGGTAGGATGAGTATCAGCTTAGACTAACGCAATGTTTCAGCGCTGGCATTATCCTTCCATTGAAGCTCTGGCAAACAAAAGAGCAGGGAAACACAATTTAATAACCTGTTATTTGTTTCATTCGTTGCATAACTGATCCGAAATCTGACATTTTGCAGCCTCCCATAACAAGGCGATATGTGGGAGTAGGTTGAGCTGGGTACAAAGTCATTTGAACCTCTGCCAGTTGTTTTTTCCAGTCAATTCTCTCAGTTACCCCATCAGTTACACACTAGACAAACAACCAGCCTTACACAGCCTTCTCTGGACGTGAGGGAAGGCCTTTAAGCTACTGGTCTTAATTGAAACATCTAAATTATACTCATCTAATATCTGTTACTAGTGTTATTGCAGCTGGAAAGCACAATATTGCACAATATTTCCATGATCTTTTATTATCTCTATTGTTATTATTCCACCTGTTTATGGAGCTATTACTACTCCTAAAGTTTTCGAAATACTATTCCAACTGTTACATCTCCATCCTGATCTGGAATACTGTGTTATTGGCTAAATTAAACAACTTAACCTTAAAAAAAACCTCCCTAGCGGGCCCCAAGTGGTGTAGCGGGCTAAGGCTACCACTATGATCCTGGGGTCGCTGGTTCAAATCCTCACCATCGGCGTCCAGAGAGAGTGAAATTGGGTAGATGTTGCTAGTTGATGCAGGTCCATTGTGTCAGATCCAGCGTTCTACTCCTAGCGTGATGGCTGCCTGGCAACAATACAAATGTTCGAAAAGAGGAGGTAGGCTTTTGTCACATGACTTGAAGGAAACGTGGACGAACTCTTCCCCCCCTGGCATCAGGAGCAGGGCATGTAATGTGGCAGGCTACTTAGGGGGATGGGTAATTGGCACGTCTAAATTAGTAGGGGCAAATGTCAAAAATTATTAAACAAAAAAACACCTAGCATCCACTTTGCAAAACCATAGCAACCACCTAGCAACACCTTAACAACCAACAGCTTTACCATAGCAACCACCCAGCAATACCTTCATGAACACCTAGCATCGGCTGAGCAACTGACTATGGTTAGCAACACCTAAGCTAAGGGTTCCAAGTGGCTCAGCGGGCAAATTAGTGGCTCAGCACTATGATCCGAGAACTACCTTGCAAAAGATTGGGAACAGTAGATGATTTGAGCTATCGCATAACTTTGACCAAGGTCTCAGACATTAATTGACCTGTTAGGTTTGTGGCTTATTCACAGCCATCATTAGGAAAGGCAGGATGATGCATATTTCAAAGCTTTATAAATACCAAGACTCCTCTAACCTTGTCCCATAAAACAGCAGTCATGGATTCTTCTAAGCAGCTGCCTAGCACTCTCAAAATGAAAACAGTGGAGGTCCACAAAGCAGGAGAAGGCTAAGAAGATAGCAAATAGTTCATGTTACCATTTCCTCAATTAGAAATGCAATTAATAGGAATAGTACATTCCTAGAAAGGCAAATCAGAATCCCCACTTGACTGCAAAAGACCTTCAGGAAAATTTAGCAAATTAGGAGTTGTGGTACATTGCACAGATATGGCCTTCAGGGAAGAAGCATCAGAAGAAAATCTGTAGATACACCATTCTGCAGAACTGATATCACATTTGTCAGCTGTTAGATCCTACTCATCTAAGTTTCTGTTAAATAAGCATTTAAACTGTGAGAAAAGTAAAAGCTGTCAAACCAAATTGTCAATACTGTTACCCATTCCTGTAACCATCAACCACATTTTCTCAGGTAACTTCTTAAAAAACAGATCTATGCTGTTGACTGTGTGAGCAGTCAAAAGCATGCTCAGCTAAGTTTCAAAATTGTAAAAATATATTTAATTTTAATACTATTAAATATTTCATATTAAATATTATTTAATTTTACTGTATTATCCTAACTGATCCTAATGTAACACTGTTTATTTTGTTTTGTTTTCAGTTTGTCATTTTTGTTTACCTATTTGTTTTTATTTTTATATTTTATTTCTTTTAATGTAAACGGCACCTGGGTATGAGATGTCCTTTTTAAATATGTTATAGACGACATGTTGCAGAAGGAACGTACAGGGCAGATTTTTGAGCTAACCTTCGGAAAATAATACCTACACTATCTATCTAATTTCTTACTTGCTTTGTCTTGTTTATGGTTGCAGAAAAAAAATAGCATACAGTTCTAAAGTTTAATAATACAAAGGGTCATTTAGATGTTCATGGTTCTATAGAGAATAATTTTATTTACTGAAGAACCCTTGAAGAACCCCCATTTTTAAGTGTGTAGGACACTTCCTGGAGGAACCCTCCAAAATATAGGTTGCAGTAACCAGGGTTGACCTGTTACAGGTGAAGTGTAACAGGAGTCACCATATGGGACACCTTTAGCAGGTACCTCTTCAAAACCAGCCAACAGTAACCAGGTCTGACATGTTACACATCATTGTCAAAAACAAGTTTTAGGCTCCGCCCAGGCAGCGCACCTGTGCAGGTAACGTTACAGCACTGACCACTGCGGTGTAACATGTAACAATCTGAGACAACTTCCTCAAGAACAACCAAGCAAGAAACTGCCTATGAGACAGACATGCTGGGATTAACCCAGTGGGTATACTGGGGTCAAATCTGGGCATTTCTGTGGGCCACATTTGGACCAACACTTCATCCCCCTCTGAAAGCCATACTGGGACGTCCCTCACTCACCGAGTCACTGACGTTTTTCCCCAGTTCGTCCTCACTGGACGCTGCAGACTCCACCACCAGCTTCTCGAAGCACGCCGAGCCCAAGGACGAGCTCTTCTGCTGCTGGGACAGAGCCAGATGGACCACAGTGAGCTGAGGGCTGCCCTGAGCTGAACCCGGGAGCGGGGCTCCGGCGGCTCCGGCCGGCCCGGTGTCGGAGCTCGGTTCTGCTTTGGGAGCCACAGAGGGAGACGATGCGCACAGGTTGGGCTGGGAGGATGAGAAGACCCGGTCCAGCGCCTGCTTCTTCTTCCGCCTGAACATCCACAGCCCAGTCTCCTTCTTCCCACTGCTCCCAGCAGCAGGTCCCCCAGCAGCGTCCAGCCCGCGCCTCTCCGAGCCTAGTTTAGGGCTCAGAAACGGCTTGGTCTTCTCCTGGAAATTCCTCCACATCCTCCTCTGGTAGGACGCCTCCTGCCCTTTAGCGCCGCCGCCGCCGCCGCCGCTCATCTCCTCTTTGGGTTTGTCGTCCATCCTGTCCGAGCAGCACCCCGCCAGTCTGCGGCACGCTGGAGCCCGTCTCCCAGTGCGTCTCCCAGTGCAGACAGCCTCTCAGCGCCCAGCGGAGTGTCCGCTCAGTCACGCAGCATCACTGCCATCAGCGCTCGTGACAGACCCAGCACTGCTGAAGATGATGATGATGAAGAACACCAGCTCTCGCTCTCTCTCTCTCTCTCTCTCTCTCTCTCACTCTCTCTCTCTAGAGCGGCTTTTAAAAGACCCCCACTCGTAATAAGACCCCACGCGCTCAGGTTACACTCAGGGAGTAAGCGCGGGCAGAGGGAGCCGAGCTCTTTTCTGAGGTCTCGTGCGCGTCCTCCTCGCAGAGCTCAGCCCGCTGATGCTCCACCGCCACACTTTCATTCACCGCAACACTAAAGTTTAATGGCACAATTAAGGCCCCGCGAGGCGCCTCCTGCTGGACAGCGCGGGTCATTACCTGATGAAAGTTCTTCAACAAATGGGAATGTTAGGAAGGGGCGGGGGAGTGTGTGTGTGTGTGTGTGTGTGTGTGTGTGTGAGAGAGAGAGAGCGAGAGAGAGAGTGTGTGTGTGTGTGATATCTCTCTCTCTCTCTCTCTCTCTCTCTCTCTCTCTCTCTATATATATATATATATATATATATATATATATATATATGGTCCTAGGATATCTAGAAAGGTGTTATATAAATGTACCTTCATTCCTATCTGGGTCAAATCACTTGGAATAGTAACATTATATTACATACACCATAACCATAACATTGTCCACCTCATTGATTCTACGTTCACTGTTCATTTTTCAGCTCCTCTTACCATTCTATAATTACTGTAGTCCATCTGGTTCTCTACATTCTTTACTTTCATTCACCCTGATTTCGAATGGTCTCTGCAGGACCACCGCAGAACAGGTATTATGTGGCAAGAACCCATGTTAAATCATTGTCATGTTCATGAAACCAGTTGGAAACAACATTTTCTTTATGAATTTTGCTTCATGGGCCTTTTTTTTTTTTCAGGAAGTAGCTTTTAGAAAATGGGTAAAACAATAATACTCAAATAGTCTGTAGCATTCAAATGATTATTGGTTTCAACAGACCCAAAGTGTGCCAGCGCAGCCTATGCTGCTTTAAATAGTCACTTTACCCATGGCTGACAGGCCCCATTTCTAGGTTTTTTGAAGAATACTTAGAAACATAAATAGCATAATTTAAAAAATAATTAATAATGATTTTTTTTAACGAAAGATAGAACAGATGTAATATTCTGATAGCAATAAGATCAAGCTGATGGTCCAATGTTTTTCTAGTTTTGATTCATTAACAGAGACAGAAAAATGTACATAAATTACACATAAAGATTGGTCTATGCTTTTGGTTAGATGGATTATAAACCATACTGATCAAAAATTCTGTATATTAGTTGGAATAAAGCATTTCAGCCATACAGTGGCATACAAAAGTATGGGCAGCCCTGTCAAATGACTGTTACTGTTAATAGCTAAGCAAGTCGAAGAAGGCATAACATTAAAAATGGAACACAATTTTAGAGACAAGAAAATTCTAAGCTTTATAAATACCCAGACTCATCTAACCTTGTCTCAAACAGCAGCCATGGGTTCTTCTAAGAAGCTGCCTAGAACTCTAAAAAAGAAAATGGTTGAGGCCCATAAACCAAGAGCATGGTTTTTCATTCTCTTTACTATTAACAGAAACGGTGGAGGTCTTGAAGGTCTTGAAGTCTGACAAAAATTCACAGGCAGCTGCTCGTTTTGATTGCTAAAAGGCAAATCAGAACCCCTGCACAAGAGCTAGAAAAAAGGTATAACAATTACACATAAACTACTCTCAGGATTTGTGAAGGATTTTGGTTAGATTAAGTTAATGCTGTATTACTTCCTGTGGGATTCACACTAAATGACCACTCAATTGATCCAACTAAAGAGTCAAATTCAAGGCAATCCACTCAATCCATGGTAAAAAGAGTCTCAGAGAGAAGCATCCTTAAGAACACAGAATTTTAGCAGAGCTCATGATTAAACCAGCATTTGTGGAGCCAGTAAATCAAACTAGAGCAAAAAACAGGCCATTTTGGGCTAAAGCATTACACAATGCACAAATGAGGTCACTTGCACTTTCCTTCAGTAAAGATCACAGAAGACATGAAGGGGAGTCCATGCATAGACAACACTGAGGTGCAGACAGTGTGTTGTATAATAGATGATGTAGTGAAATGGAAGTTGGAAGATATGTTTACATATTTTTGAGAAGGTAATCAGAAATTAATTATCTCACTGGCAAAACAAATAACACCCATATTGATGAGTCAGAATGGCATGCAATTATGTCTCAGGCAGATGTGTAAATGATTACAGGTGTGGTCTGATAAGACACTGGCTCTGGGCACAAAAGGGTGCAAAACTGCTTCCCCAGCTGACCAATAAAAAGGTTCCCCCCTGCACCAACTATCCTCACCCCAGAAGATTTTGTCATCTTCTTTGAAGGGAAAGATGGCAAGATCCACCAATCCTTTCTACCTACCTCCACTCCTCCCACCAGACATCCTTCTCCTGCTCCTACATCTCTATCTTATTTCTCTCCACTTTCCACAGATGACATCCTTCATCTTCTCACATCTAACAATCCAACCACCTGTTCTTTAGACCATATCCCTTCCACATTATTTTCAGACAATTCCTCCAGACCTTCTACCTTTCATTACTTTCATCATAAACAGTTTATTGTCATCAGGTCATATTTCTTCTCCCTTCAACGCTGCCAGAATGGTCCCAATCGTAAAGAAGCCCTTCAAGCATCAATTATAGCTCGGCTTCACACACCATCCCTCAAGTCGCAAGGAATACAAGCATCCAGATTCTTTTCTGTTCTGGCACCAAACTGCTGGAACGAACTTCCCCTGGGGGTCCGGACAGCTGAGTCACTTGCTGTCTTCGAACGCAGACTGAAGACCCATCTCTTTCAAGAGCATTTAACTCACTAAAGGTTTATAATTATACCGAATCTTGTTAGTCTCCAGTCTGACATTTGTTTTCGGCAGCATCTAAGCTTGAGGAATCTCTGGATTCTAGCCTCTTCTAACTAGCTAAGGACATCTGAGTGAACAGCAAAGCACTTTTGTAAGTCACTCTGAAAAAGGGCATCTGCCAAATGCCACAAATGTAAATGTAAATGTTCCTCATCTTGTATCTAAGAGGTACTAGAGCCTCCTTGAAATTGTAGAGTTTACATCAACAAACGTATCCTTTCACTTTAATATAGTAATCACAGTAATACATATATTAACAAAATATTCACACATGTAAACTTTCATTCTATTCTAAATATGTTTTTTACGGTGTATTTGATTCAAATGTGTAACCTACTGCCACACTAAACTGCAGAGCCAAATCCGAATCATCACTGGAAATTCATTTTAGTCTAGATTTAGGCTTAATTTAGACTTAATCTGGGTCCGGGAGTCGGGCCTTTAGGCTGATTGAAAGGTGGCTTACTGTTAGTGCCCTAAGTAGTAAGCTCAAATAAAAGTTCAAGTTTCAAATGGAAATGTGTAAAATAATGTCTAGTTGTCAGGCCAACAGACACACCCCCCAAAGCACTAAGTGCTGTATCTAGGAGATCGATCCAAACAACAGATGTACAATTCAGCCAGCAAATGAGAGGAACTCAATCTGCAAGTGAGTACTGTATCAAAATGTAATACATTTCAGGCATTTAAAGGAGCTTTACTTTATTGTCTGACATAGAAATGTCTTGTTTTCACCTTGCCTGTTACTTTTATTGGCCTTGTTCAGTTCAGATCTGGCTCCAGTTACAAAGCTTTCCTTCTGGAAGATCTGGTTTAAAGTCTTTGGTTCAAGTCTGCCAGTTTTAGTAATAAGGGGCTAAAAGAGCTTTGTTTTTCACAGATGCCAAAAGGCTGAGTCTTATGAAACAGCTTTAAAGCCCTTCCAACCTGACTCTAAACAGCAGTCCTCTAGACAGACCATACCACTTCCGTAATTCTGTTATTACAAATATACTTTGTTTTGGAGTTAGTAACAACAAGCTGGACTGCGTTTGATTAACATGCTATATGAGGTGATTATAACTCTCATAACCCAATGAGCACCTTTAAAAAAAATTAATATACATTTAATATTCATTTGCAAAAGTTTATTGACATCAGTGATATTACTAAGGTCTTCATCTCCCATATACAGCAGTAACAGCCTGCACCATTCTCTAACACAATATACATTGAACACGGTTGTGAGGATTTCATTGTATTCAGTAATGACCTTTAGTAAGGTCAGGTTCTGATGTTGGATTATTTCTGGATCACAAACACCACTCCAACTCACCCTAAAGGTATTGGATGGAACGCCATCACTCCAGAGAACCCAGTTCGACTGCTCATCAGAGTGTCCCATTGTATTGTATTAGGGCTCCAAATGGTTCAGTGGACCAATACGCTGGGACTATGAAACGAGGATTGTGATCAGCAGCCAGACCCTGAAAGAGCACAACTGGCCCAGGCTTGTCACATTCCTACTATTGAGAGAGTAAAAAGGGGTAAATGTGACTGTAAGGGGTGTCCAAATAGTTTTGAACATGAACAGGTACATGATTAAAAATAAATCACTCTAGAGTAAGATGTACGGTTAATTTAGTATAGAACCATTTCACTATATTGAGGTTCTTTAAACTGAAAAAAAAGTTCTTTGCATACAAAAGCATGTATGGAAAGGAATGGAACCAGAAAAGGTTCTGTTGTGCCATTACCATAAAGAATCCTTGTTGCAATCTTTATTTGTAGTAGTTGTACTGATAAGCAGTGTGTTCCACATCCATAAACAATGCATAAGGAAGAATTTGCTCGGGTAGAGTGCTGTTAATTATACTTCCAAATCAAGGGGCTTAGATTTATTATTATGACAGTGACCCCTACCTAAATGCTGACCTTTCCGTTATTTGATTTTGACGTTATTGAATGAACCCCTAATCTGAAGAGATCCTCAGTTTGACACAGCACACAAGGACAGCTAATCAATGGCTGACATGGTTTGAGGAGGTCCTCAGGCTTTCACCACAAATTGAAGAGATTTTTACAGAAGCACTTGTGTGGTTCTGAGCCTCTACAAACACATCAGGCATCTTCTTTCCAGTACAGTCAAATGTGACTTATGAGATGTAGCCTGGACCAATGCATGGCCCTCAGGGTTCTTCAGAGCCATTTTGTGGTTATCGGTACTTCCAACCACGGTCAAACATTGTAATGGTGCTGGCAAACACTGTGATACTGAATCATCCATCAATCCATTTTCTATACAGCTTATTCCTGAACACGGGTGAGCCGGTGCCCACCCGGCAACTCTGACCACAAGGGCAGGAAACAACCCTAGACAGGGCACTAGTCCATCGTAGGGCACACCCACACACACATTCACACACTAAGGGCCACTTTAGAGTCCTCAATTCACATACCACACATGTCTTTGGGGGAAACCGAAGTACCCAGAGGAAACCCACGCACACACGGGGAGAACATGAAAAATCCACAGTGTAACACATGCAAACTCCACACAGAAACTTCCCAGGTTGCCCCACCCAGGGATCGAACTCAGGTCCTTCTTGCTGTGAGGCATCAGCGTTATCTCACTGTGCTACCGAGCACTGAATCATTTTAACTGTAAATTTACAACAGCTTTTTACAGTGTAACACATGTGAACCCCAGCATTATTAAAATTACTAGGATATTTTATCTTTTCATTAAGGCCAGTGATGACCACACAAGAGAGAACCTTGGCCTCTTTGCTGCAGCAGGCCTTCCAAATAAAAGAGGACATGGTCAGCAGCCTGCACACCACCAAGGAATCTGTGCTGATTGAGGCGTCTGCAAGGAAACTTCTAGAGAACCACGTTCAGACCATTACATGCATCGTTAAACAGCTCAGCAAAGACATTCAGGTCAGTGAGATATAATATTAATGGTCAAATGTACTTTCTTATGTCTAAATATTTCTAATTCACTGAATATGTCTAATTCAATTTATAAACTAGCAGAGGTCATTGGTCATATTCCATCATATATGCGAAGTCATAGATCATATAGCTCCCAAGTTATTAGATAATAAAGGCTCTACCTTTCTTCTATCAATCAGATAGTCACTGTTTGATGGTTCTGCTAGACCAGGGCTGGAGATTGGTAACAGTGTAAAGTGTGTCTCTCTATCTCCCATCAAATCAATTTAATTATATTGTCAAAAATGCAGTCACTATTAATGCTGCCTGGCTCCATTTGCTTTCACTCATTCTTCACGTGTAAGCAAAAAAGTTTAATGATGTGTAATAAATGGCGAGAGGTTTTCAGAGCAGACGCCAATAACACCATTTAACTAAGGGTATAAATTAAGCAGCAACAGCCCATAGAAAATGAATTAATTACATAAATCAATGTGGGTCATCAGTGGCAGAAAGAGCTTTTGTCTCCACAGAGTGATGAGATAGATGGATAGATATACAACAACAAACAATAACAACGACTTCCATCATACCAGCTCAGATTAAAACAATAGCTCAGTTCACTCTGGCATTCTGTGTCTTATCACACCCCAGATCTTTAAAAGCAGCCACACGCGTTGGCAGATAAGCAAGCATAATAGTTTGGATTATAAAACTATGTGTGCCTGATGTTTATCTGTTATAAACACCTCTTACTGATGTACAGTACTCACTGTTTTCAAAAACACAATTTGGATTCACATATAATAAGATTTTATTATGAATCTGACTCATCAAATTGACTTCATAGGTTTAAAATACCTCATTTTGAAAGAACTGGCCCAGTTTCCCAAAACCATTTAAAACCATAACCCTGGCCCACAAAGCCAAAATTGGACCAGCTCCTCTGTACCAAAAGTCAAAAAACCTGATCCACACCAGTAGGCTTTCAAGCTTGGTTTGGCTTGACTAACCGTCCTTCAAGATGTATGGAAGACAAGCATCTCTGTTCTGGCCTCAACTTCCCTGTGTGTCCAAACCCGTCTTTTTTAAAGCTTATGGTTATACTTATTGTAGTGGATGTACTGTATCTATTACAGTGCATGTTGTATCTGCAGTAGGTATCTACACTCACAGTATCTGAGCTTAGAGCTCTCTTTAGGACTTTTCATACCTTCTAGGAATTTTCTTTTGGACAAATAAGTACTTGTGATCATTTCTGTGGATAACAGTGTTTGTTAAATGTCGTAAATGTAAATAAATGTAAATGTGTTGCTCATTCTAGCATTTAAGAATTACCTTTGGGGGTCTGAGTCATCTTTTGCTAGTACTATGATCAGAGGATCTTACTGCTGCCATTGGCAGTGTGTGTTGCGCTGGTACGTGCATCAGACACAGAAGTAATGCTGGAGTGCTTAAACACTGTGTCACACTGTCCAGTCTATTAGACACTCCTGCCTAGTTGGTCATCCTTGTAGATGTAAAGTCAGAGACAGAAGCTCATCTGTTTCTGCACTGTTGGTCATCCTCTAGTTCTCTAGTCTTTTATCAGTGCTCACAGTGTACTGTTGGCTGGATATTTCTTAGTGGTGGACTGTTCTCACTCGAGCAGTGACACTGAGTGGTTTAAACCCTCCAGCCACACTGCTGTGTCTGATCCACTCATACCATCACAACACAAACTATCGGACCACCACCATGTCAGTGTCACTGCAGTATATATTTAAAAAATACAAATAAAATTGTTTTCCCAAGAATCTTTAAAGCAAAAATTAACAATTTTTTTTCTGGCATTAGACCAAAGAACCCTTTCATTTCTAAGAGTTTAATTTGCATAGCAGGAATCATGCATCTTAATGTCTCCTGATTTAAAAAACTCTTAAGGATTAAATAATGAAGCAGCTGTTACTTACAGGTGCTGGAAGCTCAGATTGTTAAGAAGGACAGTGTGACATCAGGGACAACGCTTGCGATTCAAAAGTTAGACAACAAGAACTTGACTGGCATTGGAGACCTGCGGGGCAGAGTGGCCAGGTATCAGTCATGGAAAAAAATCAATGTGATGTGATGAAGACAGTGTACACACACTTACTGGAAGGCTTTCTACTAGATTTTGGAACATTTGATTGGATTGCATTTCTGCAACAAGAGCAATAATGAGGTCCGAATGTTGGATGATCACCACCCCACCCAATTTCCCAACTCATCTCAAAGTACTGCATGGAGCACCACCATTCCAGGGAACACAGTTATACTGCTCCACAGCTCAATGTAGGGGGGATTTACACCCCTCTAGTAGACACCTGACATTAGGCATGGCGCCAGTGATTCCTATTCTATTGTCCAGAGAGCTGTATTCCTTTGGCAGTACTTCTTTACAGGAACTAGAGAAGCTGTGTGTGTGCATTTGCACATCTGTGTCAGCACTGGATGCAACTTATAGTAGCTGAATGCTACCCACAAACATTTGGATGCAATAGTGTATCATGTTTGTCTTATATATTAGTATGAACAAACATTTAATCAATCAAAAATTTTTCAGCATTCCAGTAATTCTTCTTCTTCTAAGAGGATATGGACCTCTCCTTCTACTTAAGTACCCCTTTTTAAGATACTGTACTAAGCCAAAGATGCTTCTAAAACTGCATCTTAAATCCGTAGTACAAGGATATGTACTCCATTAGCTCATCTCTTTTTGAGTTCAAATTAAATCAGAAAATCACAGACATAACAGTGATGTGATCTGGGTGTGTAACACACTGAGGGCCACGAAAAATAAAGAATCACTCTAACAGAACCACCACAGGTCATAGGATGTGGGCAGCATTAGTAACCAAGTATTGATGAGCAGTCGCTCAACTCTGTGGCAAGCAGCACAGTGTTATTGATTCTGTGGATTTAATGTCCTCCTGGTCTCTTTGGCTCTCTCGGTCTATGACAATCGATAAAAATATGGGGAATTAATTTACAATTTTGATATTTTGATGGCCTAAACCACACAGGAGATAAATTTGCCATAGTGTAGCTGCACCATTACTGCAGCAAACACATCTAATTGTATCTTCTAAAACCTTCTTCCACTATCTTGCTTTTCCCATTATCTTACTTTTCCCCCAGTATTTGGTGATCACCCATCACATCCATATACAGTTTCTAGACTGGACAACCATCACCTTGTTTTAAACTGATATAGGAGGAGTGTGATCACCTTAAATGGTGAATGCAGTCATCCAGGCATCTGTAACTGCTTCACTGTTTAAAGTGGAATGAAAACGACAAATTGTTTGGGTTGTTTGGGTATAATGGCAGGATTTAAGGTGGACTGAAACGTAGCACTTGGAAGTACCTACTTCACTTATTAAGGTGAAATAGAATAAGGTGTTAACGATCTTTATGTTCTGGAGTTTAAATGAATACCAGACAGTATATAACTATCAGTGTATCCACATTTACCTTTTTTGCTTTGGTTCATGTTTGTTTACCGTGGAGCTGTGAAGCTTTTAAGGTTGTGGAGAGGTATAGTGTGGTCTCTCAGCTCAATACTGGCAGGCCTTAAAACCCTCTAGCCCTCTGGACTTAGACATGGTGCCAATAGGGTCATATTTATTTGCTCCAAAGTGTCCAATTCAAATGACAGTGTTTTTCAATAGGGTCTATATAATCTGTATCAGGCTGTAATAGGTGTAACTTAAACTAGCTGGATGCATTCAGTTTAAGGTGTCTACCAATTTCAAAATTTAGACTTTTCTTAATCCTTAAACTGATTTTGTTCTTTTTTCTGTAAGATCCAGATTAAAATGTACAGAATAAAATTCCAACTAAAACAAGACTTCAGACACTCAATCAGTAACTCTATTAGTGGAAAGAGAATGGATGATCATCAATATGTTCATATTTGTGAGATCAAAGCTGATGAATCCCAAATTCTCTGTTTTTGCAGCAAAATATATTGAATGAATTAGAAATATATCTTGAAACAATGTTTAAATAATACATTAAAATCAAAGGAAATTATCATGATATGAGCAAACATGGCCTGGTGGTTAGGAAACCAGCCTTGTTACTGAAAGGTGCCAGTTTGATTCCCTGAACAGGCAGGACCGGGCACATGTGTTCACTGACCCCTAGTGTGTATATGTGTGTGTGTGTGTGTGTGTGTTTTACTGTGTGGATGGGTTAAATGCAGAGGAAAAAATCTCTGTGTGCCATCACTGTAGATCTACATCTACATGCACATTTACATTTATGTTTAACTGGCATGCATCTAAATGCATTGATTCTGTCTCTTCATTAATTAGGTGTGATGCCAGCATAGCAAAGCTGTCAGGTGATGTCAAAGCTGGCGAACAACAAATTGCAAAGCTCCTAAAAGAAATGGGTGAGATACATTCTGGGATTGAGCTCAGACTGAAAGATTTGGAGCTCAAGGTGAGTCTTTTACAAGCTCATAGTGTTAAATGTATACATCCTGCCTTTAAACTTAAAGAGTGGATGATCTTGGTCAGGACTGATTGAGGGCCAAGATGAGCTCACACTGAGTGGGTGGCAGTTGTAAAGCTGATTACAAAAATCAGATGAAGCTCTTCACCAAGTCTTATGGTGTAAGTTTCATAACCAATATAGGATGCCAGTTAGAGGTGTGTATTAATGTTTGGAGTTTGGCAATAACATGAAATTCCCTGTTTCCTTCCTTGTCCAAAATGTAGCCAATCAAAAAAGACATGTTTGTCTGACATTTTTTTCTATAGTTATGTACTGGAGCTACAGGTCTACTAATAGAAGTTTATACACTGCAATAAGTTTGAACTCAATTGTTATGAAAACTGGATTTATCCCACATATTGTTCAGTATATTTTTTTAATGAATGACCTGATAATTTAGTCTGTTGCCACTGGCGCTTAACTTGTAATTGGATAGTGATTTTGAAATTCTTTTGGTTCCTGTCTCAAGTGGAGGAGCACAAGTATCTCAAGGTTTTGTTCCTGAATGAGGGAAAGATGGAGTGAGAAGTTGACTGGCAAGTCGGTGCAGCATCTGCATTGTTGTGGACTCTGAGCTGGTCTGTTGTAGTGAAGCGCTGAGCCTAAAGGCAAGGCTCTCAATTTACTGGTAAATCTAAACACCCTGACCTATGGCCACATGCGTTGGGTAGTGAATGAAAGAATGAGTTCCCAGTTGAAAGTAGTTTCCTCTGGAGAGTGGCTGGACTTTCTCTTAGAGACAGGGTGAGGAGTTCAGTCATCCAGGAGGGGCTCAGGGTAGAGCTGCTGCTCCTCCACATCGAGAGGAGCCAGCTGAGGTGGGGAATATCTGACTGTGAGGAAGCCCAGAGGGAGAACCAGGACATGTTGGAGAGATTATATCCCTCAAAGAGGAGATCTGGACCTCATTGCTAAGGCTGTTGCCTCTATGACCTGGACTCCGGACAAGTGGCAGATGATGGATGGATGGTTCTCAAGTACCCAGATCTGATTCAGTTGTGTTGCTTCAACAATACATTGAGCAGTAGGGTGTTTGTATAACACTTGCAAAATAAGACTTGTATCTTTCTCATTGGCTACCGGCACCATCTATTTACACTAGTCATGTCCTCCCCCCCTCACTCACCATGTGCTGTCTTTTCCCCCAGGCTACCTACGCTTGCGTCAATATTTGTTATATTTTATTTAGCTGCCTGGTCTTACTATTGTAGACTGTAGGATTAGGTTACTATAGCTGCGCACTGCAGGGTGTGCTTTTACAATACAGCAGTACTGGCAGCTTTATAGCAGATTGTTTATGTTAGAAAGTGACTTAAAAAAGTAATTTTAATTTACTGTAATTTAGCCTCACATGCCTTAAAGCAGGGTTTCTCAACCTGTGGGCCAGGGACCACCAGTGGTCCATGATACACTCTCTAGTGGTCCCCAAGCCCATCCTCGGGTGGGAGACAATAGTCCATACTGGGTTGGTAATGTCACTTTAAATAATAAAAGACAATGTAAAAGAAAAATAA
Organism: Acestrorhynchus altus; assembly: GCA_034509495.1. Lineage (NCBI taxonomy): Eukaryota > Metazoa > Chordata > Actinopteri > Characiformes > Acestrorhynchidae > Acestrorhynchus > Acestrorhynchus altus. The sequence goes on along the minus strand of CM067522.1, from coordinate 14,212,094 downwards.
TTTGATAAAAGTGAAAGTGTCGCGAGGTAAATTAGTTCAAGACAATGCAGACGCAGGCATCTGCACATAAGTTTTGTGTTCTTTATGGACTATTATGCTTTCCAGTTATAAGCAGGTGGGCTGAAATGAAAAAGGTTGAGAATCCTTAGCTTACAATATCTAAATACTGCCCTTATCAGCCTCTAAGCACCTGCACTTACACCATCTGCTCAACCTGCTACCAGCTTTTCCTGCCTGTTGCTACTCAGCACTGTGTACTTTTTTGATATTACTGGGACTAGATGGCTTGATGGTAAAATCAGCCAAATGCTAACCATCAAAATGAATGAATTTTATTTTATGCAACACTACTAGCTGGCTGACCAACTTAAGTTGCACAGCTGTTGTGATTAACTGCAGTTGTTTCACACTGCTAAAGATGCCATAACATTCATTTGACTGGCACATGCCATTTGGCTGGCAAGTTTCACTGATTAGCATCTGATTGAAATCTACAAGCCAAGCGGCAGCTGACAGTAAGCTAATGGCAGCTATTAGTGGCAGCAAATCAGCAGAACCACCTTGTTACTGTACAAAATTGTTCAGTACAGGTGGGATCAACCTACTCCTGTTGCCCATCTACATCTTGTATTCTCAGACCCAAGTCAGTAGCCTGCCCAGCTCACAAAAAAGGCTCAAGGCACCTACTCTGACAAGGTTAATTGACCCACATGGTGATGTATGATTGATTCTTTATTGCAACATCACTTTTCAATGGTAAATATATCCAGTCCAACAAGTGTGCATGAACTACAATGATGTACTGTACTCTGAAGATATCAGAAGGAATTCAGAAGGGTATGAAAATCCCTTTGTTGTAGTGGGTTGACTTAGTTTTTTAGATTTGTAGCTCCTGAGAACAGGAAGAAGATGAAAAAACAGTACGCTGAATGAGAATCTTTACATTTTTTGTCTTTTTCTTGTGTCTTACATACTTTGTCTCAAAAAGAACCACCTTTGTTTTTACATGACAGTGTCATAAAAGTGCTTGTATGATGCTTTGAGGTGTGTCTGGGTTTGTATTTAGGTTGTATTTGGTTAAGAAGATGGAACTTATCTTAAATTTGTATGCAAACAGACGTCTTGGTGTGGTCATTTGGGTGTTTTTTGGGGTCTATTTTGACTATGATGCCAACTAAGCTGAGCTAGAACCTCAGGGCTGTTTAAAAAAGCAAGGACTAAATCTTTTCTAACCCTAATGGATTATAGTTATTCTAATATATACTGTTGAGTACCTTAAGTACGTTTAGTGGGATGGGTTCAAAGTTGCTCAGCGGACCAATGCTAACACTATGATCCAAGGATTGGAGGTCCAAATCCCCATGCTCTGTAATGGCAGCAGTTCAAAGAGACACATGAATCAGAGGAGGTGTCCTACTTTCAGGAGCATTGTATTTGACAGGGGTTGGATAATTGTCACTTTCAAATTGGATATTTTGACCCAAAAAAAGGTATATTTAGTGGGATTAATTGTCTTAAAGTGAAATGCTGCCTCATAATTTTTAGGTTAAGTGAACTTATTTGGGCTTATACGGTGACCACTAATTAGCATCATGCCTAAAACATTACATAGGTCCCCTTTTAAAATGCACAGAGTTGTTTGGTAATATCAAACAGCTTGTGCAGTTTCAGATACTCATATCTATGTCATATTTATAAATAATATAATATAATGCTGCACAGTAAAAACTGTACTAGCATTTCTCCTGTAAACTTGCTCCTGCCCATTTTATAGGTAACAGAATGTTATATAGTGCCATAAACTGTAGAGAAAAAGTTTTTATGGCATAGGATTACATTATATGAGAGCCACTGCAGTAAAATGACCTGATACAGACCACAGGGCAACCATTAACTGGATGGGTTTTGTCAATATTTCCAAATGCAATGATGTACTGTAAATGTCAGCACAAATATAGGCTACTGTAAAAAGCATAGACTGAGTAGGTATGTTATTACTATCCATACACCTCCACTCCATAAATAAGTGTAGATCTGGAAGCTCCATAAACTGTCTGAGAATGGTCTGTGTGGGTGTGAGGCTTGAAAGGTATAAAGGAGAGTATTTATTTATTCAATAGTGCAAGACTTAGATTTCGTGTTCTAGGAGGTGGTCTATCTTATTATCAATAAATGTTTTCACCTTTTCATATTCTTCATATATATGCATATAAAACATCAAGTTAATAAATAAATAAATAAATAAATAAATACACATTAATGAAAAAGGCCAACAAGGACTTTGAAGAAATGCTACTATGAACATTTGAGCACAGACAGAATAGTTGGGCCTTGTAGGAACTTTGTGAACTGATAACCTCAGCCATCAAAGCAGACAGTCCTGCCGATGACAGTGTGACTGTAGACCAAGACTGAGAGTTATGTGGGTGTGCAATTCAGGAGAATATTTGTGTATTTGTTACTTATTTGATGGACATCCTAGATTTGTAACTGTGGCTAGACTGTCAGGGTTCATTACTTTAAAATTTACAAGTCGGGTATTGAATCAGAAATAGTACAGCCAAAAAAAACTTAGACGAGACCCACATAGAAGAGAATGGGCTATACCTCATGTGCTCTTTTACGAAGCCATAAAGAAACATTGGTTGAGCATGCAAGAGAGAATATGCTTGAGTTATGAACGTGCCTCAGCCCCAACACATACACATAGCTCATTTCCATTAGCTATTGCCCATTTGCCCTCCCCATAGCTCATTTCCATTGCAGTCTTTCCACTGGAAAAAGGCCATCCTCTCATTCTCCTCTTACAAAGCTCAGTTCCTGCAGTGGCTGCAGAGCTCAGAGCTTCACAGTAAATCACTGTGATTAAGTACATTACATCTTGGAAGGGGGAGTGGTCCCCAGCTGCCATAGAAGTAATTGAAAATGAAAGGGAAACAGGTCAGCGAGAGCCAGCAGCAAGTGCACAAGAGAGCCCTATCTCTGACCAGCACAAAAGCGATGGGAGAGGGTGGTGGCGGCATATAAAATGCGGAGAAGTTGTGCATTTCATTAATGCGGCCTTTGGGCAATTTGCAAAAACTGTTATGAGCATTTGTCTACGGGAAGAGGCCACAAACTATTTATTCGTAAAGAGCCGGTATAATGGAGAACTACATTATTTTAGTATATATATTTAATATAATATTTAATATATATATTAACTAAGCTGGGAAATTTGACCATAAAATATTGAGTGATGTCACAAAAGACATTTACATAAACAAACAGGTCAGATATCTTACCCACTGAGGCATGGATTTCACAAGACCTTTAAAGGTGTTTTGTGGTATCTGGCACCAACACATTAGGAGCAGATCAAATTAGGGTATTGTCCCACTAAGCACAGTTGTCTTATTACGTACATAAGCATGCTTACATCACTACAATATGGCTATCGGACTTGAAGAAAAGTATCCCTACCAGATCTACTTTGCCTTTCCAAAGTGAACTGCACATGCATACAGAATGAAAGCAGCCAATACACTTTTGGTAAATAATAACTATTCCATACCAGGAACACCTCACAAGACCTACTGTTTTGGAGATGCTCTGATCCTGTTGTTAAGCAATCATAACTTGACTCTTTTCAAAGTTGCTCAGATTCTTATGCCTACCCATGCATCCAACACATCAGCTTCAGGAACTGACTGTTCATCTGCTGACATGTACATGTAGATCCCACCTCTTGACAAAATAAGTAATGCTATTCAGTTTACCCATCATTGGTTTAATGCTATGGCTGATCAGATATATATATAATTTCTGTTAGATTTCACAGTCACTTAGAAGATTAGAGACTTCTCAGCTGGAGCAGTCTGTATCCCACAAGAGTATGTCAGGAGGTCTACAGAGGGACATCCAACAACTTGAAACCAAGTGAGACCCTAAATATTTGATTTATAAACTAGTCATGTCAAGGCATCACAAACATAATTACAGCTGTATTAATCTCATTATTGTGCAACACCTCTAATACGATGCCAGTACACTTAAGGTGATAGCTTGGTAATCAAATTCAATAGATTAGGATGTTATCAACAGTCTCAGAATCTGCTACTGCACTCCACTCCCAGGGGTTTAACTGTGGGCTGATTCAGTCAATTCTGCCTGTCAGGAGCATTTGCTTCAGTGAGAGAGAAGAACATGGGGGGCTTATAATGCTCTGTTCTAGCTCAAATAGCCCCCCCCCCCCCCAGAAATGCATGTAACTCTTCATATATGGTTGTAAATATGTAAATCCCAAGGAGACCAAACTCTAGTTGAGTATTTTTTTTGGTGCTTGTTTTTTATGCCATTTTGGAAGTGCCAAATACCCAGACCCATTCCTCCGATACATGTAAAGCCAGCCACTCAAACTGCTGCCATTGCATCACTGCTGTGTAGCCAAAATGCTTGGAAGAAGAGAAAGCACCAGGGCCCAAGCTCCAATACAATGGCAAAATCTGCTGGATAACATTGCACTAGGTGTGATGTGGGGAAAGAGCATCATCTACCCACCAAGAGAGAAAGAACGACCAAGTTTGCTCTCTCACATTCCGGCTGCAGATGGCAACCAGTGTGACGTGGGATTCAAATCTGCGATCCTGTGATCCCTTAATTTTGTCCTGTATCCATCCAGCCACAGTGCTATTCTCCTCTAAGTGATCTAAATGGCAGCAAATGTTCAGAAGAGAGTGGAGTTTTAGAGATATCATGTTTTAAAAAAGCAATTTCCAGGGAGTACTTTTAAGTGAAACTAGAAAAGTGACTCTTGGAGCTCATAGCAATTTTTGCACAAGGTACTCATATGCACTGAGGGGTAAACAAATATATTAAGAGGCAAAGAAGGGGAAGCTGTTGGACAAAGATTACAATTCAACCACTAATTCAAAACTGATCTGAGATGCTCTTACTGTTATGCATTTTGCAAAACAAATAATATGGCATAATTCTTCAGACATGTATCGATACTGACCATTTTTAGGCTATTGACTGGCCATGTCCATCAAACCAATCCTAATGTTAATGTGAGTCCTAATGTTACATAACAGCCGTTGTTTTGTAATTTTTACTGTTTAATGTTACATTATAACTCAGGGCAGTTGATGGTACAGCATGAAGATAAGAGTACCTGTGGTCTATGTTCTGGCTGTGCAGGACGTCCAGTAGGCTGAGGCGGTTGGAAGAGGAGACAACTAGGCTCAAGAGTTGGACAGAGCAGCAGCTGTGTAGCACAGCCCAAACACTCACAGAGGAAGGTCAACAGCTGCGAATTCTGTTGCAGGACAAAGTGGTAAACTTTGTGACAGTGCACTCATGTTCAGGGTCACTGCTAAAAAACTGTCTAATTGGATCAACTGTGAATATTTTTTGACAGTATGGGTCACCATAATGGTACAGTAATAGTGAGATGATCTCTTAAAGAACAGATAAAGCTGTCCATCACTATTGGCTTTGGATTGGAACAAATGTTCAGATACACAATGTATTATATGTAATATTGCACTTTGTGTACTTGTATGTAGGAGGAGATGGAGGTAAAGCTAAAAGCAAAAGTGGACCTTCTCACTGTTCATATGGAGAATCTGGACAAGCAGTTGGGAAAACAGCATTTCACAGACCAGCTCAAACGTTTGGAGAGCAAACTCCGCAGCAGAATCGATCATTTGGAAAAGAGCTTCAGAGATGAACTGGAGCAGATGAGAAGAGAGTATCAGTCAGGTGAGCATGATATTCAACATACAAGAGGTAAGCAATCCCAATCCTGGAGTGCCAGATTCCTGCGCTGTTCTGTGCTTTTTCCACTTCAAAAAAACCTACATATCTGCTGTTTGGTGGTCCTGTATCTTAAAATCCAATCTCTGTCAAATCTGCCAACTGTGTATCTTTTAACAAGTATTATATCTTCAATAAGATGTGGAATTATTTCAGCAACATACAGACAATCTATCCACAGCCAGCTTCCATCTAATGTCCTCAAGGCTAGCATCCACAACGGCATCCAGGGCCTCTTGGAACCTTGAAGTTTGACATTAAAACACCAGGTCAGCTCAGTAAATACAAGCAGTAACAGAAGCCTTGACAAATCAGCATTCTGTTCATACCCTGTGACACAGGCTCACTTTATACTCTAAAGCAGATTGAGGGATGCGATTGCATTATTGATGACCCTCTAAACACGACACTCACCAACACTGAAAGTCCACAGGTGTTTGAACTGTAATGTATGTGTTTGTGATCTCTTTGATTGACAGGGTTCCAAGAAGCCCTGGATGCCATTGCTTCCCTGAGGGACATCAGTGATGCCAAGGCCAAACTGGACAAAGGAGAACTGAAGAAAGACATCAGACAGATTCGGAGGAAAATGACGGCACTGTCTGATGCCTGAGCTATAAGGAACCCTAAGATAGCAAAGGAGAGTATGGAGAACAAGCCTTATTATATCAGCATCGTTATTACTTTCAGGAACATTAATTGCATTTTAAAAAGAAACCCACGGGAGAAACATCTTCACTGACGTCACTAAACTATCTTAACCTATGATTAAGACCATTTTAAATGGCTCCTCATTACTTATATATTATAATAGATGTTACTTTAAATACCCCTCCACTGAGCACTCAGAATCCTTAAAGCTTTTGTTACCAATTGCAAATTAAATCCTCACAGATATTCTCCAAATTCTTCCCTGGACAGTACAGAGTTACTCCAACAAAAGCATGATAAACTTGATTTTTGTTTTTTATTTTTTCCCAATTTGGATGGGCCACTTACCCAAATCCCATTAGGACACCTACTACCACAGACGATGCTCCAGAGACTAGAAGGGTGAGGACAGGCACAAGCTTCCTCTGATACCACACACTTGGGAGGAATGTGCTGGATCCCTAGTTCTGATAAATGGCAAACAGACGCATGCATTCCACTGGGTGTGATGTGGGGAGAGAGCATGGCCAATTTTGCTCTCTTAGACTCCAGCATGACCTGGGATTCAAACTTAAAATCCTTGGATCATAACATTAGTGCCTTAGAGCGCGTTGCCCATAAAACCATCCGTTCATTAAGCATAGGTTAGCATCCAGGGTTAAAGTGCATGAATTCCTAGCAACAGCTCTACAAAGAGGAACTATCTCCATATATTTCACTACATCAGCATCCCATTTTCTTTCATTGGCAGCATCTAGATAATAAACCACCACAAGCCTTTTTACATTGGCAAGGGGTGCCTCAATTAAAACAAGCACTCTTACTGAACTCATTTCACATGCATCATCACAAGTTGTATTCAGCTTCCCCGCAAGTAATGTGTTTGCCTAATAACAGTCAGAGCCTTGTGTCATTTGTTCATTTTATTTCACAAATTCAGGAGCAAATCAAGCCACACATTTTGGCTCTCATAATTGTGAAGATTAGATGGTGTTTCATTGAAGGCACTGTCCCAAATTAAACTGCAAAGCTGTCCAGTATAATTACCTATATATTACATAGGCATCCTGTCTACTGATGCATGCTTATGTATAACAGTTGTGTGGGTTCAGCAAGAAAGTGCTTTATGAAGACTGGTTAAGAATAAGAAACTGATAAACATGCTTGACTGGATCATAAAAAGTAAGACATTATGAAGCAGAAGAGGCAGGATTTGATGGTGTATTGGCTCTTGAATGGCAGGTTGGCGATGGTCCTGAGTGGATGAGTCTGTGAAATAGTGGGGCTCAGGGGTAGAGACGTTTGTGGAACTCAATCAACCTTGAGTCTCCTGCTGCTTCGGCCTCCACCATCAGGGTCTACAAAAAAAATAAATAAATAAATCAACAATTCACATAATATTCTACCTGGAATATAAATGCAATATCTGTGAGTCTTTCGAACCATAACAATGCTATATCTACCAAACTTCCTCCAATATTGAAAAGTTTACATCATCAAAAAAATAAGGCTAATGATAATAATGAATGACTCCAAATTATGTCCAAATATTTGTGGACACCCTTTCTAACAAATGCACTCATTTCTGATACTGATATGGAAAAGCGCACACACACAGCTTGTGTAGTTCCTGTAGAAAAGGTCTTTCTTCTCACAAAAGCAGTTTCAGTTATCCTTTCTTGTAAGACTAATGTAAAGATTACTTACATCTATGAGCTGCAAGTCATCTTTGGCATGAAGGTGGCAAAAGAGGTACCAGCGAGCCACAGACGTGACTGTTCTGGCCTCACCCAAACGTGTTCCATAAACAATCTTCTCCAGCAGCCGCCTTGTTTCCCTTGGGGAGAGAATGGACAGTCGTGATGATCAATAAAAGAGAAGCTCAGAGGGAACCTATAACCAAACACAATATTTATGGTATCCATATTTTTTAGCTTCCACTGTCTAGCTAAATTCTTGCTCTGGTCAATGGCCAAAGGGGTAAACTGAGTTTATTGAGGAGAGGCCTCAGAACATCAATGTGTATGATAATGCTACATTTGTGTGTTAAGAAGGATTAAAAAGAATGCTCCAGCATGCTTCAACCTAACCTCCACCTGCTTCATCTGTTGTGTACAACTGAAACTGACAAGAATTTTAATGAGTGCACCTGCACTTACAATGGAACACAAAGTCATTTGACTCAAACCCATCATGGATTCAGAAAACATTTTAATGATTTCTATTTAATCATACATGATGGAAATTGATTTAATACTTCAGACCATTTATTCAATACTCTGTAAAGGCCAACAGCAATTATACTGCTCTAGTATTACACCTCTGATTTGCTGGATCTACAGTTTATCTCTTTTTAAATAGCAGATCCTCTCAAGCTCAGTCAGATTGGATGGAAATAGTCTGTGAACTGCAATACTTGAATGTCTCCACAGATAATCAATGGGGTTTAAGTCTTGGCTTTCAATAGGCTACTCAAGGACATTCAAAGGCTTGCTCTGATGCCATGCCAGTGTAATTTTGGCCGTATGCATAGATCCATCCAATACTCCCCGTCGCTGAGAAGCACTTCGATAATATGATGCGGTCACTACCATGTTAAAACATAGGCAAGGTATTGGCCACGTGATGTGCAGTGCCTGTTTTTCATCCGATCTATAATCTATTCCTTGCCACAATCTGATAACACAGATTCACAGACAGTTCCTTGTACTTCAATTGGAGGTCCTTTTAGACCCAGACGCATCTTTCCACACTGTGTCCAATTAATGCAAACTGCAACTGGTGGACTGGTAAACTGATTTCTAGAAGTATCTCAAGGGTACTTAAAGCAAACACAATCCACAATCCAGTCTCTGTAAAAACAATTAAGGACTGATGGGTACAAATGGCAAACAGTTGTACCCAGAAGGAAATGTTGTATTGCAATGTTAGATAAAGGAGATAAAGGTTACCAGCAATACACTGTTTAAAAAACTGGACTGATATGAGAAATATGCCTCTAGTGTCTCTCAGAATGGCATTGGGTAAAATGCAACATGCAAAATGCCAAATGTCTACCATACTGTATTCCAAAAAGGATTCAATTCATTTTGTCCCTCAAAATTCTACATTCATGATGACAAAAGTGAGAAAAGTTTGTTTGAAATCCTTGCAAATGTATTAAAACTGAAACACAAAAATATAACATGTACATAAGTACTCACAGCCTTTGCTCAGTACTTTGTTGAAACACCTTTGGCAACAACTGCAGCCTCAAGTCTTTTTGAGTATGATGCTACAAGCATGATACACCTGTTTTTGGGAAGTTTCCCTAATTCTTCTTTGCATCCAATATCAGACTGGATGGGGAGCGTCGGTGTACAACCATTTTTAGACATTTCCACAGATGTTCAATCAGTATCAAGTCTGGGCTCTGGTCGAGCCACTCAAGGACATTCACAGAGTTGTCCCAAAGCCACTCCTTTGTTAGTATGGCTGTTTGCTTAGGCTTGTTGTCTTATTGAAAGATAAACCTTTGTCCCAGTCTGAGGTCCAAAGGTCTAGAGCAGATAATCATCAAGGATGTTTCTGTACATTGCTGTAGTCACCTTTCCCTCAACCGTGACTAGTCTCCCAGTTCCTGCTACAGAAAAATATCCCCACACCATGTTGCTGCAACCACCATGCTACACTGTAGGAATGGTATTGGCTAGGTGATGAGCAGTGATCAGCATGATTCTTGGCATTCAGTTCAAAAGGTTCGATAGTTTCTCATGGTCTGAGAGTCCTTTAGGTGCCTTTTGGCAAACTCCAGATGGGATGACATGTTCCTTTTACTGAGGAGTGGCTTTTGTCTAGCCATTCTACCAGAAATGGTTGTCCTTGCTCTCACCACAGAGCAATGCTAGAGCTCAAAGTGACCACTGCGTTCTTGGTTACCTCTCTGTCTGTTCTACCACAATCGGTTTGGCTTGGAATATAGACCAGCTCTTTGAAGAGTCCTGGTAGTTCCAAACTCCATGGATGATGGAGGCCACTGTGCTCATTTCTCACTTTGTCATCATGGGGTATTGTGTGTAGAGGGGAGAAAATGGATTGAATCCATTTTGGAACAAGGCTGTAACAACAAAATGTACAAAAAGTGAAGTGCTGTGAATTCTGGATGCACTGTATGTTGAAGACCTAGGGTGAGATATTTACTTATGTCTATCACATTTATAGCTTTTGTTGTAGTCTCTAATTTGTTATCCGGTACAGTACAGAATGTATTCATACAATTCACTACAAGAAACAACCAGCTCTCCTCTCATCTGTAACGCACCTGGCACCCATCTTTATGGAATATTGAAGCAGAGCCTGAAAGAGCAAGGCTGGAGGAGAGGGTCCCAGCTTCAGCACCTCAGTACAAGCATCCCGCAAAAGGTCCTTCCACTCATTTCCTCCAACACCAGCCTAATGTCACACACATGTACACACAAGACAGGTTTAGTGAATACAGTTTGCACAAAACCTAACTATAAATCACATTCTGAATTGTTCTTTTACTTTGACTCAGTTCTAAGAAAGTAATTCTCTCCTGTGTATGATATAACCCCGGCTATTTCTACAGTCAGTCATCCTTACATCAACACCACATTATCACATCCATTTCTTTATAGTATCCATGACAGTCATTTGAAAAAATGAACTAAATAAGTAAGAACTTGGATTAGGCTTCTGTTTACAATCGTGAATGAGTGAAAGTGCAAAATGTAAAGATCCTGCACTTTTTAATCAAGAGATTGCCTTGAAATAAGAGGCTATTCACAGACCTTTGATTAGTTTAAGAGGCAAATCTATAGTCTGCTGAGATTTAAAGAAAGGAGGGGATAATTACTCCACTGTGTGTTTAAGGAGAGAAGAGGAGGGAGTGAGCAGAAAAGGGGAAAAGAGGCCAAGTTTTGCTTTATTGAGACTGGAGGGCATACTGTCTAATATAATCCTGTGCCCTTCACAGACACAGAATTCACATATATTTAGTCACAGTTAAAACTAAAAGATGGAAATTCACAAACGAAAGCAGTTTAAAGAACTTCACTCATTTTAAAATAAACAGAAATATTTCTAACTCTAATCCTATATAAAATATGGGAAATGGCATTGAGAAGGTCTTTCCTGTTTTTACACCAGTAAACATTTTAAGGAGACAGTCCAGTGAAAGGCACTGTCTGTAAGGCATGCAAGTACATTTTAGGGGGAAATCCACCTTAAAACTAACAGTAATTATTGTTTCCATTTATTAGTGTTGCCTGAACACAATATCCTTCAGGAACACTACAAATATGCAATACACCTAACATACAAACTATACAAAAATCAGGAATCATTCACAGTAATCCATCTGCTCCTAGAAGTAACTATTTAACAACAAGTAGCTATTTAACAACCCACTGCATTTGCCAGCTGTTTAAATAAGGAATTTTGGCTCTAGATACTGTACAAACTCATTAGGTGTGTTTATTTCAGATTTGAGAAATCATTAAATTTTCATTTTTATCATAGAACACATTTAATAATAAACTGCATGAACATTACAGAATAGTTTGACCAGATGAGGGTATTTCACCTGTATGTTTTGGTTAATTTTTAGTGAAATATTAAATGAATCAAAAGCAAAATAGCTGAAGCTGTCTGACAGGGCATTAGTAATGGCTCAGGGTGGCTCAGCATTCTAATGTGCTAAAACTGTGATCTAAGGATGGCAGGGTCATGTTGCTTGCCTTCTGCGGCCAGAGTCTAAGTCCACACTCTCTCTGGGTGGGTAGATGGTGCTCTCTCCCCACATCGCTCTCAGTGAGATGCTGGTCAGCACAAGTTTCTGTTAACCATTGAATCAAAGCTGGGGACTCAGCACTCTAAAAAGAGAGTCCTAATGGATTTGGGTAATTGGTTTTATATTCTTTTTTGTAATTATGCTTTAATTTATGCACATTTTCCTGAGTAATGTGCTGAAAGGTCAGCCTCTGTTAGTCCGAATCCCTCCCACCACCCCATTCAGACCATCTCTACTTGAATGTGAGTGAAAGGTACTTTTAACACCTCTGCTGATAGCACACTGCTGGCAAGATCCTCCAGGACCCTCCTGTCAGTCAGAACAGTTTACTTTTCCACTGCTATACTGTCTGGTCTGTTAACTCAGCTCTATCTTTAGTGTCTAACTAAAGACACATCAAAGGTTGTTAGCTGTTGTGACAGGTTTTGTGAATGATTAGTTGTCTTTCATCTGTGTTCAACTTCTACAGCAGTGAGCCAAAGATACTGCAATGCAGTTTTATGTAATAAAACAAATATTAAACAGATATAAAAAAGTATATTTCTGGCCTAAATCCATAGGTCAGTAGAGATCTAAGTTCTCACCATGCACGGCCTCAGTGCAAGCTGAGCTAGCCGGAGAAGGCTTCCAATCTTTCCACTGTAGTTGCCTAGCTGTGAGGCCAACTGGAGGCTCTGCCTGAGGACCACAGAGGCCTGGGCCAGCAAACCCTGTGAGCAGTACACGTCGGCCAACCACTGAGAGAGGGAGACATAGTGGGAGGGACAGATGGAGACAGAAAGAGAGCACAGATAAATATAGCAGCTCAAATTATTGTTTAACCTGCATCTGTATTCATACTAGAACTGAATGAGATCTAATAAAATTCTTACTTAAAAATCAATCACAGATAAAAAAATGGATTCAAAAGGGAATCAAATGAACACTGTAATGGAAATTCCTGGATAATACGATTGCATGTCAAAGTCTATGATTTGCTTTCAAGCATGTCAAAGCATCTAAGTAATAGAGCATCATATTCATTAAAAATCACACCAGCATTGGTAAATAATTTGGGAAAAGTCTTTAAAGGGGACACAGTCTAATACAAACTAATCCTGTTGTATAAAGCAGTTAATGATAGAAAGAGTTTAAAAAGGGAAGTCAAGCTATCCAATAACTATTATACATTTTTGTGAAATAAATTAAAACAAATCACAACTTTCTGCAGTAGAATTCATGGGAAATTCTCACATAGTCCTTAAAGACTATGAAAGAAAGTTGGTATTATTTTTGAAGAGGACGAAGAACTTGAGCTGGTGGACAGACCAGTTTGCAGACTTGAGTGCAAAAAGGATGGACCTGATGCATGTATAGTGTACAGATTGTGATTCTTGGGAGATATATCTTAAACTCTCTCTGATATTTGAAAGATTTTCTGTTTTCAAAGGCATGACAGCACCTTCTGGAAAAAAGCTTTTACTGTAACAGCGTCTATCAATGCCATTCTGGGTTCAACACACTGCACTATGTAACTTGAGTAAAGCAGGCAGGGCAATACTCACTAGACTTCAAAATCAAATCAAATCAAGTTTATTGTCACATCACATTACGTGGGTGTAAGGGTGAGTGGAAGAAAACGGTGCAAGTACCTCACAGTTGTAAAACAGATGCATAGATAACACAAGAAAAAAAAAATAAAGATCAAGAATATACCTATATGTGATAAAAATACTGCTGAAAAATAGAAAAATGCTGAGCTGTGCGTATTTTTCCTCTTGTGAGTGGTGCAGTTCCTGTACCAGGTTTACTGGCACAACTGTTTACTGAAGATGTGACATTGTTGGATGTCTAGGACAAGACACCATCATTATGCAGTCAGTTAATGTGATGCACTACTCACATGCCAGGTAGACACTGAGGTGGGGTTGGCCAGGACGGCTGTACTGAGCTGCTCCAGCACTGCGTTTGGTATACATTTACCAGCATAAGACATCAAGTGGCGCTCACACTGAACCTGTCTCAGTAACAGGATAACTGCAGGATGCTCAGGGGATACTCTCAAAGCCTGTGACGCACACAAACACACACAGTCATGTAACAATGAATAAGTGTGCCATATATATTAATAACAGAGATAGAATATATTTCTGAGCAAAACTGATCAAAGGTTTTAAGACTAACTGGGTGAAAAAATAAAAGACATGAAATGAGTTTACAGATATCATAGCCCTGACACTTCTTTGTGCTGCTAAAGTTAAGGCCATAAATAATGTGGGCAGTCTGCCTGTGCCTGCACCTGCGGCCCACAGACAGCACAGACAGGTGATGAGAGATGGGATGGCCTGTGAGAAGGGGTAGACAGACACACACGCAGACACACACGCAGACACACACGCAGACACACACGCAGACACACACGCAGACACACACACGCAGACACACACACGCAGACACACACACGCAGACACACACACGCAGACACACACACGCAGACACACACACGCAGACACACACACGCAGACACACACACGCAGACACACACACGCAGACACACACACGCAGACACACACACGCAGACACACACACGCAGACACACACACGCAGACACACACACGCAGACACACACACGCAGACACACACACGCAGACACACACACGCAGACACACACACGCAGACACACACACGCAGACACACACACGCAGACACACACACGCAGACACACACACGCAGACACACACACGCAGACACACACACGCAGACACACACACGCAGACACACACACGCAGACACACACACGCAGACACACACACGCAGACACACACACGCAGACACACACACGCAGACACACACACGCAGACACACACACACAGACCTGTGAACAGAGGGCTTCAGCTTCATCATATAGGCAGCTCTGTCTGAGTCCGGTCACAGTCTGCTGCAGGATCCAGCCCTCAAGAGCTTGAGCCAAAATCACATCTTCTTTCTGCAAGCCTTTTACTACATGGGAAGTTCAAAAGACCCACACACACACACACACACACACACACACACACACACACACACACACACACACACACACACACACACACACATATATATATATATATATAAGCACATATACAGAAAACTAGGCCAAAACAGTAAAGAAACAAACTTTTCCCAGATTTTGAAGATTACACTGCAATGTACACACCATGCAATTTATTAGGATGACTACAATACTGTGTAGGGTCTCTTTTTCTCATAAAACAGCTTAACACCCAGATCTGTTCTTTTGCTTTGTGACCTAGTGTACTGTCCAGTCAATGGGTGGGTAAATTCCAGCCAAGATAGGATAGTCATAGTCACCAAAAATACTCAATCTGTAGTATTCAAACAATGACTGTTTGGTACTAATGAGTGTACCAAGAAAACATTCCCCACACTATAACACCACCTCCACCAGCATTGACTACTGACACTAGCCAGCCTGGGTCCAAGGATTCATGCTGTTGCTGCCAAATTCTGACCCTACCATCTGTGAGCCTCAGCAAAATTAATCAGACCAGGCTATATTCCAGTCTCCCATTGTCTAGTTACAGTGAGCCTGTGCTTACTGCTGCCTTGGCTTTCTGTTCTTGGCTGACTGAATCGAAATCCAATGTGGTATTCTGCTACTGTGGCCCACCCACCTTTAGTTTTGACATGTTGGAAAATGAGATATGCTTTTCTGCTGACCACAGTTGTACAGAGCAATCATTTTAGTAACTGTAACCTTTCTGTCAGTTGAACACAAATGATTAGGTTTACAGGCCTTCCTTATAAATTGCTAGATAAGTGTATAAAAATACTGGGACAGTATTTTGGGATAGTATTATGCGCAGTAGGCATGACAGTTACTGAATGTGTACACATTGTTCTATAACCTCAACTGATGAACTGCACTGGCCAGTACAAAACAGTGGCAATTCTAAGATGAGGAAATAAAATATCAGTCTTTAGTATGTGGGGCTGTGGTGTTAATCACTAAACTAATAGTAGTATAATAGTATTTCTTGAACAATGCACTGACTGACCTTTCTCTGACACCATAGTCATCAAGACCTTCCCTAAACCCTCCCTGCAAGGGGTGGAGCCTGAGAGAGTACATGCAGTGTTCTCAGTGTGACATGCAGCCATTAGCCCTGCCCACCCTGCAGGATCATCTGCAGAGAAGAAAAGAAAAGATTGAACAAACAGTTAATTATAAATTATATAATTTATATCATTATATAATATATAAATTATAAAAGATAAATTACTAAAATGTCCTTAGTACTTTGTAAAACATGACCAATTCACATTTCAGCAGCTGTCCCAAGTTGTTTGGTGTTCAATAGAGAAACACACCTCATACACATTTAACTGCATCAATATACTTTAAACTTTAGAATTTTTAGCCGTTGTCCAAGCTGGATTACTCACTGATAATTCATCACACAATGATGAGACTACCATGGTTAGGGTAAGTATCTTGGTTTGTTATGACGTGTATCATGTCTGTACGTTACTCTGATCCTGAGTTATGAAGCCTAGACTATGGCATGTAACTGCCCACAAAGTACAGATTTTGGGTTCTAAGAGTTAAGTGCTCCTCAGGAATCAATCTCACATTTGAAGCTTCCAAGAGTATTGATTAGTCCTGATGGCATGCATCTGTCAAGGCTCACTTGTTTATTTGCCAGAGTAAATTAACTTAAATCAGACTAATAAAATACTTTTTAAAAAGGATTAATTAATAAGCATTTATAAATGCATCATCAGTAGTGCAAATTAAAACAGCCCAAAAGATAGGAAATTACCATTTATCAACATAATGAGTTTCCTTTCTCATAAAAAATGCAGTTTAGAACTTCTCTAATTCCTGGATGGCCCCTTTGTGAAACCTAAACTCACCAGGACAGAGCATCACAGCTCTCTGAGTGGTCTTCAGAGCATTTCTCCTCTTGTCCTCCCACGAGTGTCTGCCTGAAGCCAACTGATTCACTCCACTGTAAAGCAGCGCCCTCTAAAGAGAAAGAGTAGAAAGTGTAAATGGGAGATGAGACAGTGAGTCTACCAGCACTATGGATGAATCTATTCAGAAACAGCAAGAAACAAAAACCCACCTTTCCCAGAGTCATACTAGAAAGGCATGCCACACTTCCCGCTATAGCTCCTCCCTGGAAGAGATGATTTAAATTTTCATGAATATTCAAACACATGTTCCTTAGTCTTGTCCTCAAGGACAACTGGTCACACTACACTATTAAGGAGTTCTATAAGTTTATATTTTAGCTTGTTAATAGTTGACTATTTAACAGTAAGGTTAGTCTTGTGCTAGATTGGAAATGAAAATGCAGAGTCACTTTAGTGACGGCAAATTCAAAAGGACAGGTCTTACACACATCATTCCCACAAGTTCATGGCTCTAGGATGCTTACATCAGCTTTACTGGGACAGTACTGTGGCACCAGTCTGGAGAGAAAAGCCCAGAGTGATGGATTTCCTGGGTTCCTGTCTCAAGAAAAGGTCAAGCAGAAATGTCAAAAGAGTCACATGTAATTATATAACCAGTAACTGCTAATTTATAAGTGCTCTATCATAACGGAGTAGTGTTCAGTCTCTCTCAACCCTGGTCCCGTAGGCATGCCACTTTGCACATTTTCATGGATGCCCTTCTTTAACACACTCACTGCAATTCAAAACATGCTTGTTATAAAACTGATTCATTAAATCAGGTATGTTGGGAGCACACAAATATTAGCAAAGCACTAAAAACTCACTTCATTCAATTAATCCACAAACTTTAATTACATTAATTGACAAAAGGTTAAAATTAACCAGACCGATTAGACACATTTTAAGGAGCTGAATCATTTTGAAGACTTCAAAGGAAGACTACCACAATGTCACTGAAGTTTGTTTTTGGTTTGTCCTTAGACTTAACAAATTTGCTCAAGAAATCCCTCTAGTCTGAGACTACAACTCTTTGGCTGCCTCAAGGTCTCATTAAACATTACATACATTGAAAATTCTCAGATCAGCATAAAAGAGCATTCCCTGCACCACATACCTGAACACTGCCCTGGAAGCCTCTCTCTGAACAGCGCTATAATTGCCCTGTAGGGCCAATAAGGTGCAGGTGAGCAGGCAGTAATCTTCCACAGTACCGCGTAGTGCTCCTTCCAGCTTCAAAAGTTCAGTGAGGGCAGCGCTGGCCAATGTGACATCTCCATGAACTAGGCCTAGAGCACAAAGACACTCCAGACTCTCTGGAATTGGCTCCTTCAGTAAAGAGCTTTGCACACAAATAGAAGGATGTTAATATTATTTCAATGTCAAATAGGCACAGAAGTCAGTAGTGGCTGCAAGCTAGCTTCCTCACCATTTAAAGAGCAGAGTTTTGGCAGTGTCCATGTTTCCCAGTCTGTGCTGCAGTAAGGCTAGGGCGGTCAGTATATATGCCTTCTCCTTCTCAGTGGAGGTCACCTCAAGAGCTTTCTCATAGGCTGAGATACAAAGAAAATGTCAAAATTTAAATTATTCAAAATTCCCACCATGTACAAGAGTCACACTAGAAAGTCATACTAGTTATACAGAACTGCACATGAAACTACACTTACCATTAAGGCTTTCCTGCAAACGTCCTGCTCTGAAGCAGGCCAAAGCCAACCCTGCGAGATCATGCAGCTCCTCCAGGGGTGTGTAAGAGTAATAGTGAACTGCCTCCTCCCACCGCCCAGTGTCACTATAATCAAAAAGTCATTTTTCAATAGAGACGATAGTTCAAATTTCTGCATGATAGAACAGATAAAACAAGGCAAAGACAAAGAAAGAATGAGTGAGGATTACCAAAGTGCTCGTGCATAGCCTCTAACAGCAAAGCTAAGCTCTTCTGTGTGTGAACTGTTCTGGAGTAACTCCACTGCTCTGAGGAGAGAGATAAGGCACTCAGATTTACAAGATTTTACTCTTTTGCAAAAGTTTGGGCACTCCTGTTCAAATGACTCATTTTGTTGATTTCCTAAGTAAAAAAATCAAACAATATATTGTCAATTTTTAACAGTGTTTTTTTGCAATACATAAACTTAAGCAAATCCATAATAAGTATGCTTTAGAAAGGGCAGAATTGTGTCTCTGTTAGGCCTGGGTAAATGGACAAAAAATAAATAAATAAATAAAAAATCAAATCTCATTGTATTTTAATTAAATGGCGATATACACTGATGATACAGAGTGAATAAATGACACCCCATGAAATCCTTTGTTTTTTTCACTATATTTAAACATACTGAAACTGGATCTTGATTTCTTCTTTATACACATCAATTCATCTTCACAACACATTTTTCTTATGCCCCATTCACGATCTGGGTGTGAGAACGGAGAGGTGGAGGGGAGCAGAAAAATGATTTCCACAAGACTGAAACAAAAGGTTATTGCCTCAGCCAAAATCACACTGTTTATATCCCAATATCAATAGAAATATATATATATTGTTCAGCCCTAGTCTTTCTAAAACCCTGCACAATTTAGTGGATTCCCTGCTCCCAACACAGCTGATTCAATTGATCAGTTAATTAACAAGCCCTTTCAAAGTTCCAGGGGGAGAGTAAAGGGAATCCACAAAAAGGAGTGCAAGGAAGGAGACTTAATTAGGGCTGGGTGATGGACAAAAAATAAAAAATAATAAAAATATCACACCCTGATACACAGCATAAAGTATATGATAAGAAAAATATGAAATGAAATCCTTCATCTCTTTAACTATATTTAAACATAAATCTGATCTTCACATTCATGCCAGAGCTTCTATGGTGCGTGTGTGAGAATGGGAGTGAGGGTGGGGGTCGAGCAGAGCAAGGGAGCTGAAAAAAGAACAGAACACTATTTAAGAACTTTAAAACTCAATTGAAACAATATTGCCCAAACTCATATCTTGCTCTATTTATATAAAGATATAGAATTAACTATAAATATAATGCCCAGGACTGAGTTTGAGAAACATTGCTGTAAATGATGTGCACTTTAACAATATTTGACCATGAATGCCCAAAGGTTTGCATGAGACTGTATATACAAAGACTAGAAAATGCATTAATTATGCACAAGTCTCCACATATTATTATTATAGTCCCTGTGTCTACCTCTTATACGCTTCAGTCGCCTGTTTCTTCAAGTGTAGGTGTTCATTCAGAAAGCCCAGCATTACAAAAGCAACAGTGTCTGTCTGGATCCTCTCTGCAAATTTACACAATAATTAGGTAAACCAATATGTTTTCTCAGCAACATGGAATGATCATTGAGAAAGTCAAAGTAGATTTCAAATAGGAGATTGTTTCTTAGACCAGTAATGGAGACCCTGCATACACTCCTTCACTGTGATGGGTGTGTAAGGTTTACATACCTGTGTACTTGCTTAAAGCCACCTGGGCAGCTGAAACAGCATTCATCTGGACTATGTTGTAACGATACAGCTCAGAGTCTCGGTTACTCTTATCCAGTAGAGTGGAGCAGACCCAGTAGGCATAACCCTTCACCCCTTCAGTCTAATAACCACAAATACCACAACAAAATATAGTATTACTATATGAACATTAAGATATGCCATAGATGTGACATCACATTTACAGTGCATCTGCAAAGTAGTCCAGATTCTTACATGAGTGCTTAGCTCAGTGGTGTGTCTAAAGAGGTCCATGGTGTCATAGCTGCTTACAGTCTCAGCAATAAGAGCCTGTAACAGACAGACCAAAAAGTTTAATGCAGCTTTCAGCGACTGACAGTAAAAGTGAATGGACGTCTGTCATTCATTAAATGCATTATACCTGTCCAATCCAACAGTTGACATACAGTGGCTCTAGAGACTGGGCAATCTTGAAAGCTTCATGAGCAAGCTATGGATAAATACAACAAAAATGAAGTGAAATGTTTTGGGAAAGTTACAGGGCAACCTATACAAAATATCACTTTATCCACATTATCCATGTTATAGCCTTATTCCAAAAATTTATTCCATTTATTTTTCCCCTAAAAATTCTACACACAATACCCTTATGATGACAAAGTGAGAAATGCTTGTTTGAAATCTTTGCAAATTTATATAAAGTAAAACTGCTCAATACTTTGTTGTAACATCTTTTACAATACCAATTACAGCCTCAAGTCTTTCTGGTATGATGTTACAAGCCTGTACACCTGTTTTTGGAATGTTTCACCCATTCTTCTTTGCACAACCTCTCAAGCTCCATTAGATTGGATGGGGAGTGTTGGTGCACAGCCATTTTTGGATATCTCCAGAGATGTTCAATGAGGTTCAAGCCTGGGCTACTGCTGGGCCACTTATCTTGGCTGTGTGCTTAGGGTTGTTGTCTTGTTGGAAGAAAAACCTTCATCTCAGTTTGAGGTCAAGAGCACTCTGGAGCAGGTTATCATCAAGGATGTCTCTGTACATCACTGCAATCGTCTTTCCCTCGACCCTGACTAGTATCCCAGTTCCTGCTGCAGAATAATATCCCCACATTATGATACTGCCTGAGAGTCCTTGGGGTGCCTTTTGGTAAAGTCCAGACAGGCTGTCATGTGCCTTTACTGAGGAGTGGCTTCTGTCTGGCCACTCTACCATACAGGCCTGATTGGTGGAGTGCTGCAGAAATGGGACCTTATATAAACAAGAGTGTGCCTTTCCAAATCATGTCCAATCAACTGAATTTACCAAAGGTGTACTCCAATCAACACTATACATGTAAAAATGCAAATGAACACAGAATACCTCAATGTTGCCCTTTTTTAGATATAGGGTTCCAAGGTTTGTCCATGCTACAACATTCTACAAGAGAGCAGGAGGAGGTACGAGGTCAGTATAATGTGAATGATTCAATTAACATTCTATGGCATTGTATGGCATGTCTGGTACTTACATTTGATTCTGTTTTGATTGATTTGATAAAGCTATGCTGAGAAAGGGCAAAGTTTTCAATTCCTGTAAACAAAGGCAGAATATTGTTAGTCTCTTGTTACACACCACAGCTATGTGTATTCTGTAGCCACACTTTCATTATTACTCCCATGTTTTTCTTGTCTGTGTTACCTCTTTACTTTATCTTCCCTTTGTTAGGTTTTAAATGTGTAAAGGTTCCACGAGTTTATTGTTGTTTCATCTGTATCATTTTACCTAGCATATTGCCTACTCACTTTACTTCTTTTTTGTTTTTTCCTTTTGTTTTTCTTTTGAATTCTTCTGCTGCTATTACTCACAATAAAACCTGACACTTCCTGCTTTTTCATCCTACTAACTGTTACAATCTGATATTATTTGATGTAATTACACAAAGAAATTTTTCATAATGCAACAGTTTTAACCAGTGGCCTACAAATGCAGAGCATTGTGAGAAATATAATTTTTTAACTGTGATATGAAAGTTAAGATAGCATGTTGTTGGTTTTCAGCTTTAAGTTCATTCGTCTTCTTAGTTTTCAGAATTGCAATGCATTTATGCTACTCTGCCTTTTGTGCAGATATAAGAAATCGTCTATTCATAATTTGAAATATTAAGTTCACTACTAACGACACAAAACTAATAACAGCATTATTTGACCAAGTAATTGAAGTCAACATGGAAAAACTCAATTGTGGAAGTTGCTGTTAGTTGAAGCTTTAATTATAACAAATCTATTCAGATATTAACAGGTTGTCTTCTTTACCTTTAGCCATAGCCACCACTCCCAATGCATTCCAGTAAGTATGATTCCCACTTTCCAGCATGACTGCTTTCTTAACACACTAAAAAAGATTAAACAAAACAAGTCTCTGTTCAGTTGATCATCCTTCATGATTTTCCCAATTCCAAAAGCCCTGGCATCTGCCCTCAAATAAAAAGGAATACCTGCAGAGCTTTCTCTAGTAGAGGTTGGACACCCTGTTCTGAGAGCTGAGAAAGAAGCAGCCTGGACTGGTGGTAATAGTTGAGGCCTAGATCACACCACAGGCCTGGGGCATCTGCCATCAGTTTCAGAGCATGTCCATAACATCTAGAACACAGAGGTTGCAAAATGTAATTGTGGAAATATCAACAGTCTTGAAAAATAGTCAGATATTAATGAGGAACATTATTCAGAACACATTCTCAAGAAAGAAATCTCTAACCTTCCTCAGATTTTCAGCCATACAGATTTATTGTGTACATTAAAATCTATGTTTTCCTCTCAATATTCAATAGACATTTTTGCTACGGTTTCAATTTCAGTCATATATGTAAATAATTGCTGTTATAATTGACTGCTTTGTATTGTCTGAGTTGAAATACTCCTGGTAACTTCAGTGTGAATAGGTGTAGTGAGACTGATGGTGGAATAGGTGAACATATGTAAATGGATTAATTTCTGACATCACAAAAATAACAAAAATTTACTATCCTAGTTTTCCATCCAACTTATTTGAATTAATGAAAATTCAGCTCAGGAGCCACCTCTCAGGAGAACATGCAGAATTGTGCTCCCTGCATGACAACCTGCTGTTGTTAAACTGGGAGTACTGAGAGCTTTCAGGTAAAGATGGGTAGAGTGAGGAAGACTTAGTGACTGTAATTGAGTTACTATTAAAGCACATTATATTGTTCTGTAATGTTTACATAATTTTTGATGCTGCTATATCAAGCACACTAAAACACAAAAAAATGCACTTAACGTTTCTATTCACAGTTGGATACTTGACTTTGTTCTATATAAAAGTGCAGAAAGTTGTGTTTGCATCACTGTTATTCTTTACTTTGTATATAGTTTTAGTTTTTAATAGATTCAAGTCAGTGTTCAATAAATTATGTTACAATCAGAAATGCAGTGAATTCACTTATTATTACTGACACACAAAAAAAAGCAGGAAAACCTCTAGATATTGGCCCAAAAAAATCGGAAGCCCACATTGGCTACGGGCTGACCCTGACCTCTAAACATCGGCAAGGTTGTAGAAAAACCCATTTCGGTCTATTTCTAGTATGCACTACATATATACAACTATTTTATTGTTTTCAGGGTTTGCACAGTGCAGAAAGCAATACTTTAAATGTATTTGCACAATATGTAAGCAAAGTGAGGTTTAAAGGCCCACCTCTCCCCAAGACAGAGCAGCTGATTTTGGTTCTGCACGTGGTTTTGGTCGTGAGGTTCTACTCCACACAAAGCCCCAGGCACCAATGCATTGGCCCGGTTAGGAGACACCATACTGCAGTTGGTACAGGCATCACCCAGCAACTTCCACAGGCAGGACAAGTCTGGACGCTTCTGTACTGCCCTGCACAAATATAAGGGTCACAAATATAAAAAAAATTATATAATATATAAATATAAATTTCCCCCTTCTCTATGAGCTCACTGAATGACAAAGTACATGTTATCTAAAACTAAAACAAGTTCATATACCTACATATAAATACCTGAACAAATACTTGATGGCTTCCTGTATCAGGTCTACTGCTTTGCCATCCAGGCAGTCCTCCATTGCAGTTTTAGCCAGAGCCAAAAGACATTCACCAAGACCTATCACAAAGAATATCAGAAGAAGAATAAACTTAATTTAGTAAGAATACTGTACGTGTGTTGATTTAGCAACTTAGCATTCCATTGTACACAGAGCATAGCATTGAGAGACTTATGCACTTATGTTCCTCACCACTTAGCAACCCTATTTTGTAACTTGTGGTCTGTCACTAAGTTGCTCCACTTTTTAATCAAATCACTCACAGATGACAGTAGAATATTTAGCACAGAATAAGGTTCACCAATTGACTCTTTGCAATGGTGGAATCCTATTAAAGTGTCATGCTCAAACTCAATGAACTCTTTAGAACGGCCAATTATTTCATAAATATTGTAGATTGCAAGGCCAGGTGCTTGAGTTTACACACCTATGGCAAATGGATAAAAAAAAAACACAGCTAAATTCAATGACCAAGGGGTGTGTCCTAATACTGTTGTCTATATAGTGTAGATAGATAGGCAGAAAATATTTTTATAAAACCACCTTTCAATGCTGGCACATATTCTTCTCGCTCTATAATCTGCAGGTACTCTCCTGTTGCCTCTTTGAACCTGCCAAGTATTTGCTTGATTGCGGCCATCTGATAGAGGCTGTAGATGGAACTGGGCTGAAGAAGGTGGGCCTTGGCAAAGGCTTTGAGAGCTGCTGTGAAACTGTGGCGATTCAGATAGGCCTCTCCCAAGCACTCCCAACACACCCAGTCCTGGGGATCAGCCCGCAATGCTGCCTGTAGACTGTAGGGGGAGCCATACAGAAATTAATCTTTTATGTTCAACTGAATATTTAACTCGTGTGACGATTAAGAATGACTCATACTCTGCAATAGCCTGCTGGTGCTGGCCCATTTTAAGGTGGTACAGGCCTCGCCTCATCCAGGCCCATTTGGCTGAACCAGGAGTTGCTCTCTCTGTCACAGACTGCAAAATCGTTAAAGCAGAGTCCTGAAAAGATAACACAGAAGGTAAAAATCAATCTTTCACAGACCACACACAAAAATCCCAACCAAGCACAGAGAAATACAGATGCTGGTGATCCTGAAATGCTTGCTGGTGTGTAGTACTCACCATGTCCCCCTGTTCCATGCTGAGGTCCACAGTGGCAGCTCCAGCCTCACCATCAGTTGAGTCCAGCTCGAATGCTCTCTTGTAGCAGCCTCTGGCTCGGCCCAAGTCTTTTGCCACCTCCCTATAGTAGTGACCCAGGTAGCAGAACACTGCACCCAGATGGGGATCCAGTTTTGCAGCCTGAAGGCAAATGATGAGATCAGACTTGCTCATTATCCAAGTCCAACACAAGTACAACTAAAAGACCAGTAATAAAGAGACAACTGCAGCACCACACCTTTAGCAGATGAGTGTGGGCTTTGCTCCTATCTTTTCGTGTCTCTTCCCCCATCTTCCAATACAGATGCCCAAGGAGGAAGTACAGCTCCCCACTATCTGGCATCTGTGTCAGAGCCTTTACAAAGCTGTACATCAATGGAGAAAGATACATTTGTGTATATAAAATATGTGGCTTCACGCATGTATATGTGAAAGGTCAAGAAAGGACAGAACGATACACACGTTTCTTCTGCTTGCTGATGCTCATCTTTAGCTGCATGAGTCAGTCCCTTTAGAGTTAACCCCTCTACAGATCCAGGATGTGAACTCAGCAACTCAGAACAAACCTAAATTAATCCAAATGAAATTAAGCAGAAACAAAACAATAAAAAAATAAAAGATCATACTATGTCAGCTGAATGAATGTACCTGAAATGCTTCTTCCAGCTGTCCCTTCTGCAAGTAGGCTCTCCCTTTAAATGCTAACAGTGCGGGATCATTGGCTGAATCGGTCATCTGAAAGGGAGCAAATTTAGATTGTGAGGGAAATAGATGAACTGAGTTGTAAAGGAACAAAAAGCCATGGAAAATCACCCTGATAACACACATGAAATGATACCTGAGAAAGTATCTCCAGAACTTCATCTCCACTCTGGTCTGTCCCAACTCTCACAAGTGCCTCCAGCCTTAATCTCAGCAGCTTCTGGGTCCAATCTTCATCATACCCTGCACATACCTTCAGTCCTAAAATACAAACAAGTGCCCAATGATGCTTTAACTCTCTTGACTCTTCCCTTAATTGAAATATTTTCCAAAAGCCCATCAAGGCTTATTACTCAATAATGAAACTTATTATCAATAAACATGGTTGGATCATTACAATGTACTATAATAGTACAAATGTATTAATTCAATAAAGCAATAGAACACAAGAGGGGGTGTTCTAACATCATTAAACACCCAATCACCAAACTAGGTGTTGGATGATAACTATAAATAATACTAGACTCCCATGAGGAGAGCTTTGGAGATGTTTTAATGGACCTTTGTATTAATCTTATTGATGATTTATTATTAGTAGTTTATTGTACATTGTATTGTATTTTATTTGAAATGTGAAATACTGTTTTGAGTGTTTAGGGAAGCATTTAGGGTGCACTCACACACACACACACACAAACAAACAAAGTTTCATGGGCAGATGGCAAGAGACTGTACCTTGGTTGGAGGACAAGGCGCTGTCAGTATATCTATGCATTTTTAACTCAGCCAGTGCAAGGTTGTACAAGCCAATGACACTGGAGCGCATTCGTCTTAGTCCTGGAGACAAAAGAAGCAGAGTGGTTACAAAAGGCTACTGCAGTGCTCTTCCCTTAATACCCACTGTCCCCCTATGAGCCAATAAAGCATAGCTACTGTAGGTCACGGAGTAGACTTTTTCTACTCATGAATTTGCTTATTTTGAACACTTTCAAGATTTAAACTTAACACTGACCAAGAACAAAACTTTTGACGGCATCTTCATATTTCTTATCCTGAAGAGCCTTCAAACCCAGGCCAAAGTGTGCCAGAGAACTAACTGGATCCATCTCCAGCAGACGAGTGTAGCAGCTGACAGCATCTTCACTGCAATCATCTACCAACATCATAAAAACAACAAATACTTCATTAATTACCAGATATACATTTGGCACAAATGCAGCATTTATTTTCTGTATTTAACTTTTTTAACCTCTTCTTTTTTAGATAAAACCCATGCTGTAGCCAGGATGTACTCCGAGTAGGGCTGCTGTGGTTCATTGACATAATTGATTACACTGACACTGACAATATTTTGACATCAATATTTTTGTTTCTAAAACACTTAAATTCAAATAATAAATAATTTATTTTAAAACCAGTATTTAAATCCTACATGCATGAGTCATTTCTGGCCTTATTCATCTGTCACTTTAGAACATAAAATTGCTTTGAATATTGTGCATGGAGGGCAGAGCACAGGAGCAGTGTGATGTAGCACCTGTGGAGAAACCAACCGGTTCACTGATTTTGTGGGTTAGTTTGTTTTTGCTATGAAAAAACCTCGATAACAGCATCGTTTTGGAGGCTAAGAAAAGAACAAAATTTAAGCCGACCATCCTTTACCAAAATAAGGTGACTAATGTTACTTGATGTTAGATATGTTTCCTGATTTCAGTCTTGACTGTGATTGCGAGAGATCAGAGGAGCTTTTTCCATCACTATGCCCCAGAGATAGACAGACTAACTTTCCACCCATGGATCTGAAGTAAAGCCAATGCTCCCACCAACAAGGACATGTTAATACAGAATGACAGTGAAATACTGACTACAGCTGGAGCATAACAAAAGACTCAGTGTGCAACATTAAAATAAAGAACAAAAAGTGATCTGTACACAGCACCTTGCTATAGCTAAACTACTTACCATAATGCAATGCATTCCAAGACCTTAACCCTTTACATTCCCAACACTCTGTAGATATGAATTATGAAGTGATGCTCCTAACACGGCATGGTGTTTGTGATACAGTGTTAGAGGCTGGTGCGCTATGACCTTTGGGCTCAATGCACATGAATCATAACAACTCGTTTTTTTCTACATGTGATTTCTAGTTCATTTCTTTGTGTAGGGAACACT
The DNA here is from genome assembly GCA_034509495.1 of Acestrorhynchus altus. Lineage (NCBI taxonomy): Eukaryota > Metazoa > Chordata > Actinopteri > Characiformes > Acestrorhynchidae > Acestrorhynchus > Acestrorhynchus altus. Next base: position 14,183,359 of record CM067522.1, on the reverse strand, counting down.
GTGAATTAAACAGCACTGAGGTCAGCAAGCTTTTAAACAGAAATAGTACTTTCTCAACTAATCAATAAAAGTCAATAAATTAATCGATAGAGTTAGTTAGTGGCAGCCCTAACTGTGAGCTTAAGTTTCAACTTCCAGTTCCTTACCTGACAACAGATAATTCTCTGCAAGGACTTCTAGAGGATACGTTTCTTTTGGGTAAAGGGACAGCATGATCTCACACACTTCTTTCAGCTTCACAACTTCATGAGGAAGCTAGTGGACATGAAAAACAGACCACATTCAAATAAAGTCCAATTACATTCCTCACAACATCTCCAGAAGACAGGGGTGATGGGCACTTACTTTCGAGAGATATTTAATGTAATCCTCTGTGATTTGCTTATGGTCCTCACCGGGCACATTTTCTGTTAGTTCAAGAGCTTTTTCAAAAGCAGAGAGGAGCTGAAATGGGCATATCAGTTTTACTCTCTTACAGAAGAACATAAGTGCATTACACAAACATGCTTCACATTTATGAAATGTTAATAAATAATAACTAATCTCTTAACCAAAGATAATATGAAAAAATAAACTTATTCACATGTTGCTGAGTCTCATTGTCCTGCTGTTCAACAGTGCTCTGGAGCACCCTGATCATTTCTCTCCATAGTTCAAGTAGCTCAAAGTTCTCCACACCCTCTTCTGCCTCCCTTACCTGGATGAGTCGCAACCACACTCTTGCCACCTACACGTCACAATACAGCACAGATATTATACAAAACTATGAAATAAACATTTCTGCATTGTACAGCATGTAGTTATTCCCTCTGTGGGAATCCCAATGATAATCTTAGTCTTAGTCTCTTTACCTTTAAATAGTTCTTCTCCACCTGATAGACATCCACCAACTTCTTGCTCACTTCAAAGCATTTGACTTTATCTGAACTGGACAAACACAATGTAAGATTCTAAACTAAAACAAGCCAACAGTAACAGTACTTACTAACAGTAAGTGTTAGTGGGATTCGGGTATACTCACTTTTCATATAATGTTATAAGTTTTTGGTAGATTGTGGGCAGCTCTGCTTTGAAGTCTTCTTGACTGCTTTTTTCATACAGGTTTGCAAGGCCCTGTAAAAGACATTCATGATATCATGATCATATGTATTCTGCACAACACAAAATGCAGTAAATTAAACTGTGACATGCAATTAATGCTGCATTATCCACTGCAGATGCATGTGCTGCACTTAAACACTGTGTACCACTGAATTTATTATTATAGTATGTGATGCTACCAGGCCAGGGGTAAGCAATCCTGGTCCTCAAGTGCCAGACCCCTGCACAGTTGTATGCTCTTCCTGCTCAACTGTTAATTGAATGTTAATTAGTATGTCTGTTAGAGCAGGGAAATCAGTAATCTGTGCAGGAATCTGGCACTCCAGTACCAGGATTGTCTCAGATAGGTTTAGTTTACATAGCAGTGAAGCAACCATGACATGCAGAAAAATTACATAAAGACATAAACTGAATATATGACAATGACATATATGACAAACTGATAAACAAACATTGATACAAAGGACAGGTTCTGTAATTGTTTCAGACTCAGTAAGTATTGACTTCAGTAAGTATTGATATATTTTTAACGTTTGAAATGTAACCAGTACCAACCTGCCAGGCCAGCAGTTGCTCAGGCTCCAGTTCTGCTGCCTTCTTGTAGGCAGTCTGTGCCTGGTCAGGCTGCTCCAGCTCACTAGCTGCAACTCCAATGAAAACCCAGGCATTGTAGTTATTCTTCTCTAGCTTCAGAACAGCCTGGTTGGGCAGAGGAAGTCAGAGAGAGCCTCAGTGCCATGGCCAGACAATGCTGGGACATACAGGGGCTGTCGGTGCAGATGAAATTCTCACCTTACAGTGTTTCAGGGCTTCTTTAAACTCCTTGTTTTTGATGGCTTCTCTAGCACTTTTAAGAGCCGATTTTACTTCTTTATTTGACATTGTCTGTAAGAAATAAACAAGATAAACAGTCAAGTCATTTGAGGAGCATAATCCAGGTCCATGATTTTGTTCTGACTTCCCCAGTGGCTGTGTGAATGGCTAAGCCACAGTAGAGTCATCCAGGCAGTCGAAAATAATCCTGGACCTGAACTGCAGACTCCGACTCTCTGGACCTGGACTCCAGACTCCGACTCTCTGGACCTGGACTCCAGATTCCGACTCTCTGGACCGGGACTCCAGACTCTGACTCTCTGAACCTAAACTCCAGACTCTGACTCTCTGGACATGGACGCCTGACTCTGACTCTCTGGACTCTGGACTTGACTCTGACTCTCTGGTCCTGGACTCTTAACAGTCACTGTCCTCTAACGGTCACTGTCCTCTAACGGTCCTGTATCTGGTTGTAAATAAGGTTGGTCTTCTGGTTAACTTCATACACAGCTAACGATCGGTCAACTAAGCAATCAAACAGCAAGAAATAAACACACCTTAATAATGGTCTTAAAGCAGCCCTTTCCTGTGATGTCAAAAACGCAGCAGTATATAAAAATAATATTTCATACAGGAAGAAAAACATACAACTAGCACAGCCACATTCATCCCGAGACTGCGCATGCGCAGAATCACCACACTCTTAACAACTCTCATATCGTTTAAGAATTATTATATTATATTATATTATATTATATTATTATATTATATTACATTATATTTGTTACATTAATAATAATAATAATAATAAAAATAATAGCAATTTTTTTTTCACATGAAGAAATAACACACCGGTAGGAAATAAGACACAAGAATATGTCAATATGGCAAGACAAGACAAAAGCAGCACAAAATTGAGACGTAACACGAAGAGTGAGAGGTGAAAAGAGACGTATGTAAGATATAGGTTAAATAAATAAAAAAATACACAATATTAGAAGAATAGAGAAGCCACACTAATAGTTCTATAAAAATATAGTTATTTTCCGTGAAATTGCGTCTGAGAAAAGGCAGTCTGAAATAGATATTTTTTAATATGGGGACTTTTAATTTGATAAGCCGCTGCGCTCATATAGTAACTTTTGCGCCTAAAGGCGTTCCTGAATAGGTTTAACCAATGGCAGATGATCAACACTCGCAGCGAGCCAACCAGAGCAGGCTGGTTTCAGCGCCCGGGTTAGTGTGCGGTCCTGTGGTCCCCATGAGTCTGGTGGTGTGTTTCCCCGTGGCTGTTCCTGGCTGGAAGGCATAAATCTGTAGATCCATGTTTTTCCTTAGTCTGGAAATGTCAGGATTTTAAGATGAAGAGAAACATGTGGCATCAACTGGAAGACGGAAAATGAGGTTTGGACTTTAAATGTTGATTGTACAGCTTTATTGTGACCAAGGAAGGTGACTGAGATCATAGGAGCGATGTACTCCGGATACTTTCCCTTTTTAGTGGTTAAATTCACGTATCATGTAATCATACTGAACCTGAAACATGATATGGCTTTCATAAAATATAACACCCTAGTATCATCATTTGGGGCAACCTATAGGGTGCGTCTGTGGCACACTGATGCATAGATATATTTTTTCTATTTATTTTATTTATTTTATTTTTCTTTTAATTTTATGTTTGTCTCATTTAAAATTGCTGATCCTGATGATGGTCTCTCCTCTCACAGGTGGATACATCAAGTTCTTCTCAGTGCAAAGAAGATGAGACTTCAGTGGAAGCCTCCAAGAAGAGAATGCAGACCCCAGTTACAGAGGATGGTGTCATTTGTCCACTTTAAAACTATCCAAAGGAGACCTTTACAAAGCTCCTACAGCTGAGGAGCTCAATCGTCTCAAGGAAGCAGAGAGTCTGTTCCACTGTAGCTTGTTGAAAATGGAGGTCAGAGCTTTGAGATGGTTGTCCCTTCTAGGCATATGTCACTGTGATCCTTTGTGATGAGGTATAAAACAGTTGTGGAATGGATGCTTATGGTTTGTCTGCAGATGGAAGAGCTGCTGAAGGAGGTGGCACTGAGTGAGCGTCGAAAGAAGCTGGTGGATCTGCTTGTGCAGGAAATCACTGGATCTTCTGGAGTCTGTTCCTGAATCTCCAGTGGTGGAGGTTAATATCTGTCCTGCTTCATCTCAGCTTTATGTGTATAAAGTACATTGTGGAATTGCATGTTCCTTATTGCTTATTCTCTCATTTTCTTCTAGTTGACAGATTCTGTCATGTAAGAAGATTCTGGGGTGTTCCATCTATCCTGTCCCAGAAACCAAGTAAAGGCAAATCTACATGGAGCCCCCATCCTCTGTTGATCTGATTGGGAGTTATCCACTGGGCACCTGCATCAAACCTAGAGTTACTGTTGATCTGGCTGTCACAATTCCTCCTGTAAGTTCCAGCTTCAAACTGCATACAGCAGATTTCACCTGAATAGTTAGTGTCATGTTAAGGCCTGGTCCCCTATCAACAGCCACCCAAATATTGACTGCTTATAGTCTTGTTCAATTCCTCTCTCTACCTTCATCAATCGATTGAGGAAATTACAAGGAATTCCAAGGAATTCCCAATCTTTGATTAGCTAAGGAAGTGAGAGGAACTAGACGTTACTCCCAATTGGCTGAAATTTGGGGACTTTTTAGACCAGCTGAAGATTTAGTGCCTCTGCAATAAATCTTGAATCACCAAAATTGTATTTTTTACAGAAGTTAGAAAATAACTGTTAGTTCAAATGGTTAATTCATCATGAAATATAGACTCGACATAAAGAACAACTGCTGTATTATATCAAAAGGGCAAATTGTGAAAATATAAGGCTGGTCTATTATGATGAAAAACCTCCAAAGGAAGGAATATTGGCTTTTAATCTGAACATGCAAGTTAACTGTTGAAAATATATTTACTTGTTACTCTTTGTAGAGTATCCTGCACCCAATGGATGGCTTAAACCAGAGGTACTCGCGAAAGCGGGCTCTCTATCTAGCAGGTCTGGCACAGCACCTCGCTTCATCACCAGTGGTGGGTCCGTTGCATTGTCTATGCCTTCAAGGCAACAGGCTCCATTCAATTCGTTAGTGACACCTTCAGGTATGATGTTTATATGATATCTTGTCAAAGTCATGTAAGTCAAATTGAAATGATTAAAATTCATTCATGCTTCTGGATCATTCTGAAGCTAATTCTATTGACCTAGTATCATTCATTGTTAATGGTATGATACATTAAATTACTGAAATGTATGAAAATTCTGTATTTTTTAATATATATATATATTATTATTATTATTATTATTATTATTATTATTATTATTAATTTTATGACATTGTGTGGCCCTACAGTGTGTATATATACATCTTTGATCAGTAAGAGACACACAGGTTTGTGTGCAAGAGATGTGCAAGGCTTGCTGCCAGACAACAGCAGAGTGTAAAGACCAGGGTGTCTGAAACAATGTGATTTTGACATTGAGTCTACTTCTGTGTGATTTTCTTATTATTTTTGGCATTGTAAGCAGGAATATATGTTGGTGTTTTTATGTCTTCCTCTTGACAATTGTATTTCTATTAATTCCATTTTGTAAATGAATTTTAAGACATTTCTTCAGTTAGAAGTGTTATCACTTCCATCTCTGTAATATAATTAAAATGATCATTGTTCACTCTGGTTCAAGAAACCAAATCTGTAACATCTGCCATAATTTAACAGCATTCAGACTGTACCTGTAACTTTGTCACTTGCAGGTAAAGACAGCAGCAGCGTCACGTTGCGACTTCATGCCCACCCTCCTCCGGATTTTCTTGAGCCAAGCCGCTTCCATCCTCAGAAGAACAACATCCGGAGAGTGGCTAACAATGCCAGCGTTGAAGACGGTAGCAGTATTGTACTTTACTTTCCTGATACATTTAGTCTCTGCCTGAACCCACTAAATAAACCTGTTGCTGTTTTTTTTTTTAGAAAGCACTGAGCCTCCGACTTCTCATTATAACAGTTATTAGCATTGAGATCGCCTCCGCCACACCTGCAGTTCCTCAGCACACAGCGCCCAGTGTCCTGCTTGGAGATACTGTAGCCTCTTCTCAAGGTGTGGCTGAGACAGAGGGAGCTTGATCAGTAGCAAAGTCTGTCCAATTATCTTGGGCATAATATGTATCTTCAGATCCTTTGTTTTTTCAAAGCTTGCTTTGTTTCCATAGGGAGCAGGGTGCTTTGGTGGATTCTTAGCTGCCATGCTGCTGGCTTATCTTCTCACCACGCACAAAGTGGGGAAAAGCATGAATGCATATCAGTTGCCTAGAAATGCAATTTCTGAACTTCTTTGGGTAAGAATGTACTTGATGTCTACAGCACACAGTGCTGTGTATATATATATATATATATATATATATATATATATATATATATATATATATATATATATATATATATATATATTATAATTGTTATTGTTATTATTATTTATATTTTTTTTTTCTTCTAATAAAATGAAATTCATTAGAAGGTAGAAGGTTTGTTTCAAGGTTAATGACGTGCTGCTTAGAAGAACACCAATTTGGTTCGAGCAACAGCTCAACTAATTAAATCTAAGACTGATAAGATAAACAGCATGGTATAAATACTGGATTTTCTAAAAGAAGTTATCTTGGTTTGCAGTTACTTTTACACTGTCTCATTGCACTTTATAGAACAGATAGTTCTGGCCGTGCAAGCTGATTCCCTGAGAAGCATCCATCTCGCCACAACAGCACGTTTTTGGGGTTTTTTTTATCATAGGGTGATTTACCTGTTTTTTGTCATCCTGATTGTGGGCCAGCAGCAGCCAGCCAGATTCTCACAAATGTTTCTATAAACTCAGCCATTGCTGGTGCAGCAGGAGGCTGTGTGTGTTCCCTTTATGTTTGTGGTTTAGGGATTTACTTTGCATTACTATGTGTGAGTTAATGGCACCGAACAGTTGTCTGTGTGTCTCTGAATATTGTGAGGTTATATAAATATATAATCATGAGTGTGTTGATCTGTATAGGGAGCTGCAGGCTGTGCAGTGAGTGAGTGGAGTTCATTACTGTGACATAGCAACAAGCTGCTAGTAATGGAACTATAATTCAGTGGAAGAAAATGCTAGCAGCAAACCATAATAAATGCAATGTTCACGCCTTGGTTCATTTTTCTTACTTTATTTTCTGAACTGTTATATGAATTTGATTGATCATAATTGTGCTATCATTTCACAATAACACTTCTTGTGTTCTATTGCTTTAATGTAAAATAAATGTAATGCCTTTTCTCTATAGCTTCCACAGACCTGACTGAGAATGGTATTACACTGGCGAGTAACCCAGATTCAAAAGCGGTGAGCAATAACTTAACCAGTAATTTATTAAGTATATCAAGTATTATATATTATTTTACTGCATTTGAAACCTCATAACATTTTTTCTCAAATATGTAATTAATTTAACATTTGGATATCAGCAGACATGTTTGTGAAAGTACTTCTGCTGACTTCAGTTTCTTTCCTTTTAGCCTTCACTGGCCGAGTTTCACAGTGCTTTTCAAGTGGTCTTTGTGGACCCCTCTGGTCATCTCAATATGTGTGGAGATATGACAGCCATCACCTACAAACAGGTCAGCATTTATTGTTGTCCTAAGCTTGCTTAGTCGGTTGACCAGTCTTGGCCATCCATTTGGCTGGAATAAAAATCAGCAGCCACACCAGCCTGTCCTCTACCTTTATGTGAAGACACTGCTTCTGAAAATTGTTATTGACCAGTCAGATATTAATGCTGAATCATTCTGATTGTTCCACAGATCCAGCATGAAGCATCACTGTCTCTGCAGTTCTGGGATGATCCCACCCTAGACAGTTTCCAAGCTCTGCTTATGACCCCCAAACCTATGATCAGGACATATGACAATGTCTACCAGTGAGTATTTCACCATAATAAGCATTCTATACAACATAGTTATACTGAGCCGATATATAACATAGTAAATTATATAAATACACACACATACAAAATGCACAAGGCGCAATTTATATAGAAGATACTTGCAATACCTTATATTGTCATTTTGTTTACACTAAGTCGGTCTCTTGCTCTCCGTCACAGACTGAAGGACTTGGTGAAATTGCAAGCCTCCTGTAAGAAGCTCAATCTCCTCAGACATTTAATAGACCACAGTGGGAACTACGTGCTGGCAGTTCTCCCATTCATTTTGTCCCTCCTGCAACGGGGACTTGGAGAGCGCATCCGTCTTCTTGTTCACTCGTTGCCTTCAGACCCTGAGGTAAATGTGTGATCAGTAATGGTCTTTCATTGACCACTACATTTAATATGTTGTTGTTTCCTATATTAGCTAATATACACAGTCAACTCACATTATGATGACTCCTCCTTGTTTCGATATTAATTGTAACTATAATTATAGACTGTAGTTTGTGTTTCTATACATACTTTGTTAGCCTCCCCTCACTCTCTTCAATGTTCAGAACCCTACACCACCAAAGAGCATGTATCCTTTGGGTGGTGGATCATTCTCAGCACTGCAACACAGACATGGTGGTGATGTTTGAATCAGATACAGCAATGCTGCTGGAGTGTTTAAACATTGTGTCCAATGTCAGTCCACTCTGTTAAACATCTTACACTGTATAGATGTAAATTCAGAGATAGAAGCTCATCATAGCGTCGAGAGCAGGGCATGTAATGTGGGAGGCTACTTAGGAGGATGGGTAATTGGCATGTCTAAATTAGTAGGGGTGAAAAATTGGAAAATGGCAAAAAAAAATATTAGAAAGAAGCTCATCTGATGCTGCACAGCTTGTGTTGGTCATCCTCAAGTCCTTCATCAGTGGTCCCAGGACGCTGCCCACAGGATGATGTTGGCTGGATATTTCTGGTTGATGAATTATTCTCAGTCCAGTAGTGACACTGAGGGGATTAAACACTTCAGCAGCACTGCTGTGTCTGATCTGCTCATACCAGCACAACACACACACTAACAGACCACCACCCTGTTTATGAACATGCGTCTGAACTGTAGAAACAAGGAGGAGATCTATGTACATATTGACAATTGTACTAATTTCTGTAGCTCTTTCGGAAGTTTTCTCATGTAGTTTCTCAACAATGGAATAACGCTGCTGTCTGTGATTTGGTTTGAAATAGTGGTCAGTGTACAGCGAGCCCCCTAAGCACAAGGACCAGCCACCACTGTCATTTGGCCTGGTACTGAACCCAGACAACTGCTTTTCTGTGCTGGAACGAGGACCTCCAGCTGACAGCCCTGAGGTAAAACGTTTTTGATTAGATTACTTCTACAAGGATAGGTTGGTGCAGAGTTGTGCACTTTTCAAACTAAGACAGGTCAGGAAAGATATAAAGAAAGCTGTTGCAAAGGTTAAATTACACCTGCTTGTTTTGCAGGCAGCTGAGTTCCGGCAGTTGTGGGGCTCTCTTTCTGAGCTGCGGCGTTTTCAAGACGGCGCGATCACTGAAGCAGTGGTGTGGTCTGGCACTTCCACTTTACAGAAGAGACAAATCCTGGTGAAGATCATCACACACCTTCTGGAACTGTAAGCCAGCATCACAGTAAGACCATCAAAAGTAGACCTACAATGAATTATGTCTAATAATCTCTCTCTGTCTCTCTTTAGTCATGCAGATATTCCCAACTCCTGTATCGTCTTTGTGGGGAAAGCAGTAGAAAATGTTATCAAGAAAAAAAAAGCTGTATGTATTTATGTTGTGAATATTACATCTGTTTGCTTGTTTTATAAATATGTCTTTAGCTGTAGGCAGTAAATTGCACTTTTGAAAACCAGTGAAAATTCTGCTATTGATCAGGTCAGCAGCACTGGAGAGGAGGAGAGCCTGAAAGTGATCCAGTCTTTTGATGACCTGAGCAGAAAGCTGTGGCAGCTGGAAGGTTTACCTCTCTCCATCACCTCAGTGCAGGGTGCCCATCCAGCCCTCCGGTACACCCAGGTCAGTTTTGTCTGTTGTTGTAAGTCTAGTTGTTTTTCCTGTGGATTGAATAAATATGATAATGTTTTTTTAAATGTGTTTTTTAGGTGTTTCCTCCTGAACCAGTAAAACTGAGTAGAATCTTTTTTAAGAAGAATAAGAACTTGAATGCTTTGCTTCCCCATGAGAAGAAGCCTTGTCCTTACTATATAACCCCTATTAAAGGTAATAGACACAATTTCTGACTGTTTGGTAGCTTCTGTATTTCTCTCTCATATATGCATGTGTGTATAAAGTGGCCTATTTTATATTCATGATCTTTAATTTTTATCATGATTGTGTTGAATGGACCAATAGAAGTGCTCCAGAATAACTTTTAAACATATTTTTAGATCGTATTGAAATATTTTTTTTCCAGATACTATGTTAATATGTATTTACTAACTTTTAAGGTGTTTTTATATGATTCAAACATGAAATTCAGAAAAGAAAAATATTTAATGGCGAATGGCTTATAGCTGGCCACAGTAAAATTCTCAGGCTATTTTTTGAATGTGAAACTGCTTGGTATAGGTTGGTGCATTACTTATAGAATCTACTTGTACTTTAAGAATCTGTACTACTGTTCTTTTTTCCCTTCAGTTATTTGTCATATGGAGGGGAGTGGAAAGTGGCCCAATGACCGATTGGCGATCCGGCACATTAAAGCAGCATTTCACCTGCGCCTTGGAGAACTGCTTAAACAACAGCATGACTACACTTGCCGGCCTACACCAACACATCTGGATGTGTGGAAGGTAGTGCTTAGTGGTTATGTAGATGCTTATGAATACTTGAAGCTACTTTTTATTCAGATATTTGAGGAGGGGAATGGTATTAGATTTTGTACGGTATCTTTTTGATGATTTAAAATGTAAAGAACATATGCAAAAGTACTCTGTCTAATTTTCTTTTTCTTTTTTCTTTTTTTTTTATTGTATGAGTTCAGGAGGGACTGGTGTTCCGGATCCAGGTAGCATACCACAGAGAGCCACAGGTCATGAGAGAAAAAGTGACCCCGGAAGGCATGCTGATTCTGAGAGACAACCCAGAGGCAAAGGCACTGGAATTTGAGACCCAGCACAAACCCTTCCTCACCAGCACCTTACATGGGTACATAAATGTTGTTGTTGTTGTTGTTGTTTTTTATGACAATATAAATTATTTCTTATTGGGATATTTCAATACTGTATGTTTAAGTTGTGGATATTATTTTAGCAAAAATAGTTGAGATGCCCACTCTTAAGATCTGTCTCTCAGTTTACAGCAGCAGCACCCTTGCTTCGGTGTAGTGTGCCGCCTGGCTAAACGATGGCTTGGTGCACAGCTCTTCTGTGGACATATAGATGAAGATGCAGCTGACCTTCTAGTGGCCTACCTCTTCCTTCAGCCTGCTCCCTTCACTCCACCAAAGTAATATTTATTTATTCGGTCTCCCTGTCAGTCTGATTCTTGTACTGTCTTTCTTTTGTTTGTTTTTTTATTTAAACCAAGAATTTCAGCTGAAAATTATAATTGTGCAAAAAACGTTCATATTTAGACTGAAGAGTTGAATGTTCTGCTTGTCCTCAGTTCTCCTCAGGTTGGTCTACTTCGCTTTTTCTACCTGCTCTCCTCTTTTGACTGGAGGAACAGCCCTTTGGTGGTCAACCTCAATGGCAAACTCACAGGTCAGCAGTCTTTCAAATGCTCTTTGTGTATTCATATTCACTATGGGTGTAACGATACATAAAATACGTGGTTTAGACTTCATGGTTTGGTAAAATTCAAAGGGGGGAATGAAAATGGAAGACCCAGCCTGGAGTTTTCGCATCAGTATGAACAGGTTGTTCCATCAAGTGAGCCTATGAGTGATTCTCTCTACATACTCAGCAGGAGGGACAGAGACCAGAAAGGGAGGAGGATGTCTAGGGGGACAAATAAGACTACAGTTACTAACTCATAATACTCCTAAACCACTACAGTTCCTACAATGCAAATCCAGTGTCTTACAGATGAAGGCTTCCAGGTTGCAGGGGTATTTACCATAATCACATGTATCATGTCTGTGACCCCTGTAATGTGACTGTTTAGTTTGAGTACATTGCACCTCTAGTATTTACTGCCCTCTTTATTTTGTGTTTTTAAACAACTATCTTGCCTCATTTGGTGTAGCTGCTGACTATACGGAAATCAAGAACCACTTCGTATCATCAAGGCAGTCGCTTCCTGTAATGTTCATCGCCACTCCCAATGACCAAAAGGCTTCACTTTGGACCAAGGAGGGCCCATCGGTACCTGTAAGTCAGGAGCATATTTAGCCAGTTATGAAGTACAGATCTGATTTGTGGGGATTTATGAATTTATGCTGCTTCCTCCTTATAGGTGCTGCAGCACATTGTGACAGTTGCAGCAGAGAGCTTACATGTCCTGGAGACCCAGCTTGCTCATCCCAGCCAAGAACTAGATGTTAGGGTCAGTGATTTTGTTACTTGTTGTTTTTTTTTTTTTTTTTTTTTTTTTTTTTTTTTTTTTTTTTTTTTTATGATTACAGTTTTTGGCCAAAAATAAAGTTCCCTGAATATTTTAATGCGTGAAAATCTTTGCTATATTGTTTAATTGTCTGAAGGTCAAATGTGTAAATGTATACAGTGTAAATCTGTATTTGGAAGATTGTTTCAAAATTTAAAGAAATGTTTGAATTCAATTTTAATTCAGTTGTAATTTGAGGATTAATTAGCTTTGGGATCGTTATAATCTAATGATATCTTGAAGTCAGAGACTTCCAGCCCTAATTCAGATATATTTCCTGTATTTTAGGTCATATTCCGCCCCCCTCTGGAAACGTATGACGTTCTCATCCATCTCAGACCTGAACAGGTCCCTTTTGCAGCCAAAGCTGTTGACCCCTGTTCTAAAGTCATTCGACGGGGGGCCAGAAAAGGAGAAGCAGACAACTCAGAAGGGACTTTCCCTGTTGTGGACTTTGATCCTGTCCGACTGTATTTGTCTGAGCTCCGGGTAGGTTTCCCTGTTCTCTTGGTTTTAAAATGTTTCAAATTTTGGAGGCTAATCATTGTCATGTCACTACCATGAGCACATTTGCAGATGGCTTATTTGTCACACTTTAACCCTCTCATTCACATGGGAGAGATAATGTTATGTCACATTTCAGCCCAGTAGAAAAATCAAGCCTGTTCTAATTTCAAGGGATAAAGAGAGAAATTGAGTCTGTGGAAAATGAATCATTTTTTTCAATGATGAGCACATTTTCCTAGTGTTTTATGCAAAGTTGATATTGTCTTAATGGGCTTTTTAAACTATTTTTCTAGCTTTATATATTAAGGCTGGGTGATATGGACAACTTGTATGCCGATATACAATGTGACAAAATGAGGAAACCCCATGAAATCCTTTTTTTTACTTTATTTAAACAGTGACGTTTGATCATCCTTTCTTCTCATTCTAAACAACCAACAATGATGCCTGATTCCATTTGTTTAATTGATTTGGCTGGCCTTCAAAAAAATGTCAAACGCTTTGGATTTGGCTGGAGTGAAAATCTCGCAGCCACACCAGCCTGTTGCGAATATGGTTCAACACCTCTGGCTCTGTGTCCGCCTGACTGGATAAGATAAGATAAGCCTTTTTTAGTCCAGCAGTGGGGAAATTTACAGGACATCAGAGTTCAACACCTGAACTTTTGATTAGTATTGATGAATTGCAGAACTGCTCAGTTGATGACCCTCATGTTTCCACTGTTTGCTCAGGATGTGTTTGGAGAGCTGGCTCTGTTTTTCTGTGACCCATATGGAGGAACTGTAATTGCAGTGCTGTGGAAGCCTGAAGCGTTCCAGCCACAGCCTTTCAAGGTTTGTAAAAGAATATTGTTCACTCTTAATGGACATGGTGGTTATGGGACCAGTCTTGTGACTGGAAGATTGCTGGTTCTATTCCCTGGACTGGCAGGACATGTCTAAAGTGTCCTTGAGCAAGGCATTTACTCTATGTACTCTGTGAACGTGTGTGTTTAATGACCTAATTGCTACAACATGAAGTATCATGGTTAAAACTGGAGGAAAGAATGAATTTAGAGCTGATCCCAGTTAACCTAACCCATATCTGTTGTCTTTCTTTAGACTTCTCTGATGAATGCCAGGAAAGTGAAGATAGCCAATGATGTGGTCACTACTGTTCCTAATGTAGAAGCCATTGTGGAGGACTTCCGCATCATTGGGGAGGGACTTGTGAAAAATGTGGAACTAAGGACTGAAAAGTGGGTCGTCTGAGTAAATCCTGGGAACATCACTCGATACTGTGTGCCAGTGATGTATATTTTTTGTTTTCAGTGTGTATTTTATCTTATGTATATTTCAAGTTGCTTCTTGAACTAAAGATGAGAAAATAAGCCTGAAATATGAAGAATGTTTTTTATGGATAAAAGTATGGTGATTTAATAATAACTCAAAGCTAGTCAGCACATGTGGTTGAGTTTTGTTTTGGGGTTTTTTTTTTCCTGGTTTTTCTTTTGGGGAGGATTTCATTTTGTTAATTTTTAGTTTTGAAATGCTCCTGGAGATACCAAGTCAAACTTTTCTGCATGGATGGGGAATGGAAGCAGACATCTCAAGAGTTTAATTTCCCTAAAGTAGGACTGCGCAATATATCATTTCAGCATCACTGCAGTGTGTGCATGCACAGTGTCACATCAGTGTCACATCAGTGTCACATGGGGCAAATTAAACCATAATGATATGTTACAACTTGATTGATACAAAAGCAAAACACAATTTATTAGATCTGCTTGGTTTTATTTAACTCCAATCTTTGATACACAGAGGCATTATTCATTTCATAAGATACAGGATCATTTACTTCTACTCTACTTCTATTTTTGTATATTGCAGGATACCAAAAATCAGTTTCATTTTTGTCTAATATCATGCAGCCCTACGCTAAAAACATTGCAGGAGATTACAATGATAAAAAAGCAAAACAAATACCGTCTTAAGATGTTTTTGTCTGTTAAGTTGATAACATGTTTACAGCTTATTTTTACATGCATGCAGGGCAGAGAGGGTGTTATAAGGAGAAATGGTACCAAATAAAAATAATCCATAGCAACTGTGTATATCAGATAAATAGGTAGATATGTTTTGTAGACACTATGGCCCCTGGTTGCCATCACCTTCACTTTGAATAAATATACAAAGTATCAGGATTTAAAAAAAAACAAAAAACTATTTAGTAGCACAGGTGTGCTTGGGTGGCAAAAACAGGAACCTGTGCTGGAATCTGTCCTTCCAGGACTGGAATTCCCAACGCTGGTTCAGTTAAACTGATGGAATAATTGAACCCAACCCAATTTCTATTTAACTACATCATTTTCTCTTTTTGAAATCATATTTATTATTCTTTGAGGAACAGTACTTTACATAAACCCCATTGGGCTTTTTTACATTCCCTGCACATTTGTTTACTTATCACTGTTATTATCCCTTATTTGGTTCTTTTTTCTTTTCAATAATTCAAATAAAAGCCTGAGAGAATCATTGATTAGATTGAGCAAAGGAATGGTTTCATAAACTGAGATTAATTTAATTATGGGGATTATTATAGTCAAGATTAAGTGTTGTGTATAAATATTATTTTCTACCTTCATACTTTAAGGGCACCTCAGAACTTATCATGTTGGTTTCTGTATAAAGAATCCTTTCACACTGAAACTGGTCTATGCAGAAAGCAGAAGTCCCCTCTGAAGGAGACCAGCAGGGGGCGGAGTGGAGTTTAGTAGAAAAACAACTAGATGGCAGTAGAAAGCCTGTGTACTTGTGAGTTGGATGGTAAAGGAAAGAGGATCTTAGGTCTCGTGTCATGGAAGGGACTTTTCTGGAGGTTTACAGGACTGAGTTTATTCCAGCAGCTTTGGATGTTGGATAATCCTAAAAGCAGCCTGCAGTCCAGCTGTGTGTGATTTACAGCATCTCTCAGAAGCCTTATTCTTAAAGCCTTCAACACCATGAAGAGCTTCCTGCTTCAGCTGCTTCTGCTCGGACTCTCTCACCCCGACTCCACCAAACCGCAAAGTCCTAACATAGTGATGGTGATGTGTGACGCGCTTGTGAGTAACTGTTCTCTTTCGGAGTCAGGATCAGAGATCAGCTGATCCTCAACCATCCCGTTACCTTTCTGCAACGTTATGGGAACGTTCTGTTCTGACTTTCAAACAGTAAACACTGCTCCAACACAGAACTTCACTGTTTGGCTTATTAAAGATTTATAATCTAAAGGTTCCTGCAAGGTTCTCTAAAGGTTTCTGATTCAAAGGTTCTCTAAAGGTGTGTAGTAATTTAAAGGTTCTCTAAAGGTGTGTAAATGTTCTTGGAAGGTTCTCTAAGGGTGTGTAATATAAGGTTTCACGAAATTTTGTAATACAAAGTTTCTGCAAGGTTCCATCAACAATATTAAGGTTATGAGAATGTTAGGGGAATATTCCCAAGATGTTACTGCAAGGTCAAATTAGTTTTCAATAATATTAAAGTTACTGAAACATTAGGGGAACGTTCCCAGAACTTTAATGCTCAACTAAATGAGAACATTCTACTTCCATAAAGAAAACTTTCCCGATGAACTGTAGTGTGGAGAACCAAAAACTAACATTCCCAGAACAAAGCAGGTCTTTGATGGTCAAACACAGAACAGTACAGATTGAATCACCAAAAAATATATATATGCATATATGCATGCATGCATGCATATATATATATATATATATATATATATATATATATATATATATATATGCAACAATTAAAATAACCAGTAGGTGGAGTTTTCTGCACCTCAGAGCTGTACCTGTGGATACATTGGATAATAGCTATACAGTTCATATTTATTTATATATTTATTATAAATGATTTTCATATGGTGTTCATGTCTCAAAGACTGCATGGACAACTAGCTTCTAAGGCAGCATATTCAATCTTTTCTTTACTGCATGCCAACATGGAGAGTACCATGATGTTTTAATGTGACAGTGTCATGTTTTCAGTTTCATAAACACAGCTTTAATCCTCATGGTCAAGTGCTTGACAGTTTTCCTGCACAACATTACTTTGCAAGCAAATAAAATGCTGCCTTAGTTCTCCTGGCAGTTCTCCCAACGTAAACTTCAATTTACTTTCATTCACTTATACAGCTCTGAGGAGCAGATACATCTTCCTCACGCTCTGCCTACTTTTTGTTTTAATTGTTTATTCTCTGGACCAGTTGTGTTTGTTCTGCCTTAGAGGCAGAGCTGCCTCCAGTGTAGTGATTTTGCAGACTAAAGCTAAAGCTAATATAATAGGATTGTGTCAGAAACATATGAAATAATATTAATAAGGCTCAGGTTAGTAATCAAATTATACAATATTATAATTATAATAATTATCATTGTATTATAAATTCTAATGGTTACCGATAACAGCCAAACGATCATATCTAGCAGTGAGACATTAATACATTGGCAGCATCAGGATGAATCATTGTCTTTCAGATTTGTGTTCAGAGACATTTATGTTTAAACTGCCTTGTGAGAAAGTGTCAGCAGCAAGGCATCAAGTCAGCATCAGTATCAGTCACAGCCTGGAGCGCAAATGTTTTCTGACATACCTTTGTGACGTCCATTACTTTTATTAGCCTCACAGTCCAGTGCAGAACTATTGAAGATAACGGCAATTGGAATAAAATACAAATTTGGATACAAATCTTACTTTTCAAAGTATTATTCCTTATACATGATGTAAAGGTATTAAGTCACTACTCACCCTTAAACCTGATTGTCAATGATTTCTTCCTCAGCTCAGAGTATCCATAATGTTTCTGCATTCTTTAGGATGGGAGATTAACCTTTGCTCCAGGGAATAAAGTTGTCCAGCTTCCATTTATTAACTACGTCAGACAGATGGGTGCTGTCTTCCTCAACTCATACAGCAACTCTCCGATATGCTGTCCTTCAAGGGCAGGTACCGTGCATTACTATAATTGCTATTTAATCATGAAGAGACAGTTAACAACAAAACTGATTAAAATCCTGTGCAAGCTGTGCCAATGTATCAATGCAATGCATTAACCTTAGTGTTGCTTTTGCATTGCCAGCCATGTGGAGTGGTCGTTTTGTTCATTTAACTGAGGCTTGGAACAATTACAAATGTCTCACTCCCAATGCCACCACATGGATGGACCATCTACAAAAGGCTGGGTACCACACCCACAGCATGGGAAAGTTAGACTACACATCTGGAGGCCATTCTGTCAGGTAACTTCATTAGTTTTGCCGAAGCTCTCAATAATGAAATAATGAGATGTCAGTTCAATCAGGATAAATGCCTTGAAAAAGTATTCATATCCCTGGAACCTTTCCACATTTTTTCACATTACACCCACAAATTTATTTATTTGTTTGTTTGGTCTCAAACAAACTCAAATTTGGTCTCATCTGACCAGAGTACCTTCTTCCACGTTTCCATGTTGTCCCTACATTCAAATGTACCTTTTCACTTCACAATTACTTAGTATGTTGTGGTGGTCAATCACATAATCACATACTTGCATTGAATGGTAACAAAATATTTATTCACCCTGATTCCATCACTGTCCAGCAATCGTGTGGAGGCGTGGACAAGAGAGGTGCAGTTTCTTCTGAGGCAGGAGGGTCGTCCAGTGACTGACTTAGTAGGTGACATGTCCACAGTAAGGGTCATGTCCAAAGACTGGAATACCACTGACAGGGCAGTGCAGTGGATTAGGAAGAGTGCTACAGCTCTCTCGCAGCCATTTGCCCTGTATTTAGGGCTAAATCTACCCCACCCCTACCCGACAGAGGCTCTGGGTCCTACGGCTGGAGGCTCCACCTTCCGCACTTCCCCCTACTGGCTTAAAAAGGCATGTTACTTCACATACCATCACACGTTCAAATATTAATTGATAAACTAAAATTATCACATGAAAGCTCTATTAAACAATACTATTATTTTCACTTATGTTACTAAATACACTATATACATCTGTAAGATACTTTTTCAAAAATGAATTAGGTTCAATGAAAAGGGCCAAAAATTGTTCATTTTATGATACAAGAGAAAAAATTACAGACGAAAGTTTTACCAAAGTTTAACATAAAATTATATCAAATGAGGTATGAGCTAAGAGGAACTGGTATTCTAACTGGTCCTCTAACTTTTTCCTCATAAGAAAATTTTACTTCTAATAAATACATTCTACAAATACTTTCTACAAAAGAAAAGACATTTCTTTCATTTAATGTGTTGTTATATCACCTCAATCTCTCACTCTTGTTAAACTGAAGATCAAATGTTCACATGTTTAAATATGTTAGATTTTCATGGGATGCCCTAACTTTTCACGTTTCATGTGACTTTACATGATTTTAATATCCAAAAAAATAATTGGAATAATGCATAGATGATTTGAAATAATATTCAAAAGCAATAAATAGGAATGTGGAAAAGGCCCATACTCACACTTTCACACTTAGTCACTGAATCAGGTATTTCATTCAGTCCCATTCCCACAGATGTATAAAATCTAGCACCTAGTCATGCAGTCTGCCTTTACAAACATTTGTGACAGAATGGGTCATTCTAAAAAGGTCACTGAATTCCAGTTTGGATGCCACTGTTGAAACAAATCAGTTGATGTTTCTTTCACTCCTAGACTTTTTAATCATCTGCTGTGAGTGGTATTATTGAAACTGTTAGTGTTTATGAACCACAACAGCTCAGGCTCTGTTAGAACATGTGTTAGAACAAGTTACAGAGTAGGGTCGCCAAGTGCTAAGGAGCATAGTGCGTGTCTTCAGTACTGAGCTTATCAGTAACTGCAGTGATCCAGCGTTAGTTGTAAGGGCAACCGACTCTGTGAGATTACAACCAAAACTGTTTGAATAACTTGATTGATTGATCAAAACAACCACGGAAACAGCCTTCCTGGAACTGTGGATGGTCAGGATGCTGACACCACAACACTGTGATTGGCCACAGACCTTATTATCATATTAAAAGCACCTGCAAGATCAAGTTGTGATAACATTCACTTCATCGTTCTTCTTTCAAGGTCTCTCTTCAGCAAGTCTCTGTGCCAAAATGGTTGCCATTTTCAGAAATGCATCCTGTTGATTATTATTCCACCTTCACCAAAAACTGCAGCGGCAACTTCTCTGAGCAAGAGATCAGAGACATTCGAGCCTTTTACTATGCTATGTGTGCGGAAACAGATGGTATGCTTGGTAAGCAGGACACATATGCATATTTGGTGAAGCATCTCTATTTGTTTTTATATAAGATTTTTCTTTTTTTATCTCAATTCCTGTGGTTGGCAGCTGATAATGTGTCAATGTTCCAGGTGAGGTGATAGCTGCTCTAAGAGACACGGGCCTACTGAACAACACAGTCCTGCTGTTTACATCTGATCATGGAGATCTGGCCATGGAGCACAGGCAATTTTATAAGATGTCCATGTTTGAGGGCAGCTCCCATGTACCCTTACTAATGATGGGGCCAGGGGTTACGGCTGGCCTTGAGATCAGCTCACCTGTCTCACTTGTAGACCTGTATCCTTCAGTCCTTGGTAAGTAAGACTGATTATTTGTGATTATATGTTAGGGCTGTTATGTCAATAGCTGATTTGTTTCATGCAGGAGAAAAAGGAAATAGAGGCTAGAAATGTACATGCTGTTTGGCCACATAACTGTTCACATACTTGCCTATGTACTACGTGATACTACGTGAGTTTATTTTCTGAATTGAACATGCACTATATGGACAAAAGTATCAGGACACATGCTCATTCTTTGTTCCTTCCAACAATAAAGGTATTAATAAAGAATGTATCTTGCTTTTCTTGGACCAGTTGTCTCTACTGTCCAGAGAAAGCTTTCTTCTCTTTTGGAACATTGCTGTGAGCGTGCATGATATTGGATGATCACCAACACACTTCACCCCAACTGTGGATAAAATATAAAAAATATTGGATGGAGCCCATCATTCCAGAGTACACGGTTCCACTGCTTCACAGTTCAATGCTGGGGGGCTTCATACCCCTCAAACCCACACCAGACAATAGGTTTATATCTGCACCAGAGTGTTTTATTGTATTGGCAAAACTTCTCTGTGTCACCTTCAAGTTGGTGAATGCATTCATTAAAAGGGGAGTCCCTAAACATTTGTACATATAGTGTATCAGGGGAGAAACTTTAACTGAGGCATGTACCAAAGTTTATTACTTGTACTGAAGGACTTGAGGAAAATTACAAAACTGTACCTAATATCACTGATGACCACTGATGACCACTTGTGTTTGTTAGATATTGCAGGTGTCCAAATACCAGATGACATGAGTGGTCATTCTCTGGTGCCTTTGGTCTCACAGACTGGTAAGCAGTCCACACACCCTGGCTGGGTATTCAGCGAATACCATGGTTGCAATGCTAATGCCTCCACTTACATGCTGAGGATGGGCAACTGGAAGTACATCACCTATTCAGATGGTTACAGTGTCCCTTCACAACTGTTTGGTAAGCTGTTTATCAAGGTTACAATATCTTGGTTGGTGTGGCAACAATTAACACCACCAGTAAGGCAACACACTATGTGGGAAACTGGGGTTTGATTTCCAATCTGGGCAACTATGATGTGTTACACCAATAATTGTGTTTATGTGCTACAACATTAAGTCTTCTGATGACTCCTATCATTACTCTGTAATATGAGAAACCTCATTAGTTGCTCCAGATAAGAGCGTCAGCTAATTGCCTGTAAATCTTGCACTGTGTTTGAAGATACGTTATGTAGACCTGGCTTTTGGTCTAGAGGGATTTAGAACAACCGATTTGAGTGATTTCCCTGCTCAAAAACACAAGCAGGTGTGCTTGGGTGGAAAGAACACAAAACTTGGCAGGAATCCAGCTGGAGTCACCCCCACCCCCACCCCAAACACACCTTTTCAAGGCCCATTGAAAATTATTCAAATCTTGGGAATCGCATTGAAGCAAATGAAGGACTAGAGAAGAGGGAGGGGTTCCTGATAGAATGTTCCTCAAAATACATGATTTTGGTGAAAGCAGTGTCGGTAGTAAAAGAGTACCTTAATAAATCTACTAAATTACTTATAGTGAGGTTAACACAGTATATAGCTATTTGTATTAATGCTCTTTTAAACTGACCCTATCAGACCTGTCCAAGGATCAAGCTGAGCTACACAACGTGGCCTCCCTTTACCCCAGAGTGTGTCAGCACCTAGATAAGATCCTGCGTTCTGTGGTGGACTACAACAGTGTCTCCAAGGCTGTCCAGCTCTACAACAAGCAGCAGTTTCTGGCATGGAAGCAGAGCCTTGGGAACAATTACACACAGGTCATCGCCAACCTGCGCTGGCATGTTGACTGGCAAAGGAATGCACAGTATAATGAAAAGGCTATTGAGGATTGGCTTACAGGGTTAGAATGATCTAGTGCTTAAAAGGAAGCAGTGAGAGTTTACTTGTAGAATTTTGTACAGTCTATGACTGGAGGTTAAATGCAGGACTGTGATTTTGGAGACTGTTTAGGAATACAGTATATGTAGTTTGACTTCTGGCGGCGAGACTAAATGGGCAGGGCATGCAAAAAACAAATTTTATTACATTTTACTTTATGATGTACAGTGGCATGCAAACATTTGGGCAACCCTGGGCAAAATGATTGTTGCTGTGAACTGTTAACCTCACACCTTACTCAGATCTTCTAGGGTTCTCAAATGTTTGCAAAGTTCTTTTTATCACAAAAACAAAACAATACACTGATATTGCTGAAAATATTGAAAAGTGTTTCATCTTTAAATGTATGACATTTCCTCTTCAACTTGCTTAACTGTTCACAGAAACAGTAATTTTGACCAGGGGTGCCCTTTACATGCCACTGAATATATATTTGACAGACATGAGCGATTACATAACTCTTTTCAATGCTGATGATACTACATGAAGTGTAATAAAAAATTTAAAAATCCAGGAAACTAGTTGAATGTATTATTCTTTGTCAAATTCAAGAGCAGGATGACACCACTATTCCTTATTTTAACAACATAAAAATTCATATTGAGGCGTCACTTTTGTGCTGAACTAAATTATACATTTTGTGAATTATTGGCCTCAGTTTCATTATATTCATGTAATTCACAGTGTCCTGATATTTGAGTGTAAATAAAATGTAAATGTACTTTTATATAAAATTCAGGTTATATAACCTATAAGAACTAGTTCACCTCTTGATCAGCTGTTAGACCAGCTAGTCCATTAAACATAAATGCTGGTTGAACAGTTTAACCACATGGGTATATAGGATATGGTATCTGCTGGATGACCTCAGGATGGATCATTTTCAACCATCAACCATCATCATCCAAGACCAAATGTAAAATGTAATTCAGTTTAATTCATGCTCATGTGAGAAGTGTTTTTTTACATGTGAACTAAATTTTTACATTAACAATTCAGTTTGTATTTTCAAGAAATTTATGGAAAGTAAATTTTTACTAATATTAATCTAGTCTTTCTGGGCAGTAACATGCCAGTTTTCTAAGCATCATATCTCAGGATCAGAGTAACCTACAGACACGACACACATACAAGATTTACCCATACCCATGTCTCAGTGAGAGAAATATCTAAATTTGCTCAGAAATCAGCTCAAGTTCACTCGTTTTCAACTAATTAAATTAAATCCCAGCTTAAATGCCAAAGAAGCTTCCAGTGCATATTTACTGCTTTTTCCATTTACATGCTCATCCTACATGCAGACTCCAACTGATCAGCAAGTTGGTCAAATTACATCACTGACCCTGATATATAGGGAAATGGGAAGGAAGGGACTGTTTGCTCTATTTTATCACATGGTGCTCAAATTTCAGAATAAAAGTTGTGAGAAGGGATAATACTGATACATAAATAATAAAGGATATTTTTAGTTTGGACTACTGTCAGGTCTTTTAAGTACTTACTATGAAAGTCCTTGTCAATCATTACAAATAATTCCAAATAATCTAAATTATTGCATCTTCAGCTCAAAACACTGGATGGTCTATTTCCAACGGGATATCTGAGAGTGTTTAGTCTTTCTAAGCAAAAAAAAACCCTCAAACATTTTGGCACAAGTATATTTTTATCAAAACATGCTCATAAAATCATAAAAATATCAAAACTCTTAATATTTACATATCAAATGAGTCAAATCGTATAGGATCTCATGGAAATATTTTTTTTCTTCAAACTACAAAAACATTCCACAAAACCTAGCCTTGGGTCCTAAAGTTTAATCGGTCTATTCATCTATTTATTCATTTCTTAATGATTTTGAACTGAGGAAACATTAAACATAAAATACTTGTAATCAGGACATGGCTTATTCATTTATTATTTATGAATTCATGGATTTATGTTAATGGTATTAATAGTATTTATATGGGAGGTGGGGGTGTGTTCTCATTCTCTCCATCAGCCTGTCCTGTTAAATTCCCTCTGTTTATTTACATTATCCAATGTTTTGGTCTGAGGTTCTCTGTGTCGCCGATAGGGGGCGAAAGTGAAATCAAAACTTTCCCGGGAGGGAGGATAAACATCAACGCACCTCCTTAGTTGTTGGATTCTTTCCATTTTGGTTGAAATAAAACTCAGCTCGTCTGGAGCTGGTGGACAGTCTGCTCTCGGGCTGTGCCGTGTCTCGTAAAGAGCTCCAGTTTGGTCTGCGGTCGTTTCGGTCTCTGTCGTGTTGTTGCCATTCAGGTTTGGCGAGCGACCAGCAGGACAGCGAGGACACCTCGAGAGGACACTTCAGACTCAGTAGTCCTGTCGCGGGTTTATCTCTCAGCTTCGTCGACCTGCTGCTGTGTGTGTGCAGCTCTGGACGGACTCCTGTAAACCGACAGAGGACTGAGCGTTACTTTAACCGCCACCTGAGACGCAAACAGCAGCTGAGCTCCGTGTGTGAGCGAGCAGGAGACACAGCGCGCAGAGCAGCTGTGCTGGATTCATGTCTGATCAGAGCTCGTCTTTATCCAGTTCTGATGAAGATGTGGATCCTGAATCAGAGCAAACGGATGAGCTCGGGGGAACCCTGAGCAAGGTAAACAAGAGCCCTCCTCTGCTGTAAACTACTGCAAAGTACCCCTTTACTATTATTATTATTATTACTATGGTTACTCTAAACTACCCCTTTACTATTATTTTTATTACTATGGTTACTCTAAACTACCCCTTTACTATTATTATTACTATTATTATTATTATTATAGTTACTCCAAACTACTGCAAACTACCCCCTTTAATACTATTATTATTATTATTATTACTACTACTATTATAGTTACTCTAAACTACCCCTTTACTATTATTATAGTTACTCCAAACTACTGCAAACAACCCTTTTACTATTGTAGTTACTCTAAACTACCCCTTTACTATTATTGTTATTATTATTATTATAGTTACTCCAAACTACTGCAAACTACCCTTTTACTATTGTAGTTACTCTAAACTACCCCTTTACTATTATTATTATTATTATTATTATTATTATTATTATTATTTAGTTACTCTAAACTACTGCAAACTACTCCTTTATTATTATAGTTACTCTTAACTACTGCAAACTTCCTCTGTACTATTATAGTTACTCTAAACTGCTGCAAACTACCCCTTTACTATGATAGTTACTCTAAACTACTGTAAACTACCCCTTTACTATGATAGTTACTCTAAACTACTGTAAACTACCTCTTTACTATTATAGTTACAATAAACTACTGCAAACTACCTCTTTACTATAGTTACTCTAAACTACTACAAACTACTACTCTATTATTATAGTTACTCTAAACTACCCCTTTATTAATATAGTTACTCAAAACTACTGCAAACTACTCCTTTACTAGTATAGTTACTCTAAACTACTCCTTTACTAGTATAGTTACTCTAGTATAGTTATACTCTAGTATAGTTAAACTACCTTTTTATTCTACTAAATAAGACCAAAGTAGAATCAACTATAAACTCATTTAATGGTACTTGTTGGTACATACTCAAGTAGTTTGAAATCACTTTTGACAATGTAAAAATTTTGTGCTGACATTGTAACTTGGTGTATAATAATGAGGTGCATCCTAAAAGTTTCCCAGTACAAGGTTCTGGCAAATGACCAGTGTGTGTGATCATTTCTGGTGCTTTGCATGCAGTGGACCAACTACATCCATGGGTGGCAGGACCGCTGGGTAGTGCTGAAGAACAACACCCTGAGCTACTATAAGTCAGCAAATGAGAGAGAGTATGGATGCCGAGGCTCACTCTGTCTCAGCAAAGCAGTTATCATGGTAAGACTGACTTAATCAAGGCGTGCATTTCAGATCCCAGCCAAAGTTAATGAACCCATGTTTCTATGTGTGTCTTAAGAACTCAAATGGCTCACTTTGACTAGACTGTTTTGTTCTGTTTTGTTTTTTCTAAGAGACCTGTTCTCTCTGGAATGATTGTGGTGATCATCCAACATTCTGACCTCACTAATGCCCTTGTCGCTGAATGCAATCAAATCTTCACAGCAATGCTCCAAACGCTATAGGTTAAAACCTTTGCTTGTCAGTAGGGACTGATATTCCAACAAAAGCAGGATAAACTCATTTCAATACCCTTGTTTTCAGAAGAAACATAGAATGATCAGGTGTCCCAATACTTTTGCTCATATAGTGTGTCTACCACCACCACACCTATTCTGAACTTCCCTAGAGTAATGTGTTCCACACCAAATCACTACTAATTATTGTGTTTATATGTGTTTTTTTATATATAATTTAGTTTGGAAATTGGGGTGAATCTGTTTTGAGAACTTTCACCGAACCGTATAGTATCCAGACAGGAAAGGTCACCTCTCCACTCTCTTAGTTTGTATGCACAGGACCTACATCAGCACTACTAAGAGTACAAATATTTCTGTGTTACACTTAAATATAAATCATAATAGGCAGTATATCACCCAGTATTATTTTCTCCAGAGATGTTCAGTCTGGTTCAAGTCTAGGCTCTGGCTTGGCCACTCAAGGACATTTACTGAGATGTCCCAAGCCACTCTTTTGTTATCTTGTCTGTTGGAAGATAAACCTTTGTCTCAGTCTGAGGTTCAGAGTGTTCTGAAGCACGTAATCATGAAGGATGTCTTTGTACATTGCTGCAGTCATCTTTCCCTTGACTCTGACAAGTCTCCCAGTTCCTGCTCCAGAAAAATATGCCTTTTGGTCAACTCCAGATGGGCTGTCGTGCCTTTTACTGAGGTGCTGTTGTGCTTCGGTCTGGCCACTCTACCATACTGATTGGTGGAGTGCTGCAGAAATGGTTGTCCTTTTTTTAAGGTTCTTCTATCTCCACAGAGCGATGTTGGAGCTCTGTCAGAGTTACCGTTAGGTTCTTGGTCACCTTCCTGACTAAGGCCCTTCTACCATGATCACTCAGTTTAACTGGGCAGCCAGCTCTATGAAGAGTCCTTGTGGTTCCAGACTTCTTCCTTTTACGGACGATAGAGGCCACTGTGCTGATTGAGATCATCAATGCAGAATTTCTCTGTACCCTTCCCTAGATCTGTGTCTCGGTACAATCCTGTCTTGGAGGTCTACAGACAATTCCTTAGACTTCATGGCTTGGTTTGTGCTCTGTCATGTCTAGTATGGGACCTTTATATGAATAGGTGTGTGCCTATCAAAGTCAAATGGATTCTACAGGATAAAATAAACTTAAAGTGAAGCTGTTCTGCCTGGTTTTCTCCAAAAAGGAGGTGTTGCTGTGCTGTATGTGCTGTGAGGTGGCAGGTGTGTTGTTGTGAGCAGCAAACTTTATTAGCAGCAGCTGAGAAGCATTACTGTGCATCTCAATGCTGAAGATACACATTGCCCTTCCCCTAGTGCAGGGGTGTCCAATCTTATCCACAGAGAGCCGGTGTGGCTGCAGGTTTTCATTGCAGCCAAATGGATCAGTTGTTTGAAAACCCGAAGGCCCGTTGATTAAATAAATGAGATCAGGTGTCACAGGTGGTTGTTTAGAATGAAAACCTGCAGCCACACCGGCCCTTTGCGGATAAGATTGGACACCCCTGCCCTAGTGAGAGCTGCCAAACCAGACCAGCTGCCTGCTATCATATGAATGGCTGAATTTGGCTTCAAAGCTTGTACTATGACTGACCTACGCAAGCATGTCTCTTTGTGCTTCTCTCACTACAATCTAAAAGCATATTTCATTTCACCCTGTATATAGTTAAAAATAGACACTTAAAGCTTTCTACCAGGGTGTTTATTATGTGATAATTATTAAAAGTTAATAGTTTTAGTGAAATGTCTGTAATTTTTCCCCCACTAAAGAGAGTGCCCAGTCTAGAGGGTTAATGATTGAGCTCTCCTTTGTGTGATTAGATATCAGATCGTTCAAACAATGATCAATTTGAATTGAAAAATCAATATTACTCAATTATTTTTGTTTTTAATCCCGTTGATGACCATTTAAAGTCATTATTTTTTACATGTACATACACACATAATGATATTTTGAGTTTCAGTGGCCATCTTTTCAGTGGCATGTTTGGTTTACTTATGTATAACTGGTTTGAACACTGTCATGCACATCAGAGCAATGTCTTAAATGTTTTACAGTTGACATGATTCCCTGTTATTCTACTGCTTTGTATTCTTACTTGAGAGATGCCTGAACGCATTCCTTGAATCCAACAATTATTAAATGATCTAATAAACTCCCCTGAAAGCAGTAGAGCAGGAGTGCAGCATACTTCTCTGACACATAACTTTAAGGTAACTTGTTTGAAATACATGAGAGAGATTGGCCAGGCGTGATGAGGGAGTGTCCTCCATTGCCTTGTTTGAACAAGCACAGCTTGCTGCTGTTCAGTAAATCCTCAAAAGGTTGAGTCGATACACTGTTCTTTTGTTCCATTGCCTGAAGTATGCGGAAATTATCAGGTGGAACCAAGTTTGGCATGGCTTCTCCAAAAGCGAGACTACACTTTTTCCACATACTTTGAGCTCAGAGCAAATGTTAGGTTTTTAAGTAACTGGGTCATATTTGGTTAAAACTGTAAAAACTGTATAACGTATTTTGTGGCTTTAGATGAGGGCCTTCTTGATTATCCTTTGGATATAGAGTTGGTCATCACTCAAAAATATTTGTTTCAAAAATAATAGAAATGAATTATTATTGATGAATTCCTTATCAATTTGGCTTTTTAGTTGTATTAGGTTTATTAAAATATCCAGTACATCAGTCGATCATAGATGCATTTAATAATGACCATCCAGTGCAGCATAAATATAGGGCCAAACATTTTGAGAACCAAAAAGCAGAATCCACAATCGAGATATTACATTTTGTAAGTGAGAGGACCATTAATAATTTCAATAGTTTAAAAACAAGCTTGTTAAAGGAATAATTCTGTATTTAATCCATTTGGTCCATTTTGTATTTTACTTTCATAAATAATCTGTTGCATCATAAGGCATGGATACTCGATGCGTGGGGGTTATCCACAGCAGGCAATGACTGACTAGGGCCAAAACTCAAAAGCAAGAAACATTTCGAACTGAAAGCAAGACTGAAAGATACAGAGCTGAGAAAAAGCAGACTTAAACAGCAATAGCAGATTATTTATGTAAAATGCCAAATGGATGATTAAATATGGAAATATTCTGATTATGAATGTTTAAGCTACATAGGCCTTCATATGAACAATGAGCTTGTATCCTACTCACACGTCCATTCTCACATAACTCATTACACAGCATGCTCCCACTACCAACTCTACTTCTCTATTGTTCTACAACTTCTTATGCCTTATGTCTGTGCTATCCAGTGTTGACCAGAGGATGGGTTCCCCATTTGAGTGTTAGTTCCTCTCAAAGTTTCTTCCTCCATGCCTGAGGGAGTTTTTCCTTGCCACTGTTGCCTGATAGCTTGCTCATTTGACGCTTGGACTCGGATTTCTGTAAAGCTGCTTTGTGACAATTTTGACAGCATAGTTCTTAAACTGTATTGCAGCGGGCATAGAGTTGCCAAAATATGTATATGTTACAATAGCTGTAATTTCTACTGTAATTTTCCATCAGATGGATCCTTGTCTAAGCTGAAAAGGCCCACAGTAAATGCAGCCACTGTGGCAGCATTGTTCTGTGTCAGAATTTTCTTCATCAGGGTAGCAGACCAGAACAGCATGAACAGCACAGCACGCACCCTC
Organism: Acestrorhynchus altus; assembly: GCA_034509495.1. Classification (NCBI taxonomy): domain Eukaryota; kingdom Metazoa; phylum Chordata; class Actinopteri; order Characiformes; family Acestrorhynchidae; genus Acestrorhynchus; species Acestrorhynchus altus. The sequence continues at coordinate 14,153,109 of CM067522.1, read as the reverse complement.
TGTAGGAATAAAGCTGAGTGAGCTGAAATGTGAAGTTTTATTGAATATGTGAGGGCGTTCCCCTTCATCTCATCTCTGTGTAGAGTGAGATGGACTTTAATGACTGCAGTCAGAAGTCAAGGACAATCTGTGTGAGAATTTAGTCAAGGGCAGTTTGTGTGTTGTGAGCAAGATAAGCACTTTATATAATGCAGGCTGTAAAACAACACAGCAGTGACACAGTTTGTTGTTTTGACTTTACATTCGACACATTGGATTTTAAATTAGACCGTGAGGTTAAAGTGCAGCCTGAATTTATCATGGAAATATACTTCATGTTTTAAGTATGTACAATAGAGTAGAGCTGCAACAAACAGTCTTGTTTATTTGAACACATTAATAAATAACTTGTATAGCAATGTATTCCACACTTTACGGTCCATGTGCTTCCTGAAAAATTGCTAGTTAGTGCAAGAAATTTGGGTGATTTTCACCAACTAATTTACTGTTAAATTAGTTGCTAACTAATGTAATAATTTATTTAATTTGACCAAGTCAATTAGTTACACCCCTACATTGAATGTTAAAATACAGATAAACAGACATATTTCTTTTATGTTGTTTGTTTTATTATTTTATTGTTTTCTTATATTATTCAACAGTTAATTTCCTCCACGCAAGTTAATTGGTTGAGAAGTGTTTCAACTGTGCTGTTATCTGCTCTAATCTCACCATAATCACATGTTATTTTCACAATCATTATCATTATCATTATGTAAGGCAGTCAAAGTTACCTTTATTTGTATAGCACATTTAGACAACATATCAGCCAAGTGTGTACAATAATACCAGTTAATAACTGAAAAGAAACTAAAAGGATTAATAAATGACAGATGGACGTGATGGAATTGCAGGCTGTGCAGTGAGTGAGAAGAGTTCTTTAATGTGATGTAACAACAAGCTGCCAGTTATGGAACTGTAATTTAGAAGGAAGAAAGAAATGCAAACATTAAAATATATTAAACACTATTCATGGCACAATTTATTTCTGACTGATTTTCTGAACACTTGGTCATGTGTTATCATAAATAACAGCACGTCTGTGATGAAATATGACACCTTCTGCTCATGTCTGCTTCATCAAATCTGATGTTTTGTCACTATAATTTTCTTCCTCTTATGTTCAATTTCTTTCATAAACAAATAGTTCAAGGAAAGTACAACAAGCCTTGTACTAGGCACTTTGCCAAGTGAATCTGCCTTTAGATACACTTTAGGGTTAGACAATAAAACACATACAAAAAAGTTAAATTAAGTAGATAATGTATGTGTTAGAATGTTTTAAAGTATCTCTATTGAGGAACAACACTGGTAAAATATGCCCAAACTTTTGCATTAGAACTTGCATACATTTCAGGTGAACTGTGAAGAAAATAAATAACACAAAATACATAATGTATAAGATTTTGCTGTCAAAGGGGATGTTTCCCAGCTCTTGTTAGATGATTAGAGGTTTGTGGTTAACTTATGTCTAGCTGGCTGGGAAATCCTGGTTTGTGAAGTATCTTTGTGATTGGGCTGAAGTTGTGAAACAGTAGTTTAGCAGGTATAGTCTGAGCCTGTGTGGTGTTAGGCCTCATAGTAGATGATGAATGGGCTGGAACATCTTCTGCTATGAATGACTTCTTTCAAGATTGAGCTCTTGGTCTGATAATGGCTGAGTTGATGGGTGCTATTTTAAAAGCATCAATTAACATATTTGTATATTTTATTTTTTTTCATACTCACAGCCTCATGAGTTTGATGTGTGCCGCTTCGACATCAGTGTAAACGACAGCGTTTGGTACCTGAGAGCTGAAGATCCAGACCTCCGACAGCAGTGGATTGATACAATTGAGCTTCACAAGGTAAAAATGTAATGTGTCTGTGTGCTGAAAGTCTGTTTTCACATCTGCTCTGTTGGAGAGATAACCTTATACACGTTAGTGTTAGTGGCAGAACCTGATTCTACATACTTGAGGGCAAATGAATGTTGCAAACACAGTGAAACTGGAAACTCATATGTCGTAAGTTCCATGACACACTCCGTTTTCAGACATCCATTTGTCTTGCTCAGTTCCCCAGTGCTTTATTGTGTTCACACGTGAATTTCTGGGCCTACAACACAAAAGCAGTTAGTCAAGTGAACTTACAGAAGACTGGTTAAACACAATTCCTTTGCCCCGAGTTTCCTCTAGAGGGCTTTATCCTGATCCTTAGCTGCTGACATTCTGGAGGCATGCATAGTGAGGGAGTGTCTCCAGGAATGTAGCTGTTGTTGTCTTACTCACATTGGGAACATGGCTAATCTCTGGGAAAGGTTTGTGGTTTCAACACGCAGCTGCTCACACGTGCGAGTATTTGTGAGCACACTTGGGTGTGTGACTGCTCATGGGTCTGTTTATAAAAAAAAAAAAAGCTGTATGCTTAGATTCATGATTTTGGCTGGCGTGCGCTAGTGGGTTGTTTTTTATTATTATTATTAAAACCATATGCTTTCCTTTACACGTTTGCAGACTTTGAATTGTTCACAATGGTGACAATAGGCTAAATATACCTTAGAAGCTGGTTCAACAATGGTTTTACAAAAATCTAAAACGTTTTAAAATCTAGGCATGAAAAATGTTTCATATTCATTTTGATATATTTTGATATAGATATTTTCATGTCTTTAAATCCACTCAAGGTGAAGAGGTACTTGCAAGCTGATGTGGGGCAAACTATTCCTCACATTTATTTTCGTTCACCTCTATATTAATATCAGCATTACATGGGTGTGTGATGTAATTTCCAGTAGTGTGACCCTTGTTTTTATCCTAAATGTTTTCAATAATTTCAATGATAATTTCGAGCCATGGGGAAATACAGTTAAGTATTTTAAAATACATGAATACTTTTATATGAACATGAAGGTAAAGGTCCTCATAGACCCACTGTATAAGCACACAGGATTTGTCCTCTGTATCTATCTCATCCACACACAGTGAGACACACACATGCTCACTACAGGGCAGTGAGCACATGTGCCCGGAGCGGTGAGCAGCCCAATCCACGGTGCCCAAGGAGCAGCTGGGGAGTTAAGTTTCTTTATCAAGGGCACTTCAGTCATGCCTTTGAGTCAAGGCTGGTTTCCTAACCACCAGGCCACAGCTGCCCCTAAAAACGCTTGGGGCCTCCCCGCCCATTGCAAGCACTTAGCCATGTTAGTCTCTGACTGTGTTGGGGCCCCATTATGTAATAAAGAATATGAATAAGTATAATATGTGTTTATTATAGTGTATTATACCTACAACCTACATTTTCTCAAATATCAGACTTCTGACTACATAAATGATTATTTTGTTCGGAAAGTGTTTCAACCACCTGCTTAAAAAAAACTTAAGATGTGTTGGTGTTCACTGCTTTTGGATAGTATGTACAGTAGCTACATTTGTGTAATAGACATTGTGAACCCTGGTTCACAGCACCACTACTGTAAAGAGTCAGACTATCTGAAGAATAGAACATTCTACATAACACTGTGAATGTTCGAATCTCAACCGTTGAGTTATGTAGAACATTTGAAATATCTGAGGAATCCCGAGTTGACTCTCTATTATTTAGGACAGAGTTTCATGAGCAGAGATTCAGAGGGTTCGAGGGTAAAATAAGGTGAACTTAACTGTGTGTTTCTGTGGGTGTTTCTGATGTAAGATGAGACAGAATGATTTGACAGCAGAGAGGTTGTTCCTAAGAAACACTGCAGAGAAACCTTTTGATTTGAAAATCTTTGAGCAGCGCCATCATCTGGTGACACGTGGCCGTCTTGAGGATTTGTACTGTAATAGAAACCTGTAGCAGAATTTAAAACCATGTACTTTATAACCACCTAGTTATTGTTTGCTCATTTTTGGCAGTTATTTTTCCAGTTTATCACATTGAATTGAATATTCAAACCAGTTTAATTACTTTAAACCTTCTGAGATTTTGAGCAAATTAATGATGTGATCAAAATATATTCATCATAAATATGCAAGTTAGTAATCAGTGCTTGCATTTAGTCACAGTTCACTGGTCAGAACAGACGTACAGAACATATGTACTAAAGCATCTTAAGAGTATCAGTTATGCAGAGTGTGAATCGTGCAGTTGTATCTCTTTTCCTGCTTGCCAAAAATGATATGCTGATATGTGTCCCAGTCATTCTATTGGAGAATTGTCTTCTTTTGTCCAATCAGCAAACTGCTATTGAATTGAACAGTATGGAGCTGTTAGACTGTAAGGCTCAGCTTTTCCAGCTCAGAATCGCAGTAAAATGGCATTTCTAGAAACATCTAGAAAAGTATTCTTGATATCTAGATATGACAAGAAAATATATTATGTTATATATATTAAGTTAAAAAAAAAAAAATAATGTGCACCAACTCGCCACCAAGTAATGGCCACATTAAGAATGATCGCGTGTTGTTGTTAAAGAAATAAGAATATCAAAATTACTACATGAAGCTTGGCAGAATGTTTAGTTGATAGCCATTTAACATGTGACTTTATGAGAATTTTTGTCTTTTTCTCATCTCACTTCCCTTCCTTGTGGCATGTGTGCATTTTACATGCTGACAGAACTGAACTGAAAGTTAAAGAAGCATGTAGACCGACACAGAAATGTTACAGGATTTTACACATATATGACGTTATGCAGTTTTATACAGTTATCACAAACATTGCCCTGTCTGCTTTACCAGAGATACATAGTGCAGTTTTACTGTTTACTTTTTACATAGTTTTACTTTTGCTGTTTCAAACCCAACTTCTCTGACCCAAGTGGATGATCAGTTCTGCTGGGTCTGTAACTCTGCCCAAATTAATGATAAAATAGAGATTTTTCTTTCTTTCTTTCACTCTCTCGATCTCTCGCTCTCTCTCTCCCTCTCTCCCTCCCTCCAAACAAGCTAAGAGGCCACATATCTCTGTGGGATCTTATGGGATAAACATTGTCCAACCAGTCTCAAATTCCTGAACAGTCATTGTGGTGAAGCTGAAGAGTTTATAAATAATTAAGAGAAATTAATAAATAATTAAAATATAAATTTGTATAACTGTCAGTAAAGAGTCGATTTCTTTTTTGTTGTCTCCAGTCGCCCACTTCAGTGGGGCCTGTTTATGGGCTCAAATGTAAAATAAAATGAACTTTCTCTTTAAACAGAATATATAACATATTGCCTGTTTTCTGCTGATTGTATCTAGGTCCACTTTGGACAGCTCTTTTTCTCTCTCCATCCTTTCCTCTCTGCACTCTTTCTCGTTTCCTCCCTCTTGTCTTTCAAGCATCCACTTTACTCTGCAGCAAATGGCTTTTAAAAGTAAAAACATTATGTAAAGCAGAGCTTTTCCAAACAAAAGTTCACTATGAAGTGGCTCCTGCCCTGCAGGTCAGTATTGTTTGCCAGTAGCCTTGAATCATGGGGGTTTCAGCAGATCAGGCAGCAGAGAATGGTCAGTTTTTTTGTTTTTTTTTTCATCTAGCATTCACCATTGGGCATGAATAATGCATGAGCATGATGCATATGACGACATACATGCAGTTCTTACCTTCCAGCAAGTGAGCTAATTGTCAGGAAGCGAAGGAGTGGTTCTGTTTGGATGTGTCCTTTGCTAAACCCCCACCCCCTTCAGATTTTTGGTGCGGTCCACAACATGTTCTTTTAGTGCTCTCTGTGCATCTTCCCAGGAAAGGAAATGTGAAAAGGCTAGGAAGAAACAGGAGAAGAGAAAAGGAGCACATGCAGACTGCCAGCCACTAAAGAGATAACCGCTCAATACTCAACCAGCGCTCTCTCTCGCTTGCTCTCTCTCCCACTCTCACTCTTTCCCCACACACACCTCTTTTTCTCTCCTCTCAGCCGCCACAAGCATGGATGCTGCTGATAGACTTAAGCCTGATGTTCCTGGATGCTGTAACATGCAACTGTGTGTGTGCATTGAGGTACTAGTGTGTATGTACAGATTTGTCTGTCCATCATTTAAATCATCTCTCTTTACCCTTTTTTCTGCCCCTCTCTCTCTCTCTCTCTCTCTCTCTCTCTCTCTCTCTCTCTCCCCCTCCCTCCCTCCCACCACCCACCATCCCACTCTCTCCTCATGCTTTACCGACGACCCACCCATAAAGCTCTCTGCTCTTAGCCTGCCATGATGTGCCACAACGTTTACAGAACCAAGCACTTCATTGATATTTTTCCTCTTCATTCATTTGCTCTTCTGCTGCTTTTCTAACTCCTAAAAGGAGAAAGAAGCATCATTTACTACCTCCCTCTCCCTCTTCTCCACCACATGCCAGTGAAGACTCAGGAGAAAGACTGGAAGTGTCTGGGAAGAGCGCTAAGGGGCCATGCTCCGGTCAGCTGGCCAAGACTGTAGCAGCTCCTTCTTCTGCTTTGGCTGTTGGAATGGACGAATGGTGGGCTTTCACCTGATAGCATTATAATCTGCATGTTGCTTTCATTCGTTTGCTTCCCATCTGTTGTTATTCAATAATGTTTCTGCTTTTAAGTGGCTGTTTGTTTTATTGTTATCCATGTCAACTATGTAAGGTGCTCTCATTATGGTACTACACAGCTTGTATAATCTCTAGAAATTAGATGCTCTGCTGCAGCTGCATGTTAGGCTAAATTCATAATGGCCAGTAGGGGTTCAGAGCCACCAGCATTGGGCTGTGGAACCCTGGAGCTGTGAAGTGAAGGAGATACATTTAATGAGGGATTGGATGGACTGAGGCTGATGATTATATGTATGCTCTTTTGGTAAAATGCAAAGAGATGATCACAGATGTGTTCCAACATCTAGTGCAAAGACTTTGCAGAATACTACAGACTTTGAAAGTCGGTACTGCAGTAGTGGGGTCAGTTCCTTCTCAATACTCTTTTGAAGAAACCTTGAATTAGATGTCTACACACTTTTGGACATATGTATCCAAGGTCAGGCTAAAATGTTGACCACATTGCTCTTCATGCACTGTTGCTGCTGCAGACTCTTCATGCTTCTGATTGTTTTTCCACATATTACATTAACAAACTGATATTATTTCCATATGAAATACATTATTGCAGTCATTTCACTTAAGTGATTTTTAAAGCTTTAAGAAATGAGGTAATAGTATCTCAGTGGGGCTAAAATAAATTCTAAATTGGAGCTGGGCAATGCGATAAAAAAAATCCTGATATATTTTAACTGAATGCCGATATACAGTATGATATATGACATGAAAACAACAATGTGAAAAATTAAGACACCCCATGAAAATCTTTTTTTTTTTCTTATTACAATATTGAAATTTGTTGAAATGTATTCTTTATACACACAAAGTCTTACGCCCCCTCTATAGTGTGCACATGATATCTTAATATCAATATCAATCTCATAGGCCTATTTTAAATTAGCTAGTAAGTCTCATATGACTGTTTGCCTACATTATGTAGCAACTCTATGCAGTGCTTTATTCCCACAGCCCTGTCAGTGCCCTGGCTAATCCCTCTTTGGCCATTAGTTAAACCACTTTAGATAATGAAATCCTTCAGAAGCCTTGGTGTTAGTGGTTATGTAACACTGTGAGTATCTAGAAAAAGAAATCTGTTTTCACTGTCTTCAGATGAGAATCATAGCCTGCATTTGGGTTCTTTGTGGTAGTATTTATAGAAACATTGCAGTAAAACAGTCATATGTGGCTGGCAACGCTGCATGCTTATACATACAGAATGACACCACCTTTTATATTGTTAACAGCTCAGGAGTTTCATGGAATCCAACTACACACTTTAGTTCTAATGTATTTTGAGGGCATGTGATTCGGTATGAAGCTACAGTGTGGTTCTGCTGGGCTTCAGGATCACTATATTTTATTACAGTACATGTTCGTATATTATGGCTGTGACTGAAATGGCTCCATTTCTTTCCACTGTTGATTAAGAATGAGTCTCACAATGCATTTTGGTCCACATTAAGCTCATGTAGCTATATGCTATTTACTATAAATTCTGATTCTGCTTCACAATTTAGACACTCTGAAGAAATGACCCACATACTCATTAGTGCCCTTACACATGAATAGGCCATAATATCCATTTCACTTCCAGTTTATGCTTTAATTTGATATTTCATCACTGCCACAAAAACCTTCAAAATGGCAACTTAACAGTAGTAGGAAAAAACATCTCAACTTTCACTAGAAGTCAGTGAATGAGCCTTTCCATTGGTCTGTTCGTTTGACTCAATGTTGAGAACAGCTTCCAGATTTGTCAAAAAGTGAAAAAAGCAAAAAGTCTGGGAAACAATATTTTACCTTTTACCTTTTACCTTTGGCAAAGGATGAAGGTATATATTATGGACCAAGGTATATCAGAACACTTTGCTGGTTTTCTTGCTCCTCACAGTTGATAATTAACTGGTATGCTTGCTTGCCAGTTACCCTGTTAGGACTGTCCTGCTTTCACATATGATTCTCCCGACACTAGACACTAGGATGGTGAGGACATGCCTCCTTCAATATATGTGAAGCCAGCAACTGCCTCTTTTCAGACTGCCCCTACTTCTGCTAGTGCCCCTGTCTAATGGATAACAGACACCTGTGCTGGCCAGTATCGCACTCGGTGTGATGTGGAGAGAGACCACCAGAGACAGCATAGCCAATTTTTCTCTTTGATTCTGGCTGCCAATGGCAATCGGACATCAGGTGTGGTTGATCAGCAAACTGTGATCAGGAGCTTGGCCCTCCCTTCCCCACCCCTGGGCTATACTGGGCTATACTGGGCTATATAAGTTTTTCTTCTCTTAAATACTCCTTTTGTCACCTATGTCCTGCTAAATCTCATTGTTGCCATTGCCTTTAAGTTCTGCCTTCTTCACATATATTTATTTTATGTCCATTGTGTCCATTTGTGTCCATTGATGATTGTGTGATGTCTGCTGCATTGCACAATTTGAAACTTAATCAGTATAGTTTATGTCAAACCTGGGTTTTCTCACTTATCTATTTTCAGGTGTCAGTATAAAAAGTCCAAGTAAAGAATGTGACCTTGCTTTCACATGCTACAGAACTGAGGAGCTAAGTATTAGGCCTTTTCAACCTGAAGAACTCCTTCTTGAACTGGTCCCAGTCGGGCTTATGAGAACCTGGTGTTTTTAGCTAGCCATCCCGTATTTTTACCACTTTTAGTGAGACCGAGGGAACTTCACAGAATTCGTCATTCATCAGGGCATTGCCCAGCCTCAGTAAATGGAAGTGAGAAAATGGCGGAGTGTTTAGACTAGCTCTGAGCATTTGTGTTGTTACAGACTGTGTTGTTTTTCTCCAAAAAGCAAACATGGATTAAATATGATTCACCTTTTTGCGATAAGAAGGCGTGGAAGACTACAGCGTGCAAGATGAATGGCATGTCATTGCTCCTTGCTGCTGTGAAACTAGACACACCTACAGCAGTTCAAGCTGAAATACCTACTAATCTGTGGTTCCTGCTGCTGAGCCTAAACAGAACCAGTTCAAGAACCAGAATTCTTTTGATGGAAAAGAACTATGTGAGCCCCTTTTCCCCAGTCATAACATGTTGAAGAGCCAGCTGTAGGCTCTTCCCACTGTGTACTTCACTGCTGCATTTCCCTGAAGATTATTTTCTTTTAAATATACTTTTCTTTGAATGTTTCCAGACATTTGTTGGCTATACGCCTACATCAATATGAATCTGTGTTCGATTGCTATATGCCTCTACTTCCTCTGTGGATGTTCTATGTCAGTGAAACCAGAAGAAATCCAAAAGCACCTGCAAACTGACTGTTTGTATGTATGTTCGCAGGCTGAATCAGGTTATGGTTCAGAGAGCCACCATGGCTCTATGCTGTCACTCACCTCTGCAGCCAGTGGCCTTTCAACCACCTCCACATCATCCTTCAAGGTAAAATAACTCTGCTTACCACCAAGATTGCTTGCCTCTAGCTGCTCTTCTGGCTGTCTATATAAGAATATACAGCACTGTGCTTAAAACTGTCTGAATCAAGTTGTTTTAACTGCTTATCTCAACAGTAGATAAATTATGATCTCTGTAACTATGTGCAGATATAGAAATATAATATAAATCAAGAAAAATGGTATTACATTTTTTTTGTTTTTAAAAATGTATTCATAATCACCAGAAGCAGTTTAACTGAATTGAACTGATTTAACTGATTAACCAAATGGATGATGACACGTTGAACATGAAGAAACCTATTCTAGTATTGGTGTATTTTCCACAAAATAACACTTATAGTAAATGAAGCAAAAGAGCAATCTTGAGTCTTATTTTTTTAAATATACACTCCCCTCCAAAAGTATTGGAACAGTGATTGCAGTCCCTTTATTTTTGCTGTAGACTGAAAACATTTGGGTTTAACATTAAAAGATGTTTAGAGAGAAAGTTTAACATTTCTGCTTTTATTTCTAAAAGTATAGGAACATGTGACTGACACGTGTGTGGTTTGTTGCCCAGGTGTGTCCTGTTTTAATGATCAGTGGAACAATAGCGTTGAATGTCTAAGTTCAGATTTGAGTTTTGGCTGTGCAAACTGTGCATTTATAGTCAGAGGGGTAACCAACATGAAAATGAGAGAGCTGCTGGTATGAAAAACAAGACCCATTGCACAAATGTTGGCCATCACAGCACAACCATTTGGAATGAAGGAGTGAAGGTATCACAATCTACTGTTCACAGAAGTCTTCTTGAACAAAAGTACAGAGGCTTCACCAGAAGATGCAAACCACTAATTAGTAAGAAGTACAGGAAGGCTGGAATTTGCCAAGAAGTACAGAGACAAGATGAGACACAGATTTACTTATATCAGTGTGATGAAGACTGGGACAGGCTGATTAATCTTCATTGATGATGTCACGCATAGTGTAGAAAGTCCAGATCCTGTTAGAACAGATGCAAGTAAACAGAAATACAGTAATACTTGTGTTCAATCCTATCTCCAGCACACCTTATTTAACAATACTTAGCACTGATTTACTCAACCAGGTCTCAGATTAGAACTATAAATAATACTAGACTGTCATGAGGAGAGCTGTGAAGACACAGTGATGGAAAACCACAGGAATGTTTTTTGTGTTCATTCTAATATTGTGTGTATGTATATGTGTATGTATGTGTGTATGTATATGTGTATGTATGTATGATCTGTGTGTGTGTGTGTGTGTGTGTGTGTGTGTGTGTGTGTGTGTGTGTGTGTGTGTGTGTGTGTGTGTGTGTGTGTGTGTGTGTATTGCTCGAGATAAAGAACCCAAAGTATATTTTCACTGCATCAACCTTGATTTAAAATTGTTGTAATGTATTATAAGTTGTGTATCACTGCTGACTGTACAGAAAGGCCACAGTCTGCGGGAGAAGCTGGCAGAGATGGAGACTTTCCGGGACATTCTGTGCAGACAGGTGGATACATTGCAGAAGTACTTTGACAACTGTGCAAATGGAGACTACAGGGATGAATACCACCGGGATAAAGGTGAGACGTAAAAACAGGTTATAGAATTATATAAAGTAGTCTAGACTAACATAGCGCGTACACTTGACTTGTATTCAGTCTCAGTTCTAAAGGTTTTCCATTAGAGAGGGTAAAATAAGAACCTTCTGTATGTCCTTTGTTCCTGAGCAAAAATATTGTAATATTGTAAGCCATCCATTAATTCCATGATGGGAAATATCCAGTGGGCAGAGCAATAAATTAAAAGTTTTTTAATTCAGACTCAATATATTAGTATTCAAAGTATTTAATATGTTTCTTTCATGCAGACCAATTTAAAGTGCATAAATATTTTTCAGAATGCCCAATATTTAATCACTGGTGTATATAGTACCTGTGTATTGTTTTCTGATCTTATGATGCTGTTTTTTGTGCAGTAGTTGAGGATGATGAAGATGATTTTCCCACTTCACGACAAGATGGAGATTACTTGCTCAACAACAATAGCAGCAAAGAGAAACGTGAGTTTTCCACGCCACAATAATGTGAAAGAAACACCATGTGAAAGTGACCCCTCGATTTAGGGGACAGATTTGTAGAACCAGTAGTTAAATCTGTTTGTTGTATCACCATCAAAGCTGAATATTCTCTGCATCATATGTTCAAACCCTGTGGGTGGGACAGTACTTGCGAAAGAGTTAAGTGTCCTTAGAGTTCACTTTGTAATTAACAAAACACACCTGCAACTTTTTTAATTGCTCTCTTTATTATATTATTATTATATATTATTTATTATATACCCATTTTTTCCTTAGTATTCCCAGTGGCTAGTCCCAGAGAACCAACTGGCATTGATTTCAAAGGTGAAGCCATTACATTTAAAGCCACCACTGCAGGGATCCTCTCAACGCTGTCCCACTGCATTGAGATAATGAACAAACGGGAGGAGAGCTGGCAGAAACGACTGGATAAAGTTTGTGTACTAAATACAATCATTCTTTCACCATTCTTTGTTTGATGTTTAAAAGAATTATAGTTACTGAAACTAAGATGATCAGATAACACTTATTTGATTTCATTGTAATTATCGAAACGATAGTATTATAGACTGCAGGTTTTGGAGGAGCAGGTGTTTTCTTTATGTTGAACCCCCTGTGAGATGATGTTAGGTGAGTGTAGAGTGATAATTTTAGACAGATAATTAATGTGCTACTAGTGCAGAACTGGCTCAGTTGTTATATTTTAATATATTATAATAATCTGAGATAAAGCTGTGAGCTGTGGGTTGTTGTTTTTTTTCTGGAAATTGTGTTTTATTTGGTCTTTGAAGCTTAAACTGCATTTTTAAAGCCTTGTCACCCTTAATGAGGCATTCCACAGATCATTATTGCAAACACCTGTAGAGAGCCTAAGTGGTCGAATTTATTCATATGAGCTTCTGTAATAAAATACATGAAAAACTATAAACAAGGTGTAGAATTATTCAAGATATTACCATTTAATTGTATGCAAAAGTTTAGACACAGTCAAAAATGATGTTAACATGATCAGAAAAATTATCTTAAAGCTTAAAGACAAGCTTAATTACTAGAAGCCACAAGGACAAGCAGCATTCTTTGACAGGGGTGCTAATTGAGCTTTGTGCACGCCTTCTCAGACCCATGATACACTGCTAGCATCCAACTGCAAAGTTTTAGACTCGTCCAACCAGTTTTGCCTTGTGCAGTCCAGCCCAGAAGCTTCAGAGGGCAGGAAGTACTTGAATTCCATTCCATTCTGAGCAGGAGCAAAGTAAAGGGGTGTGTATCTGTATATCAGATCAGAGGAAATAGACCTGTATCTGGAAGACCTGCACTGTTCCAACGGTTGGCTCTAGTTCATCAGATTTGTGGAGGCTTGCTTGTCTATGGATGTTAAGATGCTGACCAGTATCTCTGTGATAAATCCCTGGCTGCTTTGGGCAGATAAATCTCTTCAGTCAGACACACACAACTGGATTCCTCTGTGTAGACGGAGCAGCTTCTATGGTGTAGGTGATACCTGCTCAGCATGCCAGTCAGCAGTAGCTTTGGATTGTCTGTTTTATGTTGAGCTGTCTGGAATCAGCCCAGGAATATGATTTTGAGTGCGTTTATTTTTCATGTTTCCACATTTGCAGTGATATATATATTTGCAGAGATAGTAATATATGACAGTTTTGTCTTGTCTTTGTGTGTGTTGTGGGAGATCTGAAGCTATTTGAACTAAGCCTGAGCTGCCAGTTTCAATTCAGTAAGAACAATGTTGCTTGTTCAGTAGGGTTGTGTGACCTCCTCTGGCACTGCTTATCAGCTGTCATTTAAACAAGGTGTTGATAATCTATGTTTTCTTTGCATTCTGAAGAGTAACAATTGTGAAGGCTGCAGTCCACCCTCTGGCCAAGCTGTTGACTTACAAAGTCTCAGCTACACTACAGTAACACTAAAATGGGTATGGAATCTGCATAAAGGGAACATGTTCCAGTTCTAAAGTCAGCTTTCTCCCTTCGTTCTGTAATCCTTCAATTCTCTGTGGAACCTGTTTGAGGTCCCTATAGCTGGGATACTGGGAGAAACTCAAGGCCCCACCCAGTCCTGGATGTAGAACAACCCATTCATCAGCACGTGGGTTTTAAGCTGGTTTATTTATCCTCGTTCATTCATTATCTTATGTTTAAAACTGGAAGTACTTGTTCGAGCAGAACCGTTCTGCATGTTCAGATCTTTAATGTAAGGCTCATTCATTTTTGTTACCTGTCTTTTTAAAGAGGAGCACAGAAGAGTTTTAAAATGTGATCTGATCATCAGGCTTGTACTGGTTTTGTGCTGTCTACAAGGTCTTAAAACTAAGTCTTGACCAACTGCGTCTTTCAATGTAAGGAAATGGAACGAAGAAGAAAAGTAGAAGATGCGTACAAGTCAGCCTTAACCGAGCTGAAGAAGAAATCCCACTATGGAGGACCAGATTATGAAGTAAGTTGACTTACCTTTGATTTATAGCTATGATGGTACCTAGTATAATATGTACCTTTGTTTAACAGTACAGATACAAATACTGAAATATGGCATATTGAAATACAGTGTTAAATATTCTCCTTTTTGACTTTCAGGAGGGTCCCAATAGTCTCATCAATGAAGATGAATTCTTTGACGCTGTTGAAGCAGCCCTGGACAAGCAAGACAAGATTGAGGAGCAGGTAGACCTATTAAGTGTGTAGAACACGTTCTGAAATGTTAAACTTCCAACTATAATTGCTTACTGCTGAATGATATTGGAACACATAAGTTATGCACAGCAGGTTCAACTTCAGACTTGCCTGACTCAGCCTGCTGCATTAACCGCTTTACTGGCCAGTGACAAAAGGAAGAGCCGTGAGGGTTAAAGATGGTTTACCTGACTTTACCTTGTTTAGTATCAGGTTTTTAGTGAAGAATAAAAGAAAAAGCTGTTGTAAGGCACTATATGGACAAATGTATTGGACTATAAGGCTTTCTACTAGATTTGATTGCATTCAGTGATTAGTGTTCGTGAGATCAGGATGATGGATGATCACCACCCATCCTCATCCCCCACTCCCCAAATCATCCCAAAAGTATTGGATCATCCAGAAAACACTGTTCCACTGCTCCACAGCTCAATGCTAGGGTGCTTCATATCACTATATGTAGCTGCAGTTATTTGCTTCAGAGAGTCCTATTCTATTGGCAGTACATTTCAGCAATACTACAAAAGCTGTTTGTGTTCATTTGCACATCTGTGTCAGCAAAGGACTTAAAGGAGCTAAATGTATTAAGAGCCATTAGCTTATAACGTGCTTTTTGACAAGGCTTTTAAACTGAGTAACTGTTGGTTCTATAAAGTCTAGGAAACATATTTCAAATTAACGTTTACAGCTCTGTTATTTCACCGCACAATAAAACAAGCTGATTTTTCATTTTTAGTGGGCTTGAGAATAATGTGATGAACTGATTGGCTGGTTTACATCACCACAGCGGCTCAGAGAAGCCATGTTGCAATGTGTATCTTTTGTTTTTAGCTCTCTAGCATGGATACTTTTTGAACTTTCCCCTCCTCTTCTTGGTTTTTTGGACATTTTTTGAGTGGTGTTTCCTTAAGTCGTCTAGGTCATTTAGCTATTCGCCTAGCAAATATACCCATGGTCTTTCCGCAAATCAGCTAGGTTTTAGTTTTTATTCTACCATAGAATAACCAACCTCTACTCACTTTTTAACTTGGTCTTTCTTTGCTTATCTCAGTCTGAGAAATGCCGGACCCCTCGGCCAATTACACTCAGCCCGGATACCTACTGCTCTATCAGTGCTCACAGATACTCCACCAAGGTACTGCACCATGACCCACACATCCTCACACAGTTCTTCAAGACCTTTCAAGCTCTATATGGGGTTTCTTTGTTCTCTTCTTTATAAGATTTTCTCTGGGCTTGTGTTCATTTCTGTTTGTCTGTTTCTGATTCTATTTGTGTTGGCAGCCCTGTGCGCCGTCTTTATTCTATGGCTGGTGGTGGTTTTACTTTGTCTCTTTACTTCTCTTTCTGTCTGCTTCAGCCTCACAGCCATGCTTCCTCCCTGTCGTCTCTCGACCTTGTCAGTGCCTCCGATGATGTGCACAGATTCAGTGCTCAGGTATAGTGCCTTGTTTCTGTTCTAGCGTGGGACTAACTATGCTTTATTACCCCTCGGCCAGCTCTGTCCTCTTCTTTTTATAGCAACATAAGGTTGTAGTTGAAAAAGGTCTGTATTGATTTATTCTGAATGCTGCCTGTGTTCTTCAGAGCATACAAAGTCTTATCTTCCTGCTTTGGTTGATATTATGGAATAGTCATATCCTAATGTGTGAATTTCTATATTATAAATCAGAAATTTCAGTGCTCAAGTTCTTATTTTTTTGGCACTGATGAGGATGTATGGGGGTTTTGTTGTTGTTCCAAATGACAGCTCATAAAATGCAGGCCAACGCAAAACTGAGTCAAAGAGATGTGAGGAATAGAAGACAGGTGCACATCAATCACAAACACCAGTGCTTTAATCCGAGGCAGCTGTAAGAACATCCTTGCTTGATATGCGCAGTGGCTTTAATTATTAATTAAACCTTACATGTCAGAGTAGATAAAGTTAAAGGAATGCTCAACCTAATCTTCTACATCTTGTCATATGGTTGACTACCCCAGACTGGTCAGTAACACTGTTAATAGTTGACTACGAACACACTTATTAACGAATCCAGTGGGCAAGGTTTCAACGCCTACCCATTAACCCACTGTTTTTTTTTCCCCTGTTGTTTCTTTTATGTTGGCTGTTTCTTGCAGATGGACCACATAAACATTAGGTTGAACTGGGGGTTGTAGGAGACTGACTTGTGCACCTGTTTGATTTTACCCAGGTGGAGGAGATGGTGCACAACCACATGACTTATTCCTTACAGGATGTGGGCGGAGATGCTAACTGGCAACTTATCACTGAGGAGGGAGAGATGAAGGTGAGTCAGAGCAGAGGGACCCATTGTGACTGAGTATACTTGGCAGCGTGTGTCATTTTAGAGTATTTGATGAGTCAGGCTAGAATGGTTTTATCAGAGCAGGTAAGATGGCTTAATGTGATTAATTCTTGATTGCACCACTAGAGGGCACATATATTCTAGATTTGAGCTTGTGGCAAAAACTGTAAATCTTATGAACATGAAAGTTGGTAAACAAGTACTCAGGTGCTCTAGCTAAGCACAACTTGCCTGATGGAGGCATTATATCAAAGCATCAAACTTTAAGGTCCATACCTCCTACCCCATATGACACACCCTAGCTCTGTCCACTTAGATGTTGATGTAATTTGCTTAATATGAATGATTTTTCAATAATTTATTCGGTACCTATGGCTACAACTTTAAACAGTATTATATGTGCACCCCATTCCAAAGTCTAAAACTCCATTCCAAAACTAAAATCTGACTGTAGATAAATGCTAGTATTCAGCACCTTCACATTTTAAACAAAAAAATGCATTTTTGTAAATTATGTTAAAACAATGGTTTGATTTCACTAAAGATGTAATAAATCTTCGAGTTTAAAAGCCTGCTGTGTTCAATAACATTTTTAACAGAAATGTGTGCCTATCAGTGCTCATTCGGTGGTGAATAACCATTGGTCTTTTTTTCCAGGTGTACAGGAGAGAAGTGGAGGAGAACGGTGTTGTCTTGGACCCTCTTAAAGCCACACATGCTGTTAAAGGTGTCACGGGTCATGAGGTGTGTCATTACTTTTGGGATACAGCTTTCCGGAACGACTGGGAGAGTGAGTAATGTTTTAATTTGTGTACTGTCAAAATGTTAACAACAGAACCGGAACCTTAGTGGACACTTTGGATAACTTCTCTTTTCTTCATTTTCCCAGCAACTGTTGAACACTTCACTGTGGTAGAGCCATTATCAGACAAGGCAGTGATCATTTACCAGACTCATAAGGTACAATACAGTTAAATCCTGTCAGTCAGAATTTGTCATGAGTCAGTTACTGCCTAACCTGTATGTACATTTACACTGACTCTGTTTCCATTGCAGAGGGTTTGGCCTGCTTCACAAAGAGACGTCCTGTATTTGTCAGTCATCCGTAAAATCCTCTCCACCAATGAAAATGAACCTGACACATGGCTGGTGTGCAATTTCTCTGTAGACCATGACAGTTATCCAGTAAGTTACACTTTTTGTTACTTCCATTTTTGTCGTTCTTCAATTTTTGATATAATTTGAATCTGGTAGTTGTTCTTCATGTTGTGTTTGTTTATTTTCAGCCCTCGAGCAGATGTATCCGTGCCAAAATCAACGTGGCTATGATCTGTCAGACACTAGTCAGCCCACCAGAGGGCAACAAGGAGATCAGCAGAGACAATATCCTCTGTAAAATAACATATGTGGCCAATGGTCAGTATGATAACTGCTATCGTATCTTGCTGTCTCCTAAATGAATGTGTGATATAGCAATACAGTGTAATACTGTATTAAAACTAATTTTACTTCAATTTCAGTTAATCCAGGTGGATGGGCACCAGCATCAGTCTTGAGGGCAGTGGCCAAGCGCGAGTATCCTAAGTTCTTGAAGCGTTTCACTTCATATGTTCAAGAGAAGACCAGCAGCAGTGCCATCCTATTTTAAAAAAAGGTAGTCAATCAGTAATGAGTTCAATTCAAACTTTATTTAGCATAGTGATTCTAAACCCTGGTCCTGGGGGCTCCCTGCCCTGCACATTTTAGTGTATTCACTGCTTTAACACTTCCATTTTGCATGACAGAATGTCCAGGACCATGATTTGGAATTACTCATGTAGCGTTTTTCCCTACAGATTGGGCTCATTCATAGAGCAAAATGAAATTGATACTCAGCTTCAATAGTTATATTGTTTTCTGGTTATAAGGTACTATAGAAATAAAATCTAACCAGATTTACATGTTCTTTTAGGTTGTCTCCCCTGTGGCGTCTGCTAAACACCATTAAACACATCCGTGTAAGAGGCCTTATCCCTCCCTACAGAGCCTAAATCAAAATGCTGTGGTAACTTGCCCTGAAAATAACATTTACCGGATATCATTTCATCCAACACTGCTATGAAATACAGTGTTCAGCTCAGGCATATCAGAAATATGTTCTGCAGAGACAATAACAGGATCTAAGTTGATTTGCATACAGAGTGGAGACTTGAAGTGACTATTGCACCTTCTGGACGGAGTTAATGGGCTCTTGAACAATAGACCGCTGGCTATTACTGTTGAGTGATGATGGCATGTACAGTTAAGACTCTTTATTCATGTTTGGGTTGGATACTGGTTGATTGTTTTTCATTGAAGTGTAAGTAAGTTTACTTCTGGTTTTGTAAATATTTTGTATTGGTTTTACTTGCACATTGTTTAGCTGTTGTACTTATGACGATTAAACACTATAAACTTGAATGCCTTTAATGAAAAGCCTTCTCAGTTCTAGCTTTTTTCCTGACCTTGTCCTTTTTACCTCAGTGTGGTGTCATTACTCTGCTTTGATGGAGGGAGAAGGTAAAAAGCTTTAACTTTGCAAAATCCTTCTGTATTCTGTGTCCTGCAGTTATATGTTCAGTGATATAGTATTCATATCTCATTTAAAGTAAAGGAACATATCGTTGCTCTCGCACAAAAGCCTTGCATCTCCATTTTTTGGACATTATTTGAATTTTGCAATTGTTTTTTTTACATTGTGACAAAATATCACAATGAATGGACCAATGGAAATGCTCCAAAATGATTTTTATTTTTACACATTGATTTAGGATAAGGTTTTTCCTTCTTCCATAAAGCTCATATGTTGGAGAAACTAGGTTTTTGCATGACAGTGACAAACTACAAACTAGATGCTCAGATTAACTGGGTTGCCAGATATTGGCTCTGTAAAGTGTTAGAAAGTTTAATAAAGTTCCCAAATTTTCCATTGCCTATTTTATCCGGATATGTCTTTGCTTTGGTTAAAGCTTAAATCTATTTTTGTCAGGTGTGCAGTAGTGTTTAGGAGAAATGTCATTTAAATTAATTTTATGAGAGTTATGACATATTCATATCCTTCCTTGATAGAATTTTTGTCACAGTGTCACAATATTCAGTACTACTTCATTGTTTAACCACAAAGAAGACATTTGATATTTGCACTAACTGCATTGCTTTACAATCGAATAACTTGTGTTGCCTATATGTCAAAGGTTTTGTGCATTATATATGAAAGATCAGCACTTTTAATGGTACTTTTTTAAGGATCACAGCTTGATGTTATTGTTCCTGTTAACATGTAACCTTGACATTTCAAACTGCTGTTTGGAGACTGTCGTTTGTAAACATTCAGTAAACAAATGTTCTGTTTTTGTTTCAATTTGTGTTTTTCTCTTGAACAATAGTGGTCATAATCACAGTCAAAACAATAGAATAAATATTGAGATTTTATGTTATGTTATATATGGTCACAACAATGTACATTTACATATTAGAAGCAAGAGAAAAAAGTTTAGAATTTTTAAAAAGAAATAATTGTTTTATTTAAATATATCAAGTATGCATTATTTATTGGTTCAATTTAATAAAAATATCAGTAAACTAATCTCATTAACTGCCTCAAAATGTTATATATGTTAAATATGGTGATATATGTGAAGTGATTTGGCTAACAATTTATTTTGTATAGTATTTTAATTCTGGGCAAATTTTAAAAAGTGTCTGTCTACTCATTTTCATAATTTTCGTCTCTTATCTATAGCTTTGCAATGAGTTTACTGCTAACTGTTTACTGTTCTATTTGTCTCTTCTGCTTTTTCCCGTAGAGTCCGTCTGTTGGATTTATGATGGACGGGACTAAATTTGGCCCATTTAATGTCCGATCAGACAAGGCACTAGTTGGAGTTCGCAATTTGTTTATATTACCTAGCTCGTTTACACTACTCCAGCAGCTTTCCTTTGCACACAGTGTGCTCCTCAACATAACAGTGCCTATGTTAATCAAATTAAGTTTGCTGACCTTCCCAACCACACACTTGCTCATTTAAATTTGTTTAAGGCACTCAGAACATTTAGTAGTGCAAGCTCCTAATTAAACTGTGAGTGAGAATTACAACTTAGTTGAAGTTGTATGCTAGTGAAAGCTCAGAACTAATTGGAGTGATGTGTTCTAGTGAAAGCTCAGAACTAATTGAAATGATGTGTTCTAGTGAAAGCTCAGAACTAATTGGAGTGATGTGTTCTAGTGAAAGCTCTAGTTGAAGCATTCAACATTCATACCTGTCATTATTCGCTAAAACAGTGTGAAAGTATTCTGTTTTAACAATTTCCACAAACACATCTGAGGCTGGACTTATTCTCCAGCTTATCTCTTATTAGCCGTTCCACCTGAAATGGTTCAGGAGGCACCATTTTAAGGTAGAATTTCAGTTTCATTCTGTGAGAAGGGCATGGCATACATTTAGTGTTGTATATTTCTTGAAAAGGCCATGTAAAAACATAAGCCAGATCCAGTAAATACATGAATCAAAGACATAAAATGTTGCCACTTTGATAAACTGCATAAATATATAATTATAGCATTGGTAAATGCTTATTCTGTTGCATATCTTTGGTATTAAAGCACACAGTGGCTATAATACAAACCTACCAAGGTATAAAAGTGACATTTTGCTTA
Organism: Acestrorhynchus altus; assembly: GCA_034509495.1. Classification (NCBI taxonomy): domain Eukaryota; kingdom Metazoa; phylum Chordata; class Actinopteri; order Characiformes; family Acestrorhynchidae; genus Acestrorhynchus; species Acestrorhynchus altus. The sequence goes on along the minus strand of CM067522.1, from coordinate 14,131,424 downwards.
ATATATATTTTTTTATTTTATCCACAAATCATAGAACATTCAAAATACCTGAATGGCAAGTTGAAATTTTAGAAGTTTTGAATTTTATTTTACCTTGAGTGAGCAAGGCCTTTTATCAACACGGCTCCATGTGCAAGAGATAATGGTGATGCCATAATGGAGATTAGTGTTGGGGAAGAGTGACACCACTAACCCAGATTAGTGTGTGTGTGTGTCTGTGTGTGTGAGAGTAAAAGTAAAGCACTTTACATCCTTTTTGCAGGTCTGGCTAGAGCCCCATTGAGGCTCAGCCAATCACCTGTCACTACCCTGGTGAGATGTGATGCAGAGTGATCTGATTGGCTGATGTTCTCTCTGGTGAGGCTAGTATCTGCTGACGTTGCCTCAGGAGAATCTCACCAGCCTCATACACAGTTGGCCTCCGTCCCCTTTTACTTCTTGGAAAAAACGTACTGTATGTTGGAATGAAGATTCAGCTTTATCAGGCATTTTTCTATAAATGTGAAAATATGAGTTCTTTGAAGGAGTGAATTACAGTGAATTACATTTTTTATATGTCATAATCTTCCATTCTAAATCATCTTTGTTTCAGTGTTCATCTTTGAACATACATTTGAATTCCCATGCTCTTCTCTAAGAGGAATGGTTCAGGAAAACATCTCCCTTCTGTGTTTACCCTAAGCATGGATGGTTCAAGGCTTTGCTGTTTTTTTAGAACAGAAGCTGAGACTAATACAGTAGTACAACTCAGAGGTCTGGTGTAGATTTACACATTTATACATACACGGGCATCAGGTCCCCTATCATTGACCTGTCCGAATATCGGCCACTTTGGGGTCTTTTTCAGTTCTTCTGTCCCTTCTCCAATCAATAAGAGGAAATTCCAAGGAATTCTTATAAAATTCTCAGTTTACTTTATTCCCAATTGGCTGAAATTGGGAACTTTTTGAAGAGGCCAGTGATTGGAGCCCTTATGCTACATGTCCACATTTGTGTCCACCCCTTCTAATTAATGATGGTGCGCCATCCATTACTTCTGGATGAGTTGGGGATGAGGTGGGGTGGTGAGCTTCCATCCTCCTGACTTCACTAATGGTCCTATCACTGAATGAAACCAAATTCTAACAGCAAAGCTCTAGAATCTTGTAGAAAGCCTTAAGAGTAATGATTATGGGGTTGTTTTTTTTAATGTACAGATGAAGCAAAAAACATTCTTAACTTTCAGTGAAAGTCAATGTAGAGATTTTATTCCAAGACATTTTGGAGAGTTCCCATTTGTCCATTCATCGCAATGTAAAGAACTACTGACACAGATTTACATAATGTCAAAAAGTGAAAAATTACATATTATAATAATAACATTTCAAATTCCCTTTATTTTATTATAAAAATATAGAAAACTTGATTACAAACTTCATTCCCTTGGATCACAAGCTATTGAAGCAAATGAAACGAGAATGAACAAAGGTAGGTGCCGATTTCACAATTAGTTCCATTTGCATACAAAGCGAAATAGATAAGTGCTAAGAGCTGATGTGGCAGAAACACATAAGATGGTATGTGGTGTACATATACAGTGTGCACATTCAGAAGCAAATACAGCAACAGTTGACTCGCAGGTCACTGAGGCTATTAGAGCACCTTTACGAAATAGCTCCACCTTTGCAGTCGCCAGTTCAAGAAACCCTGCATATATCAATGATCAATATAACAATTAAACCGTATCTACTTCAGTCCCTTATCTATCAAACCAACATACATTCAGGAAAACAGCTGAGAAAAACTGCAGAAGGCTGCATTTGGCAAATATACAATTATACTGCTTATATTTTGTCATTTAACCAAAAGAAATGTGCTTTCTAAAGAATCATAGCTTTTCAGCTCCTCTATGTGATATACCTTCAAACTCACACTAATAACATATTTTATGTTTTAAATAGTGAGTGAAATAAAATAAATTATTGTGTGTGTGTGTGTGTGTGTGTGTGCGCATGTGCATGCACAAGTTCTGAAGGCATTAGAAACAGCACTGAGATAGGTAAAGTGCATCGTCAGAACAGTACACCGCACTAGTGTACGATTGTATTTCAGCAGTCTTTGAGATGATTCAGGATCAGCACTCTGCAAAGGAAAATGAACCAGTTCCATAATTCTTCTGTAAAGTCCTCTTCAGTAAAAGTCATGCAATGTAGTCTACTTCTCATTAAGTCCATTGTATCCTACACTTTAGGCCACACCTAGCTTTTGATTTGGCCTCAAGATGCTTGCTTTGTGCAGGTTCCTGGGGTTTCCTGTAGGTTTATTTTTGACCTGAAACAAAAATATTCACAAGCTTGGTTAGTACACATTTATTAGTGTTAGTACTGGATAATAATACCTACTTAATTGTAATAGTACTTGTTTTTATAGTATATGTTTATAAAACAGTGAAGCCCTAAGGTTACATATACTGACCCACACTTATGTCTTACTGATTTTGTAGTACTAGTATATGCCTGGTTTTAAAGTACTTAAACCCTAAGATTACACATTAAGTCGTACTTGTTTTATAATGTACTATTACTACAGTACATATACTATACTTCCACTCAATCAACCCAAAAAGGGTACATATGTTGACCTACACCCATGGTTTTATAGTACTAGTATAGTAACTGAATAATAACTCTAAAGCCTAGATTTGAAGTTAGAAATTCATGTGCTCACCTGTTGTGTGTCATGTGACTTTTAACCAAATGTCCCGCTGTGAGGGCAGCCATGAGGGACAGCTCCCCTGCCAGCACCGAGCCACACACAACCCTGGCAAGCTGTCGTGCATTCTCACCTGGGTGAGCCTCACTGGCACCCTGCACACCCAACATCTGAGAGGAATACAAGGGGAAATAAAACATCACTTTTCCCATCCTCTCATTTATAACAGCTGATCTCAGTGTGAGACTTTCATTTGCTGAGAACTATAAATACCTGTAGACAGGCTTGCTGGGGTGCCAGGTTGGTGCCCCCTCCCACAGTTCCCAGCTCTATAGAGGGCATGGTACAGCTGATGTAGAGATCCTCTCCTGTGGGACCTGAGGCCTCCATCAAAGTGATGCAGTTACAGCTGCCCACTGTTTGTGCAGGGTCCTGCCACAGCAACAACTGTCATTACTTTTAATCCAGTTTGTTTGCAAAAGTACTTTATAATCTCCCATTTAGCCTTGTTTCGTAAACAGATAGGCAGAGACATTTTGTACCTGTCCACAGGCGATGTAAATGGCAGTGACTATGTTGGCAGCATGAGCATTGTAGCCTCCGATGCTTCCTGCCATGGCAGAGCCCACCAGGTTCTTATTGATGTTCACATCCACCAGAGCTTCTGTGCTTGTTTTCAAAACCTATAGAGGCAGTTGAACATGATTTAAAACCTGACATAATATTGTTGAAGCAAGCATTAACCTTCAGTATATATTAGTAGATCAGTGTCTTCAAATAGTCTGAGGATCTGTACCTCTCTGACCACCTTGGCAGGTATGGTAGCCTCACACACCACAGACTTGCCCCTGCCCTCAATCCAGTTAATGGCAGCTGGTTTCTTGTCAGTGCAGTAGTTACCACTGACTGCCAGGACCTGCAGTTCTGGGAACTCTTCTTTCAACCTAGCCAGAGCCTGCTCTGTGCCCTGACGACAGAAATGGTTGAAAACATATTATATCAAGCCAACAGTAGGCTGCCCACATGTTTACCCCAGTTTTTCCCACCAATTTGGAAGTGCCAATTACCCAACCCCATTAGGACCCCTTATCACAAACAATGCTCCCAACACTAGGAGGATGAAGACAAGCACATGCTTCCTACAATGCATGTGAATCATACCAAAGCCTCTTTTCAAGCTGTCACCATTTCATCATTGCTGGGCAGAATAGAATAGAATAGAATAGAACTTTATTGATCCCTTGGGAGGGTTCCCTCAGGGAAATTAAGGTTCCAGCAGCAGCATAAGTACCGTATGAGCCAATGAGGAGGAAACCAGTTCCCATACAATAGTTAGCAGCCCTCTGTTCCACCATCACACTGGGTGTTGTGGGGAAAGAATGCCACCTACCCACCCAGAGAGAGCCTGGACAATTTTGCTCTTTCTGACTCTGGCTGCTGATGGCAAGCAGCACAACCTGAGATTTGAACCTACAACCATTTTTCACTTCGTAAAGAACTATGAAAAGGGTGAAGATCCTTCAAGTCAACGTTTTTCAGGTTTTCGAATATAACATGGTTATAGAACCAAAAGTTCTTTTTTTGCCTTATGCAGCCATCCTCAGCTTTGGGACACAGCTAATATTTTACATATCAGCATGTTCTAACAAATGACAGCATCTTACCTTTGAGATCATGTTCATCCCCATGGCATCTCCAGTTCTGGACTGGAAGCGGATATACAGATTACGTGAAGCAAGGCCAATCAGGAGCTTCTCCAATCGAGCAAACCTGAGAGAAACATTGAAAATAAGCTTTAGTTCAAAAGGAACACTAACTAAAATATTAATATATAAATGTATTAACAGATTTTATAATGGTAGTTTTGTATCTGAAATATATAAATCTGCATCAGAAGTTATTGTATATATTTTTTATTATTTATTCTATTAAAAATTAAGCTAAACTATACAGTATAGCAGATGACAGAGATTTAACAGATTTATTGGCAACCACAATTCAAAACCTTACTTGACAATGTGTGTCTTTTTGCCACCGTTAAAGAAATATAGTGTAGTGCATACATTTCAGCCATGTGAGCTAAAGTACTGTTTAAGATAACAGAGTGCAAAGGGGCACAAGTAACATATTTAGTAACATGTGAGCACACTGCATGAGCCTTATGTACAGAGAACCCAAAATATCTGCTCAGTGCAAGCAACCTTTGGACTGATTTATTGTTCAGATTTTATGGGAAATATTTGAAAGTAATTAGACAACACAACAATTTTTTCCTATTTTATGTTTTTCAATTTTCCCATCAATCGTCAGTGCCAATTACCCAGCCCCATTAAGAATGTGGCGGATCCCCAGCTTCAACACAACAGTTAACAGATGCCTGTGCCAACCAGCATCACAACTCATCATCAAGTGCCATTTACCCACCCAGAGAGCATGGCCAATTTTGCCCTCTCAGACTCCGGCTGCGATAGCAAGCAGCATGACTCCAGATTTGAACTTGTGATCCTCTGATCATAGTGCTTGCAGAGCCCTGGTTTTGCTGATTGTTTTGGTAAAGGCTAGCGATCACACACTAAATAACTTCAACCTGCTGTTGAGCCAAACCGGTTTCACCTTAAATGGTGCTGCGGTATCAGACATGTACCAGTTATAACATACTGTAGTTTAAAGTTGTACTTCTATTATTGCTGGTTTATGAACCTCAATAAAGCCTTTTAGGAGATCAAATATTTATTTATTTATTTATTTTTTGCATACCTGCTGGTGTGGTCAAATGCTTCTTTGATGCACTTAAAGCCCTCAGGACTCTCCAGCCAAGCTTTGACCTCTGCAGCCTGGCAGGCAGACGGCAGTCGAACGACAGGGCCGCGGGTCATTCCATCAGCCAAAACTCTGCTGCTGGCTCCACCACCCAGCTTTCAAAGAAACATCCAGAGCATAACCAGTCAGCACTGTACACAGGGTGTGTTTAAGCATTTCAGCATTGTAGTCACAGACATGTAACACCATGTAATGTTTTGCATGTTTGAGGACATATTAGCTAGACTTGTTTTTGAGAGGAAATCAATGATCTGTCTTACAGCTATTGCTCTGCAGCCTCGGTTGGTACTGGCCACGAGACAGCCCTCTGTTGTTGCCATGGGGACCTGGAACTGCTTTCCATCCAACAGCAGAGGCCCTGCGACGCCCACTGGAACTGGCATGTAACCAATGACGTTCTCACAGCAAGTTCCCATCACCTAAAACCAGACCAAATATAGGCAAAACATGTAACCAATATGAGCCTCCTACATCCTACACGTGGTAATGTGTTGAATTTGCATCAAAATGTACATAATTTCCGCATACATACAAAATATTCCATCAACACAATTATTGTCAAATGTGATACAATGTGTGTATGTTTTTACTACTGAAATGATGTACACAATAAAATACATATTTGTTCCAGGGAGACCTGTCTTACCTGAGAGTAGTTGTAGTCTTTGTAGGGAAGACAGGTAAGTGCAGAATCTTTGGGGAGTTTTGGGCAGAGCATTTTGCGACGAATCATCACCCCTCTCTCCGGACACTCCATCATGGCCTCCAGCTTGTACCCAGGAATGTGCTTTGCATTGACTAATATAATAACCTCGGCATCACTTAGGTACCGCGCGCCCATCTGTTGAATCACAAATATAGTAGTACAATACAATTAAAATTGTTGCTGCAATTCATACACATTTTAGTAAGCTCCTCTGAGCAGCATCCTGTGAGCACTGATGAATGACTAGAGGATGACCAACACAAACTGCACAAACAGATGAGCTTCTGTCTCTGAATTTACATCTACCAAAGGTGGACCAAATGTGTGTCTAGAGTGGACAGTGTTTAAAACTCCAGCAGCACTGCTGTGTCTGATCCACTCATACATGTCAGTGTCACTATTGCTGAGAATGATCCACCACCCAAATAATACCTGCTCTGAGTTGGACCTGTGAGGTCCTGATCATTGAAGATCAGTGTGAAAGAAGGTTAACAAAGTATACAGAGAAACAGATGGACTACAGTAGTTATAGAACTGCAAAGTGCTCCTGTATGGTTTGTGGAGTAGAAACACGGAGGTGGACATAATAATGTGACTCAACTATGTATAATTTGCCCATATCCTGGAGCCCTGTATTAACACAACAGTAACACAACTCTTACACACCACATTTAAGTTAGGGAACTCGGGTCTTGTAGGTGAATGGTGTCACAAGAGGTTCCTAATCCGTTCTCGCGTCATACACTAATTGGTTAAGAGTAAGTGTATAAGTAAAGTGGGCAAGCTCATTAGAGATTATAGGGGTCACAATCAAGGTAAAAGTAAGCACTACCTTTACTGACACTGAATACTCTCTTGGAACATACAACCTACAGAAGAAACATCTTCAACAAGCAAAACTGCAAGCTGAAAACGGCTGAAGCTGCAGGAACAATTAAATAGGTTTAAAGTTTAAAGTTCTCACCTCTGGCTTTCTGAGAATGGCAAGACACTCGTCAACAGTCCTGGGCTCTGAGGGGATGGTGGGCTGAGCCTCCTCTGCAATTACATTATCCAAGCTTTTCTCCTCTCCCACTACAAATGTGCTTCTAGGCACTGGTTCAGTCATAGCAGGCAGGGGCTTAATCACTAAATCTACCAGGATGAAAAAATTGTTTTTAGGTCCAGAAAGTAATTCAGATTTACAAAATAGTCAATAAAGTCATTAAATGGTTTCTGAGCTTCAGAGGTTCCCGTACCTCTTTCCTCTTTAGTGATGACAGGAGGGACAGTTGGGGCCTTCTCTGCTTTGCTGGGGTGGAGGGCAATCTCCTTCCAGCAACATTGGTCAGGAGACCACCTTTGCGTGAGCACAGAGTTGGGATTAGGGACTTTAAGAGACAATGTGGACTCCATCTCCACCTGCTCAAAGAAGATGTACTTCACAGCCAAGAAGAAAGCCAGACCCAATGTGATGACCTGCTCGATGTCCATGCTGATCATCCTATGGAGAAAATAATTAAATATATAAATATAATACCTACTGTCAGTCAAACATACAGCTATGTGTTACTCAAAGACGACAAACTTTGTTACCCACCAAACACAGTATACAACACACCCGCCTAGTTCCCCCTAACTACATAATAAAAGTCTCCGTTGCATTAAACAAATGCAGAACAATGTAAGCAAACAAGGATAAAAACAATGTATTTCTATTTAATAAACTCAACAAACTCCTTCACTTCTTAAAAAAATGCACTATATTCAGACAGAACAGACTCCTTTTACCTAGCAAAACAGAATAAACAAATTACACAACAGTAACCCACCACAACAAAGTTTATCCTTTCAAAAATAACATTTATACATATTTAATCAAGCCATCACCGTCCAAGACTTAGGGCCTGAAGAAATTTATAAGCCGATGCCCCTTTTTTTTGTAAGACAGCCTGCAAGCTGTTCTTTTGTACTGTATCATAACACCCGTTCAACCCGTCCTGTTTGTGTTAGTTCTCTGATGCTGCTTGTTTCCAGACAAAGTCGCTTCTCTGTGACTGACTTTGTGGATTTCAGTGCATCAACAAGTGAATGGTTGTCTGTAACGCACATTATGGGTGGAGGATGTTCAGCATCCCCAGAAGTCAGCTCAGAGAACAGTGTGGCCAAGAAGATGGCATTATCAATTCCATCAGACATTGCTAGTGTTTCATTAGCAAGTGTACTATGTACAATTCTCTTGAGTGGCACCATCTGAAAGATTTCCAAATGAGGCATCACTGAACATGATCAATTTAAGTGTTCTGTCTCTGCCTAAGTGCTGGAAATTTAGAACTACTTTCTTGGACTTCACACACAATTCTGTTGGCTTCATGGATTGTTTGCACTGTTGCATCTTTTAAGCTTGATGCCAAGTGGCTAGCATCAAACATAACATCTGGCCTACTCTGCCTTGCTACCCAGAGAATTTGACCCATTTTTGATCTGAGCTGTTCCTTCTCTTCTTCACAGAGGGAGGAATCATGTTCCAAGGCTCGTGAGGGATCCATATGTATGGGCTGCATGTGTTGGATGTAATTGTCCTGGTGTATTTGTGCTTTTTTTGTTGTTGGTTACAAAATCTATTCCCACATAACAAAAATTACCCTGCTCTTCACGTCCAACTTGGAAAACAGATCTTAGATGTGGTATTACAGTGGAAGCAAAGCTTTGTGTCCCCCCCATATGAAGTCATCTACATGACAGGCAAGTACTCCAATTACAGTGCAATCCTGGTCCATCCAATAGAAAACAGCTGGGTCAACTCTGGACATTTGTTCTCCTGCTTTCAGCACTATTTCTTTCACTCTGTTATACCAGTATAATGAAGCATCTGCTAGACCATACACACACTTTTTGAGCTTCCATAACGTCCATGTGCAGTTAGCTTCGGGCGGTCAAATGTAAATGTCACGTGTCAGTTCTGCTCCTTGTAGGAATGCGTATTTTATGTCCATGGATTGAATTGTCCACTGTCTTTGACAAATCACTGCCAAGAGCAGCCTGAGTGACTCAGATGCACATGTGGGTGAGTCCTTTTGCAGCTCTAACACGTCCAACTCCTCAAATCCTCGAGCCACTAACCGTGCTTTGAGCACCAATCCATTATGCGTCTCTTTAATAGTGCATACCCATCTGGTAGATATGCACTTTGGTCCTTCTTCTCTGACCTCCTTAAACACATTGTTATCTTTCCAGTTGTTCTTCCTGTTTGGCTAGGTCAAATGATAAGTCTTTTGTTACCCATATATCCTCATTAATGTCAGTGTTATTAGCATCAGTTACAGCGGGTTCCACCTGAAGGCTGTCTAGATTTGATACGTCAACTGAATCTGTTCTACCTGCAGCATTAGTAGGTTCAAGTAACTGCAGATTGTACCAGTTTTTGTATTATGTAAGATTCCACTAACCCTATCTCTATATTTGAGAACTTCTCCTGTCTTTAGTCGAACAATAGTACCCTTCTCTGTACCATTTTGTCTCTCTACATTACCATCAGAGTGCTGGCTTTCCTCATTTTGTACTCCTATAGTTGAGCCTGTGTGTTCAGTTTGAGCCACATGTTGCTGAACTTGAGGTACAGTGTCTGTCCCCTCTACGATGTCAGTGGGTCCTGTGTTCTCTTGTCTTGTGTCATTTTCTGAATAATCCTTTATGACACCTGGATCCTCTCTTTCTGCATCCCCTTTACTCAGTCTAAGGTGGTGTACCCTGATGCAGATTCCTCCATGTCTGACAAACACCACTGCACCATCCTGACCAATGACTACTCCTGGCCCTTTCCACTCTGGACAATCCACTCTCTTGTAGTACACTTTATCACCCATTACAAAATTTTCATCAGTGATGCGAAGCTGTTTTCGCAGCTTTTTTCGCAGTTTCGCAGTTTTGTGGTTCCCTCTAAAGCTGGAGGCTTGTCAGTTAGCACAGAGGGCAGGTTAGGATTCTCTCCAAACACCAATTGATGTGGACTGTAGCCATGTACATTTTGCATAGTGTTCTTTGCCATCAGGGCCCAGTCAAGTGCAGCATCCCAGTCACAATCATTACTTGTCTTTACTTTCATTAGTATCTCAGTAAGCGATTGGTTATGTCGCTCTAAAAGTCCATTACTCCATGGTCTGTATGCAGCTGTTGTCGTTACTTCTATATTAAAGTTTTCTGCCATATCTCTCTCTTCATCATTGTTGAATTGTCCTCCATTGTCACTGAACAGTTTCCGAGGAAGACCGTGTACACTATTTCAGAGGACTTCTTTGTGGTGAGAATGCTGCCTGCACTGAAACGTGAGAACTGGTCGATGATGTGAAGATACCACACACCTGGTTCCAGTTCATGCAGATCCTTTGCCACAGTTTCATTGTACTGAGATGCCAGAGGTAGTCCCACTGCTGGCTTTGGGTTGGTCTTACAATATCTCTGACGTGTTTCACACTCTTTAACAATTCTTTGAAGAATTGTGCCACATTCCATATCTTTATTGCATGAACTGGCCAAAAGCCTCAACAGTCTGTCAGCAGAAGCATGTTCAAACTGTCTATGAAGCTTCATCATGACTTTCTGTTTTTCTCCTGAGTTCATTTTTTCTGAGATTGTTAACGTTTCACTGTCACAGTGAGATTTCAGTTCTGCCTTATTTCGTTCACTTAAAGTGAGATCTTCAGCCATTGTTAAGACACTGTCCCTACATTGAACGTTGTTCTTATCTTTGTCCATAATCTTCACACAGTAATGACCAGAGCTTGTAAAATCTAGTTTCATGGGTTGGTTGAACATCATTGCACTGTCAGTCGCATGTTGTATTTACGCATTCGTGAGTACCTCTGTCAAGGACGCACTGCTGTCTCTCATGTACGAGTATGCCTCGTATGTTCGGCCCTTTTCTTCTTTAAGAAACAAACCGTCGAGTTTTGCAAGTAGGGTGTTCATGCCAGTATCTTTATCCAGGTCATCTACTGCTATTACCGCAAGTGCCTGTTTACTTTCTCCTGCTCCGTGACTCTAGTCCAAATAACGATTTCATTCTTCCAACTTTCGTACGGTTTCCCTTCATCAAATGCTGACGGGACTCTGTAGTTACTAACCATCTTCTGCTACCAATTGTTACTCAAAGACGACAAACTTTGTTAACTTCTATACCCGCCAAACACAGTGTACAACACACCCACCTAGTTCCCCCTAACTACATAATAAAAGTCTCCCTTGTGAACCGTTGCATTAAACAAATGCAGAACAATCAGTGTAAGCAAACAAGAATAAAAACAATGTATTTCTATTTAATAAACTCAACACTATGTTTATGAATATTATAGTGCTATAATATAAATACTATATATTAATATTACAGTTCTCACACTTTTGCACTGCTCCCTGCTTTCCCTGGGTGTGCCTTGTCTGTGTCTGTGTATAATTAGTGAATGAATTAGTGAGTGTATTTTTTTATTTTGTTTAATTATTTTTATATAATAGGTATATTTGTACAAACATGAGGGCATATATTTATTTATTTTATTACATTTTATTAATTTATCATTTTTATGAGTTCATATAAACCTACCATACCAGTATATACTGAGCCCGAATCTTTAAAGGGAATATATAATATACAATATGCCTTTATCAGTAAACTACGTGTGAGAATGAATTTTTAATTGCCTGTAATAACAAATACTGCTTAGGGTCTAAAGCTTAACATAAGAGTGCTCACCTGGACATGTAGAACTGCCACAGTGGCATATCTGGCTCAATCCGTTTTGGGGTGTGGTTATCCAAACTTATTCCTACTTGGGGCACATCGAGGGTTCCATTTGGAGAGGCAGGATCAGCAATCCATCGGCTATGAGCATGGACCATTACCAGGCCAAGAGACTACAAAGACAGAAGTGAAATCGAGACCAAGTGTATTTGTTTCATTATCAGACAATTATTGTACTATTTGCTGGTTCTCTTTTAAGGAAAGTCTGTTTATACCATGATCATTTTCACTCTCTGGGTCACTGGGTTGGGCTTGTTGTCCTCTTCTTCCTCCAAAACACGAGCAAAATGGCTCAGTTGCCAGATTGGATGTCCCTCTCTACTCTCTCTGGACAACTGTATAAGATGAAGACAATGTAAAGCTGTTTCAGAATGTTGTCTCATTTCACAGACACAAAAATACAGGTATGTATAGTATATATATATATATATATATATATATATATATATATATATATATATATATATATATATATATATATATATATGTGGAGAATTTGACTTACTTCAAGCACTAATGAGACACAGGCTGGGAAAAAAGTCATGAAGACAAAGTAGTTGGCCAGGACAGACATGCATCCAAAGCAGCACATTATCTCGAGCTGGCGAACACCTATTATTCAGAAATGATGGTTCGATTAAGAGTCTGTTGTAAAGTTGCTGAGCAAAGCTGTGGTTATACAGTAATGTTTTGCCCTACCTGACATGGTACCCACGCCAATTACTAAACACTCCACCAGGGCATCCAGGGTGAACGTAGGTCCAAGTACTGCCATTCCTTTTGCAATGTTTTCTCTCACCTCATCCTTAAGTATAAAATATTAGTTAATATTACACACTCAAAAATTAGGGTTTTCCAAAAGTTATTCAGTAAATAAAATGGTTCTATATAGAACCATGGATATTCAAAGAACCCCTTGCATGATTAAAGGGTTGTATGCACCTTGAAAGTTCTTCGGATTAATGGAGAATGGTTTTTGAAAAGGTTTATTCTATTGTTATTTTTGGTGCTACATAAAACCCTTAATGGAAAATGGGGTATTGAGGGTTCCATATAGAACCTTTTTGAAAAGGGTTCTACTATTGTTACATGCTACATTGCAACAATAGTAAAACCCTTTTTGATGCTATATAGATTCTTTTAAAAAAAGGTTCTATATGGAACCCTCTATAGCCCATTTTCCATTAATCTGAAGAACCTTTTCCTGAAAAAAATATGCAAAGGGTTCTTCAGGTGTCCATGGTTCTATATGGTTCTATATAGAACTAGTTTCTTTACTAAGGTTCCTTTGAAGAGCCATCATTTAAAGTGTGTAGTTAATGTTAGTTTATAAAAACCTATAAATAATAATGCCACAGAAAATCTACCATAAATAATTACACAACAGAAAACTGCATAATCAGGTACCTGTGAGTTTGAACTCAGTGCAAATTTGGCCAGAGCACAAGCTTTCGAGAGATCAATCAGCAGCAGAAAGAAAGGCAGTGCCTCACTGGAGAGAAATAGGCAAATGATGTTACTGAATATAATCAAATAAGCTGTAAAACATCATAACAGTATAAAAACACATCTTTGACGTACTTTAAGCCTGTGAGCTCCTTATCCAGGAAATGAATCACCACTGTGCTGAAGACAAAACTGGAGAAGATTGTGAAAAGCCCAGCAATACCTAAAAACACAATTAAAATAATTAAAATACTAAGACCATTTTGAGAGATTTCTTTTTACATATTAACATTCACCTATTTCTTTTTCACCAGGAAACAAACTTGTGTAACTCAATGTAAAATTACTTTGATTCCAAGTCTTTCTGGAGCATTTCTATTGATTTATTCAACATTTCAGTATAATGCAACTGCCAAATCCAAAAATGACAAAGGGGAAAAAGAGAAACAGTAATATTAAACATTGCATATCAATATTTCAAATTCCAAATCATTATTTGTGTACTGCAAATCTGTCTCCTGAATGATAAAATTACTATAAGTTATAATAAAACTTAATATCTAGATTAATTATTGAGATTTTTATTATACATTTTACTCACTTTTTAATTAGAGAATTATTGATACGTAAAAAAAAAACATTGCATAAACCATCTTTCAGTGAATATATTGTAGTATTTAAATCAACACTATAAGTTATTATTGCATGAAAACGATGCAATAAAAAGTCCTATTATATAAAACACTGAATCTTACCCAGTATGTATTTTGATCCAAGCTGCCGGAGATTTTGGAACTGGAAGTAAATGTAGACGATAGCTATGCATCTTGTGATAGTCAGAATGATGATGTCACTGCTGAGGACTTGCTGTGTACAAGAGCAAACAGGATAAACATTATCGATGACATCAGTAACATTACATTACACTCTACAGATAGTGATGCATGCAGATTTCTACTGTAATACAGCACACCTCTTCAAATTTAGGGCAGTCGAAGTTCCAGCCACAAATCTGGTTGTTGCCAGTGAACATGTTCATGGACATCATGCAGATGGTGAGGGTCACAGTAGCCACAATCACCTCCCAGGGGTGGGAGGCCACAAACAGGCCGTGGATACGAAAAAGTCTGGTCAGCATTCTGGCCACTCTGATGTGTCGCTACAGCAGGAGACTGAATGGTAGGGAAGAAGTAAGGAAAAATGAAGTTTAAGACTTAATCTTGTCAGACAGGACTGGAATTTAATAAATTCTCTGAACGCTTGAGGTTGAGTCACATACCACCACTGTGAGATATTGTGTAACACACTTATGATGCACTGTGTTGCAGTTAATGAATGAATATAATTATAGAACTTTCCCTTCTTCAGTTTTTCTCCTTTTTTGACATGAATGTTTGATAACACATAAGTACTTTTATTTTGTAAAAAAAAAAAAAAAAAATTAAAAAAAAAACTTTTCTCCACAGACCACATAACGCACAAATTAATTTAAGCATCAAATAAAGCCTTTTAAATTCATTGTTTTGGGGATATCACAAAAACACATTTACATATATTGGTTAGCAATAGCTTAGCTTGACAACTGAAATTAAATGATACAAATTTTTGGGGGGTTATGAATAGCTTTTTTTTTTTTTTTTTTGAATAATAAGACAAACTACATGCCAGTAATGGGAAAGCGCTTTAATTCTAAGGACGGTTGAGAAATTGTCATGTAGAATAAATTACAGCTGTTTCAAACAAATTAAAATAATCTATAAAATATCCAGAATACATAGTACTCATATAAAATCTCAGAGAAAGAACTGTTTGAGTTAAGAAAGAACAGAATGAACAGAGTTTGAGTTAAGTGGTATTAATTATACTCTATTATAAAACAGCACTTTAACATTACACTGTTACTCATGCTTTAATATTGATGAGGACTAATAATGAAGAGTGATAATGAAGAAAGATCATAAAGAGAAATAATGTAGAGTAATAATGGAGAGTGATAATAATGAGTGACAAGAAAGGGTAATAATGAAGAGTGATAATAGAGAGTAATAATGGAGAGTAATAATAGAGTAATAATTAAGAGTAATAATGAAGAGTGATAAAGGAGTGATAATGACGAGTGATAATGAAGAGTGATAATAAAGAGTAATAATGAAGAGTAATAATTAAGAGTAATAATTAAGAGTAATAATGAAGAGTGATAATTAAGAGTGATAATTAAGAGTAATAATGAAGAGTGATAAAGGAGAGTGATGAAGAGTGATAATAAAGAGTGATCATGAGGAGTGATAAAGGAGAATGATAATGAAGAGTGATAAAGAGTGATCATGAGGAGTGATAATGGAGAGTAGGTGTCTTTAAGCAGATGATGTAGAGCTGCACCACTGGTGGTTCTGAGAGTCACAGACAGCAGAACTGAACACAGGGCTCCGGACTGCAGGCTGCGCTCTGGACGACTGGACTCTATTAAAACAGACGGTCTGAGCTGATAAAGCGTCCGGAGACAGAACCGAGCTTTAGTGCTGAACTCACCCGAGTCACAGAGGGGCAGAGAATCAGAGAGCGCAGTCCGGCCTCAGGGTCATTCAGCAGGGAAGCAGAATCCAAATAAAAGCCCAAAGCACTTCTCACATTTAACTACCGCTTTCACACCGAACGACCGAGCTCACCTGCAACCCGTGCTTGGAGCGACCACTCCGGCGCTGACGCCAATCGTGTGCCGGCGTCCTGTAAATAGTATGGAGCGATGGCACGGCCCTGCGTAATTCCACCGCAGAGCCAATCAGATGCGCAAGACGCATATGCGGAGGCACAAGCCACGCCCATCCCTAAGGAGAGCGTGTAGGGGGCGTGGTTTATGCCAAGGACGCGTGATTTTTTTTTTTTTTTTTTTATAATTTTTTATTTTTTATTCTTTTTTCTTTCATTTTCTTTTTTTCCTTTTTCATTCTTTTTTCTTCTTTATTTCTTTTTTCTTTATTCTTTCTTCATTATTCTTTTTTATTTTTTTTTATTTTTATAACTCATAAAACATTTATAAATCATAAATGAGTGAGTGAAACAGAATGAATCAGGACTCTTTAACACAGCAATGGTCTTAGTGTCATATTCACTAAACTGTTTATAATTACATACAACGGTTATGAACACTTTAATACATGTAAGGTGGGAATATGTACAGTAAAATTGAATTCTATTTTCATATTAAAAACCATTTTTAAGAAAGAAAGAAAGAAAGAAAGAAAGAAAGAAAGAAAAGAAAAGAAAAGAAAAGAAAGAACCATCAAAAAGCTTCTCAAATAGTTCTGAAGTTAGTGAGGATGGGGTTACATACTAACGTGGACCAAGAAGAGACAATTTAACAGACCCAGAGAGTGATGAACTTGAAAAAATTCGAGATGCAAATTTCAAAGCTTTATATATACTCTCACTCCTCAAACATTGGTCTAACCATCAATAGCCATGGTCTCCACAAGCAGCTGCCTGGCTGCGGAGAATGCTTTCCCAAGATAGCTGACCGGGGTGGTGCACTGATCGATTGTACAGTGATACCTATACAAGTAAAATAAGCAAATAAATAAATAAATAAATAAATAAATAAATAATTTTTAAAATTATTTAAAAGATAAATAAAAAAGCAATTAATTAATTAATTAATTAATTAATTAATTAATTAATCCATTCATTAATTCATTCATTAATTAAACAATCATATACACTCCGGCGCTCAGCGTCTGCGCATGCGCGCCCATTCTCCGGCCAGTTGAGGTAAAACCGCCGAAACGGTGAATCATTCACCGCGTTTAACTCCGGTCCGTAACGTCTCCAACAGTCCTGAGGTCAGTGAGGATGGAGTCGAGGACTAATGAAGACCAAGAAGAGAAGGTTTTAACAGAGCCAGAGAGTGAAGAAGCGGACGAGAGGTTTTACCTGAACAGGTAGCTGTTTGTGTCGGATACACAGTCGAACAGGACCCCTTTACAGCAGGTTTATCAGCATAAACAGAGCGGAAGCAGAAACAGCTGCTGTGTCTGACCGATAATGGGTGTGATTCAGCCTTTCAGCTCGTGTGTTTACAGTACTGTGTTAAATAACCTGCTCTTATTTCACCTTCATGCTGCACAGACTGCTGATGCTGGACACACTTTCAGACTCAACACTCAGGAACCCGGTGCTGCCTTATGACCATGGTAACTACCCCACTGAGACCCACAGTACACCTGTACTAGTTACCCTGCTGCTTTAAATCACCAAAAATCATATCACTGTCTATTAGACATCTGCTCCTCCCACCTTTCTTCTAAAATCAAGGATGTTAACATGACAGATTTCACTCTTCAGCTCCCATTAACTGTTTGGCAGGACTTTCTCCACAGATTGAGGTTTTGCCCCAAAGATGGGCAAATAGAGCTCTTGAGAACCACCAGGTAAATTAATATTGAAACAAAGAAAGCATAGTTTTCATACAGTACTAGTGTGATTAGGATAAACAATAAAGTAATGCCTTTATTTTAATGACTGGATTATTTTACACCATAACTCATTAATTATTACAGCAAAATATTGTTCCTTGTAATAACGAACTCCTTATATTTTTGTCTACACAGGTTGACGACAGTCTATCGATTTATTCTGCGAGGTTGGTATTCTCACGAGAATAGTTTGAAGATTACCGTTTCTGTACACAAGAATCATGCGTTCAATATGAATTCAACACTACAGACAACATGCAAATGAATTGTTTTGCTGTATCAGGAGCGATATTGGTAACCAAGGAGATGAAAGTGCAACAAATGTGGATCCCATCACAGGTAATTTTATAGCTCCAATCCACAAAATGCAGATAAACCACTCCTTAAACAGAAATTTCCTTCAAATGGGACACTTTCACTCCTTGTGTTTTGAAATCTTTCTTAAAATCACCTACTGGAGTGATTGGAGTTCACCTAAAGTGTGTTTAAAAGCTTGTGCTGACATCTTAAAATAAAGTTACACTAAGCATCACTAGAATGCTTACACTCTTTATACATGGAGAATTAATAAGGATGTCTTTGTATTATTTGTACAGTGATGTCACTGTTAAAAATTAACAATATAAATATATATTATTTACTCACAATATGCTGATTATAAACACATCAAAACAGACCGCACACAAATTACTAAATGTCAGCACAAATGTGCAATCTTTGAAACTGCTTCCACCTAGTGGCTGATGATTTGGTGTGTTGTAATTGTTGCAGTTTCTTAGTGGCCTTCATTACTTATCTGCACTATTTACAGATGCAGCTGCACCAGGGCAGGTGACTCCGAAAAGCAGAAGGACCTGTACCAAAGTCAGTAATCTTAGGAGTGGAAGAACACTATTAACAAATGACAACTTGAAACTTATCCTTTACCAAAGTATGATCAAGCTCCCTAATATCTGTTTCCTCTTGGTATCGAATGTGTGTAATGGACAGATCACAGGACCTCTTAGATGCTCACTAAGAACATCCAGCAAGCCTTCAGGCTCTCAGAAATGTGAAGAAGAACAGCAAAGGAGAATGTTACAGTCAAAAGTCATAAAGGAAACTAACAAAAACAGGTTAGATTTCAGGTATTGGTGTAAGCTAACAGGCCCTGAGTGACTAGTAGTTCAGGATTACAAGTACTTGGTATTCAGAGACTTGCAGTTCAACAGATTTTAGAGTTGCCAAGCTTACTTAATGTCATGACTTTTATGGATTCAATGCTTAGACAAAAGCACAAGGATGTTTCATCTAAAAGAAGTACGCCTAAGAAGAGAGTTGTACCATATTTGTCCAGAAGGAGTCAGCAGAAACCAGGAGTAGAGCATTGCAGCAGCCCAGGCAAGAGCATGAACACATAGAAGCTTTATTATTTTAATTGGGAAAAATAGAGAAGCAAGGGATAATTTGTAGAGATGTGCTGTGTGTGCTCTTTTAGGTTTCTGCGGTAAAGCCATTAAAAAACAGAAGACAGGGAAAGTCCTGAGTGTGAAAAACATCCACAGACGAAATTGGTTTGGAGAAAGTTTATTACACATTGCTGCGATGAAGGGAGATGTTCAGTCTGTAAAACAGATGATAAGAGTTGGTGCCTGTGTCAACCTGGTAGACAATGCAGGTACAATATGAGGCAATATACTACACACCCTAATTGCTAAGTGCTTAGAGGCTACTTTAATACCCCAGATCTTATAAGAATTTCTGCCCCAGTGTTCCATCAGTTAGACTGTGTTAATCATGCCTTTAAGGTTGGACTCCTCTCCATGAAGCAGTGTTGCACAATCATTATAGCATTGCAGAGAGTCTGCTTAAAGCTGGAGCCCATGTAAACCCTGCAGGGGCCAATGGAATCATACCTTTACATGATGCAGTAAGGCATGGCAACGTTGAGGTGTGTGTTTTTCTCTCCCAGTCGGTTTGTAGTAAAAATACCCACTTTTTCTATTATTATTATTATTATTATTCTATTAAGTGACATTTATTTGCCTGAACTTAGATCACAGATCTGCTGTTGAAGCATGGTGCTGATCCTTTATTAAAGAATGAGAGAGGAGAGGATGCCATAGACATCAACAAAGACATGAGTGTACAGAATCTACTAAGAAAATATGTACCTGCAGCCAAAACAAAATGTTTGTTAGGTATAAATATATTTAGTCAAACCTAAAGCACTTCACTTATAAATATGTGGTTTTGATTGTCTTGCTCTTTTGAATTTAAGGGTTGTCTTTATTGTTATAATAGATCAGAGTGTGTCCATTACCAGTTCTTGTGTGGAAAGTAATGAGGAACCAGGAAGGAAGCCTTGTATGGTAAGTCTTAGATTAATCACATAAAAAGTGAATTCTCACATGAAATATATGATTGTAATTGTAAGAACAAGACTATCACTTATTCATCCAGAGGTCCATCTACATGTCCTCTATAACAGGGTTTTCAACGTGTGGGTCAGGAACCACCAGGGGGAGGCAGTGGGTCACAGTTGGCCAGTAATGACACGTTCAATCATAAAAGTCTACATTTTAAACATTATGAATAAATATTGAGAGATCAGTCATGTTTAAACTATAAACTTTATATAACCATTAATAGAAATGCACAAATAGTAACATTGCAGAAGTAAGAAGGCAAATTAAACCATATCAGTTTGAGACCACAGCCTCTGGCACCTGTTAGAGACAGTTTGTTAAAAAGAGATGTAGAAGTTTCTTAAACAAAGAAGTAATGGTGATACTGTTCCTCAGAATACATCAGATATGCTGTGTTAGACAGTAGACAGACTTTGAAATGGGAACTGAGATCAAAAGCTTAGAAAGAAATAAAGAAGTGCACATTTTGTAACTAGATGCATCATCTGATGTTTGCAACATATCTGCTCGTTTGGATAAGGTACATTTGGGACAGATGTTTTCATTGACATATGTTTCTTGATTTTAATGTCAGTACTTGAGAAGTAAAATGCAAAAACAACAAAACAGTGAAACAGAAGCGTCTGTTCATCCAGAGGCAGGAGATATAGAACAAGTACATGACTCTTCCATTGACAGAGAGGGCTCTTCCAAAGGTACATAAATAAAGTGTGGAATGATCATATGTAATATTTATTACATTACTGTTGTATATATTCATTAAACAAGCATGAGCAGAGAGATGTGCTATTGACCACAGAGGCTTTATCCATATCAGTCTATATACTTCTGTTAGCAGGCCTGATTAAATTGAGTAAAAGTAGAATTTAAAAAAGTAAAATTTGAGTTTTACAGTATAAAGGAACTGGAAGCCACTAAAGTTGGACATGATTCATATCAGACCGTTGCTATTTCATTCCACTACCCTGTCAACATGCTCATGTGTGACACACATGGGTGGAATGTGGGTTAGTTAGGTTCCAGGTAGGCACTGGCTTGGAGTAGGTTTGTACATATGTTATTACACTCATGTGCATCCCAACTTGGCTCCATGGTTCTTTAAACGTACATAGGTCCCATTTAGGCCTGATGAGCAGTGTACAACCAAGATAGGGCTCAGGTTTAACCCTTCCTGGTGGACATTCATATGGAACTGCCCAGTGGAGCTTATTTGTAATGATAAATATCACCATGTTTAAACCAGGCATGGGTCATATTGAATCTGAGTTAACTCCTGTAATTTTTTTGTGTCTTCAGCCCAGACTGAGCCCCTACAAGAAGGACAAGCAAAAGGCATGGCCATTACTGGCTCATTACTGGCACATCAGTATCCAGAGCATCTAATTTCAGATACTTCATCTTCTGTGGCCAGTGATGGTGAGAGTGATGTCACTGTGGATTACATAGAGGCTCATTCGTCATCGCCTGGCCACTGGTTCTTAAGTGCCACTCAGGATTTCTCTGGATCCCTATGCAGTTAGTATGATTCTAAATCAAGGGTGAGGTTGTGCATCCTTAACAAATTCACTAGTGAATGCAAGTTTGTGAAGATTTTGGAAATTTTAGGGGATTCCACTTGTTAATGTTAATGCATTAAAGCTAATATTCCTATCTGATACTAAGATATATGTTTATGTAGCAGGTTTATGTAGTCTTGTGATATTCTGATTTTCTGACATGTTCCATATGTCACTTTTTGATTTTGTTTTGTTTTGTTATATGTCCACTTTCCTATTATTGATTATGTCAGGTTGGCTATCTCTTTTATAGGTCTTAAATAAAATGTTTCATATAAAATAATTTAGTCTTGACTTTTTATTAAAGTGTACTTGGAAAGCTTCCAGATATCAGTGTTCATTTGACCGAATCAATCAAGTTTTTCTTTGATTTGAATATATTCACAATTTTTAGGGCTAGTTGGTGAAACTGTCAGGAAAGGTGCCAATACCATAGATGAGAATCTTCATGCGGGTCCGGTGAGTCTCTTCTAATAGAAGATTTTGTTTTCCACATTTTATTCTATTACATCTTTTAGTGTGCTTAAAACCTTTGCATGTTTATTTTTTAGAGCTTGTCAGCTGCTAATGAAAGAAATCAAATCCACTGCAAAGACGTACTGAGGAATGTCACTGATAAAACTGCAAAAATGGGCATGGATGGATCCAGGGGAGATCATAAAACTGTGTTTAGAAAAAAGATTAGGCGAATTTCTGTAGCTAATAAAGACAGTACATTTTTAGATTACTTGCTCAATTTTGACCTGAACAGTGTCTGTGGGAGCATAGCTAAAAGATCAGATGGATGTGCTTCTTCACAGAACAGCAGTGAATATAAGAATTGCCTTTCAGTTTCCCAAAAAGATACATGTGCCTCACAGACTCAAAGTAACTTGAATGAAGAATGCAGTATTTCTCTTCTCACATCGTGTCAAAAAGAAATTGGCGTATCAAACTCGGGGCAATCTGTGATGGATACTAACAAACAGCCATTAGGAGCAGTGATACACCCACCATTATCGAAGACAGAATGTCTTCAATCAACTGACCCTGGATCACCATCTCTACTTATAGGTATGATCCATGACCAGGGACTCACCTGCAGTCCAGAGCCCCAGGTCGAACAAGGGTTGTTAGGACAATTAAAAGTTACTGATGAGCAACTGAAAATCATTTCTTTGAGCAGTCAAACAACAAGCAAATTGTTCATAGCCCAGTCTTATTGTGATGAAGACAACAAAAGACAAAAGCCTTTGCCACTAATTAACCTTGCAAGTGGGTCAATTGTAATGGATAGTACAACAGGGTCTCGGGCAAATGAAGACACAGAGGACAATCTTACAAGCAGAGAAATGCTGTCAAGCTCAGAAGAGACAATTGTTACAACTGCACTGTCCTATGGCAAAACTAATTCTCAGAGTGACAAACTAGACACACCCACCAAACAAGTCCAGCAAATAGAAGACAATAGAGTCACTCAGCCCAGCTGCAGTGAAGCTCCTGTCAATTCTATTGAATTGAATTCTATTGATGGCACTGTCAGATATGAGAAGCAATGTGACAAATCAGGGATAAGATTAGATGAGGCCACTGTTTTTTTAGATGGGAAAGAGTCCTTAATGAGTCCTTTAAGCAGTAAAAGTCCAATAGATGATCAGATCATTACTAATGAAAACAAAAACACCACCTCAGACATTAGTGTTTCTGAAATCTCATCAGCATTAGCTTGTGGGAATGTTCAAAATGGAGATGTTGAAAATGATAACTACAAAGGTTCGGAAGATTCAGACAGTACTTTCATTGAAGACCTGGAACCCTTAAAGACCACTCACACAGATGGAGAGGTAATGGTGTTTCAGCTAATCCAGAATGACATTTCAGTTGACATCATCTGTGATGAAGAACAGGACATTGGGCAGCATGGTGTGTGCAAAGCTCCTGATGAGCAAGGCATTGGACAACAAATAGAGGTCCCAGCTGACACACTAGACAGTGGGACCTCTGTCAGCATACTGAGAGACTTGGCACAGAAGCCACTGTGTTTACTTCCAACACTAGATAACAATCAAGGTTCAGAGAGTGTACAAGAACATAATCTTCAGATAGCTGTGGAAAATGAAGAGGCTTCATACACTGATCAGCTGAGCCAGCACCACAAGAAAACCAGAATCAGCAAACTACAGAAAAAGTCATCGAAACGGAAGATCAGCAAACACACCAACTGTGTTGATGCAGGTGACTTCACGGCACAAACATATTTCTCAGGCAAATCTTTCAAAATGGAGAAACATTTCACATTTAATAAATTAAAATTAGATGGGCAGTATGTTTGACACAAATTTATACTCTTCTTATATAGTGACAAAACAACCTTTAAAGATTACTCCAAAAATGTGCTTCCGAAGAAATAGTGTGGGAGAGACTTATCTGCATCAGGCCTGCAAGAAAGGAGACCTGGCTCTGGTTAAAAGGCTCATCAATGCTGGATTGAGCGTCAACATTTCAGACAATGCAGGTTAGTTAAATCATTTGTATCATTACCCATAACATAAAACTCTTCAAAGGGAATTAGTCATGATGCTTCTCTTTATGGTAATAAAATATGCCTTCGTTAAGGATGGACAGCTCTTCATGATGCCAGTGCTGCAGGTCATGTGGATGTGGTGGAGCAGCTTTTGTGTGCAGGTGCAGATGTAAACAGGACAGGCCTAGAAGGTGTCACTCCACTTCATGATGCTGTTTTATCTGGACATTATGAGGTAAACATTATTAAAAACACGTTAATGTGCTAAGACAAAGCTGGGTGTCTTATTACCAAGTAATATGTATTTCTGAAACTTTTTTCATTTTCATTGTCATATCCTCTCGAAGCAGCTTCTTTTTGTCCATATTTAGGTTGTGAAACTTCTTCTTCAGTACGGCTCAAACCCACATGATAAGAATGTACTCGGAAAGAGTGCTCTGGACCTTGCAAAACATGAAAGCATCAGAGAGCTCCTCCTGACATTTAGAGGACCTCTTGTTGTAAGGAAGGAACTGAAAGAAGCTTCTAAGCAAGGGTCTGACTGTTTGCCCCATGAACAAATACTGCAAGGTAATATTATAGACATAATTATAGAAGGAATAAAAGGCTCTGTTAGAAGCAATAATACACATTTTAAAGGCAGATGACATTTGGTTTTCATCAATTTTATGTATTCAAATAAATTTTTTCAGGCAATCTTGTTTGCAAATCACCACCTTCTGCTTCCTCCTTTGAAAAGAACACAAAAAGACGCAAGAAGGACACTTCAGGAAGCAGTAAAGGAAGATTATTGCCTGTCAGTAGCATAGCCCTTTGTGCAGTTTGTAATATTTATAGATAATAAAAATTACTCTAACAATTAAGAGTTGATGTGAATTTAACCATTATTTTTTTCAAGTTAACACTTCAAGAAGTGGAACAGAAGCTGAAAGAGATGTCAGCCTGGGGTCTAAATGATCCTGAAGACAGAGGTATTTTTGCTAATGAAACAATTTCTTGTATGTATTACTTTTAACGTTTAAAATAGACCATAGCAGTCTTTCTAGGCTGTATGAGTAGCCTAATTGTTTTTCAGGTCCATACTTAGGCTGTGACCAAAATGGATACCTATTCCCTCATTAGTATCACACTATAAAGTGATAGACAATTTAGTTATTATTTAGACTTCTTAGTTTACTTAAACAGATGAATTCTGAAACTTCCTCATCAGTAACACACGTCAGCACTGGTCAAATAAACCAGTGAATGTCTGATCCGTGTTCAAGGTCTGTACACACACACAAACTGAATTCTGAATAAAAGTTAGTAAAACTGAACCGAACTTAATGAACTATCATTACATGGAAAACATCTGAACTTCACAGTGTCCAGCGGCTTGTAACTATCACTGGCTTAGCTAGCAGCTATATGAGCAAACGCTGTCAACTCCTTTTGTTCCAATGTATTGCTTAGTAATGAGACCCTGGTTCATATTCAGCTTATGCAGTGACCTATGATGTTTACTGTAAATTACCAGTGAATTGTGGAACATTATAGTGCCCTCAAAATCACGTTCAAATTTCACTTATGAACCAGACACTCTGAGTAAAATGGCTGACACACTCATTAGTGCCATTAAATATAAATAGGGATCCATTTCTGTTGCCACCTTAATCTTTACAATATGACTTACACTGACATGCCTAAAGTAATGAGATAGCAGTATGTAAATTGATCATGATGTGGCATTACCTGTGGAAGTGTGGTGTCATTTTGTGGTTGAACATTGGTTAGTGATGTGAATGATCAAAGTTTGGTGGATGAAATATTCCATTTCTAAAGTTAGGTGTGCTTTAAACACTCCTCTATCCACAGTCACATGTGTATAAGATTAACACCTTAGAACCGGTTCTGGACAGCTTGGGCCCAGTGACATCGCGCATTATTCTGCATCATTGTGGGGATTCAAGAATGGGTGGACATTGCGCTTTCCGATGTGGGTGCTGATGTCTTCTTTGATGTTTTCCCAGGACACTCGTGGCACTGTGGGTCGAGGAATATTAAATGCCCAAATAACTTTGGAAATTAAATGTCCTCCCCATCTAGTACCCACTTTCATGTCTCATTCAAGCTCAAATAATTCATATTGCCATTCCATGAACATGCTGGCCAGCATTCAGCCACAAGAGAACACCTGACAACTTATAGAGGCGTGGGTGTTTCCAAGTGGTTCCCTGAGATAACACCACTTCATAATCTATTTACAAACTGCTATCCCATGACTTTTAGCAAGTCAGTGTGGGTGTCTTTATACATGAGATGAGTTGAATGTATGAGTGTAAATCAGAAATCGGTTGAGATGTACATCTCTCTGAATTCTCTTTCATGTGTAATGCAAAATCCTCATTGTTATAGACAGATTTATGGATACCCTTTCAGAAGTGCAGACAGTACTGACTAATGTGCTCTTCAAACAACATGAAGAGAAGTTGCACCTAAGTAAGACATGCAGGTAAATACTTACTCCCTTTTTTTAAACATGTCTAAAACATCACTGATGCATATATATTTAGTTAAATTTGAATCTTCAATTCACATTTCTTAAAATATTGTGAAGTAACCCAGAGACACATGGCTTCATCAGAGTGTCTGGTTTCGCTTGCAGGACAAAATCTGATTCTTTCTGTGAGGGCCAGCTTAGCAAGTCCCTGTCAGACTTTGCTTCTCGTCAGAAATACTTACTCATGCTTCTAGAGAAGAAGAACAAACTGAAGAAGAAACTGAAGATATCCACTGACCAGCACAATTCCAGAGCAAGTTCCTCAACAGGAGAATCGGTGCTGAATAATACACAGCATAGTGAACCATCCACTTACCAGAACGATGTCACTCTTATTCAGTCAGACCTGGAATCACAGAATGATATCAACATAGCTGGCCCTAGTTTGCTACCAGGAAGGCCTGCAACTACTGATGACAGTACAAGGTTGAATGGTCTAATCAGCAAAGACATTATTCAGCTAGAAGATAATATGACACTAATGGTAATACGTACATTATTACATGAGAAAGCTATTATTACCCTCTGTCATTATGCAACACATTGACCTTAATAATCTCTCAACATACCTTAAAGGCAGAAATATGAATGAAGTGTCATTCTTTCCTTTTCATCTCAGGATTCTTGCCACAAGGCCTCTGTTTTACGTGATGATTCTCTTAAAGACACAAGTAACAAGGCTTTCATCATTCCAGAGCACCAGGTAAGATTTATTCTACATTTACAACTATAATTGCACATCTCTCGACTTTATTTGCGTCCTAGAAATACAGTACAGTTATCAATTTGTATATTGAAAAAAATGGTTTAAAGGTACAAGTTCCTCCAGCAGTGTGTGTGGGGAATGTGCTTGGAAGGCCTATTACTACTCCCTGCCTCATCCCTACCTGTCAGTGTTGCTCTCAGCAAAAAAGTACAGAAAAGATCATTTGTGTGTTAATTATTTAATGCCTCACAGCAGAGCTATGGAAAGGCTGTCACAGCCTAGATCATGTGACACAACATAGTAAGAGAGGTTGCTTAAGTAATTAACATCAGATATAGAACACTTGGCCTGAGCAGGTGGTGTGAAATATATTGCACTTAACATTTTGATTTTGACAGGGGAGACATGGATCAAAAACACAGTGGGATTGCTCCGCAACTTGTGATTCTAATTCAGGAAATGGCTCACCTCAACTGCAAATGCAGGCATCAAAACCTCCCTGTACCAGATCTTCTCCAAAAGGTGCTGTGGCTTAGAAAATAGAAGAAACACTGTGGTTAGAAGTTGCTCGCCCATGTTGCTCCCCCTCAACTCAGCCTACCCCACCCAAAGCTTTCTGCTTACTTTTTAAACATACCTCATGAATTGTAATAAACAACATATGATTAGCCCAGGATTTTACCATTGTACAGTAGTAGTTTCTAAATTAAATACTCTCATACTATCTTGCATTTAACAGGGTTTGGTAATACCAGTGATTTTCTCAACAGGGTCAAAGACAAAAGAAATGATTATGGGCATTAGCTCCATCCACCTGATCAGGGATGAAGAGTTCCTGCCATGCTACCTAATGGACAGATACTGGGATTTATTCATAAAGAGTGAAGACTGGGTCTTTTGAATGATTGTTATACTCTAACATTAGACACAAATCAGTTTTTTGTTATAGTACTTGTTTGTAATTTCATGTTAATAAATACTGCATAGAACAATTGAATTAAGATATTATAGTTGATGAGTATTAGTATTTTGATATACTGTTGCATCAATACTGCTATTAAGGTGTAGTGGGGGCAAGCATGCTTAAGACTGTATTCAAGCACTTATGTTTATAAAATTAGTTGTCTAGACCCCAACTTACTTCAGTACTGAGTTCTCTGTTGACCCGTATTGTGCCATATAGAGCCCGACTATTTAGTTTTGTAAGTAGATGTAGAAACACATGAGTTCGGACACTTCTGTATCACTCATAAACAAACACATCAGTGTGTGAACCGTGTTTTTAGCTGCAAACTTTTACTCAAGTATTGAGTTCCCAGTTGAGCTACAGAGAACTTGCTGTCAAAATAGTAATAGATTATATTTTTCTTTTATAATGCTTAGTTTTTAGTATTTAAATTGCAATTTCATTATTATTAGTATTTTCAGAAATTGTTGTAAGTACTATTTCATGGAAGCCCATTCCTGCCACTTAAAATAGAAAATCCACCACCGATTCTTTTCATTATTAAATGAATTACTCTCTTGTTGTTTGAGATACTAAGTCATTATTTTGAGGTAGTATCTAAATCATTATAGACTAATGTTGAAGTAAACTCTCCCAGTTACTTCACATGTTTGTTGAATGTGTGGAGAAGTAATAATAGTCAGAGTCAGGATTCGCAATTAATCACCAATTTTATTCCAAACTGAAAGCTTTCAGGAGAAGTCAGCTTGCATCACAAGTGCTAGCTGAGTTCTGAAGATCACAAACTCACACCCTCACACCCACTCAGCTTTTGACTTTATTTCAACCCCTGTCTTTACTTAATCCGGCTGCCTAGTGACAGTTTCACTTCTTTTTCTGGGGTCCTCTTTATGCTCCGATATGAAGTTGTTTTTGTTTTTGGCATGTCTGTCGCTGTCAGGCCGCTCTTTGTTCCACAAACTCTTTCACAAACAGGTACCCATTTTTGCAGCACAAGCCTTACAGTCTAGCATGAAAGTTTTGAAGCAATACCATTTAACACTTTTAATGATTATGAATGTAGCTTGCAATAATAACATATCTTAACAGTAATTAGTCTGTTTTTTAAATATCTAGTAGATTGTGTGGCAACAGAAGTGGGTGAGACCAAAAGCCGAGACAACAACGTATCTCAAAATGATGATTTACAATTTCAAAATGGGAAATAATCAAAACTTGGTTTCTCAAATTAATGACAGTATCTGAAATAATGACTTAGTATCGCAAAGTAATTACTTAGTATCTCAAAATAATGATTTAGTATCTCAAAATAATGACAGAGTATCTCAAAGCAATGACTTAGTATCTCAAAGCAATGACTTAGTATCTCAAAATAATGACAGAGTATCTCAAAGCAATGACTTAGTATCTCAAAGCGATTACTTAGTATGAAAATAGCAGGATAGGGATTAATTGAATGAAAGGTGGTGGGTTGTTTTTGTATTGAAGGTGATGGAATGGGCTTCTTCTCAAACAAGAACAGTTCTGTCATTGGCTGCTGCTGCTGCTCGGCCACGCCCCCTCCCTCCTGTAGGCAGCAATAAACCCGCAATAAACCCAGAAGTGAAACGAAGCAGCGCGGATCTAACTTTGCAAGTGGCCTCGTTCTCTTAAACACAGACTGCTGAATAAGAGGAGGAGACCCACGTGCTTTCTCTTTCAGAGACATAGCAGCAGCTCAGTAAGTCATGAAATCTCCAGTGTGCTCTGATTTCTCCATACCAACAGTTCATTTCTCAGAACGTCTACAGGGGGTCTTCTGGTAGAATTACCATGGAAATCAAGTGTCTACTAAGGGGTCATGGCTCGTACATGTGGCGTTGAACTGGATTGTTGTTTGTCAAACAGGTTCAAAACACTTCAAAGACTTTTTGATGGCACGTGTCAGAAGGGACTCAACACCATTAGAGTGCAAGGTAGGCTCCTTTCATACACACACACACACACACCTGCCCAACCCTGCTGTGTGGACTCTTGTACTGCCAAGATTAAATCCAGCCTTGACAGTGTCACAGTGACTTAAATGATGTCACACATCTGATGTAGTTTGTCAAAGCCTTTACAATCATCTTACTACAATGTCCTGCAGTCAGGTGTGTCAGAGCTGAGCTCTGTAGGGTCATAGACGGAAGGAGTTGATCAGGCCTGGGGACAACAGACATGAAGACTGAGTAACATTTGCTCATGTCACTTTGAAATGTATGTACACTGTATGAACAAAGGGATTAGGACAACGCCATTCATTGGTTAAAATCAATAGTATTAAAAAATAGTTGATCCTGCTTTTTTTGTGGTAACTGTCCCTACTGTCCAGGGATGGTTTTCTACTAGTATTGCTGTGGGGATTTGATTGCAACAAAGCATTAGTGAAGTCAGTATGTTGGATGATCACTACCCCACCTCATCCCCAGCCTCTCAAAAGTATTGAATCAGAAAATGAAACTGAGCATTTCATTTTACATCTTACCTACTGAAATGCAGACATTTTTGAATTGGAAACTCCAGCCTGACAAACTTGAAAGCAGGCATTTTTACAGTTAGTCGTTCCACTTCAGAAGAAATCCCAAGTTTCTATTTTAAAAGTGTACTGACTTCAGTTATGATCTATTGTATTTTTACCATTTCCAACACAACGAAATGAGCTTAAAATCACAGCAGAAATAAAATACCTAACTGAGGTACACGTCCCATCAAGCCTAAAGGCCAGAACACACAGGCCAAACTTTTTAAAGACAAGCAACCACATTTAGGGGAGATTTAATGCCATTTACAACAGTTATGCAGTAGAATCAATTCAATTCATATTTACAGAGTGTTGGAAGTGTAACGGGGTTAAGATTTTGGGAGTGCAGTGCATTGTTGTTTAGCTGTGGTTGTGTGGATCTGCACGTGTGAATAGATCAATTCTTTTGGTTTCTTTTAATGTTGGACAAAACATTTTACATGGTTTAACTCATCCTTGTCGGTGGGAATGTGGGTTTAACCCCAGAACACCTTCTGTCTCTGGAGCTAAAATCAAGAATGAACTCAGAAAATGTCACTAACACTAGTTACTGCATTTTGGCAAAAGATGTCCAGCTTAACTGCTGTATGTTTTGTCCAAAACACTGCCATTTCAGATGTTTTAGCAACAACAAACTAATCTATGGAGTCAGTGTACTGGTTGGTTTCTCCACCAGTGCTACACTGCACTGATGCGGCTGTGGTCTTCCATCAAAACAACAACAAGCAGATGACTGAACGTCATGCACAGAGCAATTACGCACTGGTATAAAGGACAGCATTAATTACTTAAATTGTTTTAGAAATCAGTGTCAAAATATTTTCAGTGTCAGTGTCATCGGTTACTTTGACCTGTATTAACAGTCGCAGCCCTGATACGGTGTACCTCTGTTGTGTTACACATGCTGTCAGATAAAACCAGTTGGCAAACCAGTTTAAGTAGATGTTTTGTTTGGAATGTCATTGCATGCCTTTACTTTAGATTCTTGTTGAAATGTTCTCTGTAATAGAAGTTGTGGGCACTGCTGTTTCCCCAGCTAGTCTACATTTGTTTTCTTCGTTTAGACTCTGTTCTCAACACTGGTCCTGGAGGTACCTCTTCCCTGTACATTTTAGTGGATTCTCTGCTTTATTACACCTACTGCAACTCTGAAAGGGCTTGTTAATACTCTGTTTAGTTGAATCAGGTGTGTTCAGAGCAGGGAAAGCACTAAAATGTGCAATGCAGGGTACCTTTAGGACCGGGTTTGAGAAGCACAGTAATGTACCCTTCAATATACATATGTACATGCTTAAAATTCTTTCAATAATGCATTTGTTTTTGCCCACAGAATGAAAAGGAGATGTGCCGTTTTACTCAAGCCCAGGTTCTACCTACTATTTGTACCACTGTGTGTGTGTGTGCTGATGCTTGTCTACGTAAAAGTTGTAGTGAAAAAGAGATTCTACATCGAGCCCTATGGAATTACACTAAGCTCATCCAAAGCCCAGACTAACAAAGATGTCATTGACTGCACAGCCATTTATCACCAGGATCCAGTAGAAATTGGCAAGTCTTTGGAGATAAGGCGCAGAGACATTGTGGACCTGGATGATGAGAGCATTGCGTCCTTTACTGCGGATTGTCCCAGATACATTAAAGTGAGGGGATACAGTGACATCTCTGTGACTGATGAGGAGAAGAATTTTCCATTGGCCTACTCTTTAGTAGTGCATAAGAACATGCCCATGGTGGAAAGGATTTTTAGAGCCATCTATGCACCACACAACATATATTGCATTCATTATGATCAGAAGTCCTCCAAAAGCTTCATCACAGCAGTGACCAACCTGGCCAAATGCTTCCCAAACATATTCATCGCCTCCAAACTGGAGTCAGTGGAGTATGCACACGTCACAAGACTCAGCGCAGATCTCAATTGCCTGTCAGACTTAATGAGTTCAGAGGTCAAATGGAAGTATGCAATCAATTTGTGTGGGCAAGATTTTCCACTCAAGTCCAACTATGAGCTGGTGGAGGACCTAAAGAAACTGAACGGGGCGAACATGCTGGAGTCAAGCCGACCCAGCAAGCTTAAGAAAGAGCGCTTCACCTTTCAGTACGAGCTGCAGGACGTTCCATATGAATATCAGAAATTACCAATTAAGACTACAAATCCAAAGAGTCCACCACCACATGGCATTGAGATGTTTATTGGAAGTGCATACTTTGTCTTGTCGCGTGATTTTGTCCACTATGTTCAGACTGCCCAGGTGGCAAAAGATTTCCTAGAATGGTCAGCTGACACATACTCTCCAGATGAACACTTTTGGGCCAGTCTGGCACGAGTGCCTGGGGTGCCAGGAGAGATTCCTCGATCTGAGGCTGATGTGAGTGATTTGAAGAGTAAGACTCGTCTGGTGAAATGGGAGTATCTGGAAGGGTCTTTGTATCCCCCCTGCACGGGAACACACATGCGCAGTGTGTGTATCTATGGTGCTGCAGAACTCCGGTGGCTTCTGAATGACGGCCACTGGTTTGCAAACAAGTTTGATCCCAAAGTTGACCCTGTCCTTATTAAATGTCTTGAGGAGATACTTGAAGAGAAAACAATTCGTCACAATTTGAACACAGTTGAAAAGAAGGAGAGTTAATGTGCTTATTTATATCTCATTGCTAATGAACCTACTTCTGAGTTGACTCTTTTGTACTTTCAGTATCTTACGGTACTTGTGAAATGCCTTTTGTTATTCAAAACAGATTCTACTCTAGAGAACAATCAAAGCATGCTCGTCAAATTCATGGAAAAGGACAGTGTTTTATTGGTGGGACAAATGGATCATTTTAAGTGCCTGGTTCTCCAATTTTCTTTTACTTTGCCTTAAGGAAATCAGTCAAATAACATTTTACACAACTGCGCAAACTTGACATGAACAAGTCTTCTACCTCTACATAATTTTTGTGCTCTTTTGTTATCTAAAGTATCCCTTCTACATGTGCAAGGCATGTACAGTCTGCAAGTTTTAGGAAATTATGATGAGACCATTTTAATATGAAAAAAAATTGGATCCTAAACTTTCCATTCAATCTATTAAGAACCCAATTTAGTATTGAATAGGAATATCTGTCACTTATGCAACACACTTGAATTTTTGATCTCAGTTGCACAAAGGAAACATTTCGACTCTTATTATAATAAAGATGACCTCAAAGAGAAATTATGAGTTTGTTATATTCATGATGCTGAGACAGTAAGTCACTCACCTGTACCTTTGTATTCTTCTGCTTATGGAGAGGTTTCCCCTTCTATTCACATAAAAAAGGATGACATATCTATTGTTTATTATATACAATTATCTGCCACTTCATTGAAACCAACTCCTTGTTTTTACATTCATTTTCAGCTCCACTTACCATGTAAGCACACTTTGTAGTTATGTGTACATACTATAGTCTATTACTTGGGTGGTGGGTCATTCTCAGCACTGCAGTGACACAGACACGGTGGTGTGTTGCAGTTATGAGTGGGTCAGAAACAGCAGTGCTGCTGAAGTTAGAACACCTCAGTGTCTGCTGGACTGAAAACATTCCACTAAGCACACACCCAATGTCATGTGGGTGGCATCCTGTGAACAGATAAGCTTTTGTCACTGACGTTACATCTACAAAGTCAGGTATCTAGCAAGCAGTGTTTGAAAACTCCAGCAGCATTGCTGCTCCTTTCAGTCATGCCAGCACAGCACATACTAACAAACTACCACCATGTCAGTGTTAACTGCAATACTGAGAATGATCCACTACACAGTGCTCTGTGGTGTCCCAACAATTGAAGAACAGGGTAAGCGAGGCAAAGTATGTAGATAAACTGATGTATTTCAGACTGTAATTATACTGCAAAAAGTGCCTGTATGATAAGTAGAGCTGATATAATAGCCAGTGAGTGTAGAAACAAGGAGTGGTGTTAATGTTATAGTTAATTGGTGTAATTATAGACCAAATGTTAAAACAGTGTCATTTAGCCTAGTTTTAGTATTAGTAGGATGTCAACAAGTACAAAACTCAGGACTCAAAATATGGAGCCTTTATGAACTGTAGTTCATAATCTTGTTTGCTTAGTATTGAATAAGATCACAATATAAATAATAAATGAGTCACTACTTTTTGTTGGTTGAGTAAGTCAGTAGCTGAACAAAAGGGCTTGAACCATTACTGCAGTTGAAACCTGAGCTGAAGCATCAAGTGGTTTGTTTAAAGTCAACCACCCTTCACATGAGTAGTGCACTATGTACAATATTTTCAATGCATATGAAAGAAACATTTAAAAATATAATGTTCTTATTCAATTAAGCTGGATAATTGTGTGATATGATTAATGGACTCTTTTCCAGGACACTAATACACTCTTCTCTATGTTTAACTTTCTTGATGTATTAAATCAGATGAGTGTCCTGCACATTACCTTGTTCTGTTTGGCTCTTAAATCCAGAAAAAGGAACTAGAGATTTCAGAGCTTCTAAGCAAAGTTCCATTTCTAAGACTTAATTGTGCTGTTGCAGTAGCCAAGCAGGTTTAGTTGCCTTCACCAAAATGCATTTGCCATGACCCATGCAGACTAGGCACAGTGTTGACGGTGTAAGCTGACACATTGGAATGTAGACGGTTGATGTTCTTACAAAACTGGACCCTTTTCGCTCCAATCAACCAACTTAAAGAGCTTCATTGACTTAAAACTTAATACTGTGACTTTTGTTGGAACATGGCTTATTTACAACCCTGTTATTTTCCCTCAGAATTAAACACTCCTGTATTTGCTTTTATGGTGGGCATGAGGACAATTTAATTGCCTTGTTTACATCAACACAGTTCAATTGTTTTGACCTGATTGTTATCCTTTTGGTGTGGTAAGGAAAGTATGTTACAGGCAGCCTGCTAGGGATAGCTTTTAGCCCAGTGCGACCAGGGGATGGGTGCTTTCCCTGGTGGTGCTTCCCTGAAAGAGGGTTAGCTTTGAAACTAGGATAGATACTTGGCAACTGACAGAAAGAATATATTTTCCCAAAGTGACCATTGCACTTCATCATGACAGCTTGAATACCCTTAAAATCCTTTAGTTAGTGAGATGGGTATATGTCAATTTGAAATCAGCATGTTATTTTTCTTTTTGGATTTTAAATTCTTTTGATGAAAGTGCCAGTTACCCAACCCTGTTAAGATGCTCCAACACTAGGAGGGTGAAGACAAGCACATGCCCCCTCTGATACATGTGAAGCTGTACACCACTTCTGCCATTGCATTATTCACACTGGGCCCCCAGCTCTGATACAACAATGAACAGATGCCTGTGCTTACCAGCACCCATCACCCAGAGAGAGCATAGCCAATTTTGCTCTCTCTGACTGCCGATGGCAAATTGAAGGACCCGGGATTCGAACCTGTGATCCTCAGATCATCGTGCTAGTGCATTACACTGCTGAAGCACTTGGAGCAAAATCAGTGTGTTTTACACCCGTGTACCAAACTCTCATTATTCAACTACCCCAAAGTACAGTTTTTTGTTCAAGGGCATTTTAAAGCATTTTCTTGTAATGTTATAAATTGTATAGTATTTGTTGTTCTATTATTTATTGTTGATGCATTTGAATATCAGTGTATTACCATATTCCTGGTAAACTGCTAATGAAATTGTAATACAAGTTCCACGTGAAACATTTAAAGATCAAGAACATTATCTATGTCAGACACTGGTAATATTTTTCTGGTAATAAGATTTGAAGTTTTCCGTCCCAGAAGGAATAGCTGCACATTGTGTAAGAACATAAGGGCAGCAATAGAATTGATTTTATAATAATTGGCCCCATGTGAACTAACAGATCCAGTTAGACAAAGTGACTGATAAATGACCTTGGCCTGAGGGATGTCGTTTGAAGATGAAAAGAAATGTGAAATGTGTGTAAGGGGATGTAATTGTAGATAACCTTTATACGGAGATTATAATATGTTTCAGCCTTGTCATTATCTTTAAAGCACCCTGGGCACCTTGCTCTCAGAATGCTCTCAAGCTTCTCTTTCAAAGACATTTGAAATGGCAGACAGGAAAGTATAGTTGAAATATCTTTTTCTGATTAAAAATATGTTACTGTATTGGCAGATGTGTAGTATTCATCAAAAGATAGTTACACCCAGAAGGAATCAACCACCAGGAAGGAAACTTGGTGGGTATGTTTGACGTTGTGAGACATGCGAATGGTACAAGTTTCAACGTATCGTGTGGTGTAAACAAAGATAGTCCTTATTGCTGTATAAGGTCATTTTTACAGTATATTGTGACTCATGCTGTTGTGGTAGCATCCTTTGTAAGTGAAGTTTGCCACCAAAGTAATTCCAAAGGTGTTGGAAGAGTTTGAGAGGGGTCGCATTGTAGGGCTCAAGGAAGCAGGATGGTCTTTTGGATTTATTGCGTACCATACAGCGGATAGAAGAAGCACCAGCAACATGAAGAATCTGGGAGATCTATAAACTGCATGTATAAACTGTTACAACGACAGCCCTGTCAGCACCCTGTCAGAGATGGTAATCTTCAGTGACCCCTACTTTTGTCTTGGTGGAGACGACTAATTAATCGATGAATGGGGG
This sequence comes from Acestrorhynchus altus, assembly GCA_034509495.1. Classification (NCBI taxonomy): domain Eukaryota; kingdom Metazoa; phylum Chordata; class Actinopteri; order Characiformes; family Acestrorhynchidae; genus Acestrorhynchus; species Acestrorhynchus altus. Next base: position 14,093,686 of record CM067522.1, on the reverse strand, counting down.
CACTGTATTCAGCACCAAGATCAACAGATTACTGTCACATGTTCAGAAGGTGTCATGGTTGGGGATGTAATTGCATGTTGAGAGACACTAATTCTGTGTTTGTAGCTCAACAAATATTTCTCATATCAATCTAATTTTTTTATGACTTATTCCTGGTAACCTTTATTCTCCTCCCAAATAGCATTGCAATTCAACACTTCCTTCTGTGTGCAACTATTTTTTTGCATGGATTAAGAAATATAACATTTCTGCCTGGAATAATACATTTCATTTATGTGAAATTAATATGTGACATGGAATGTATTTCCATCACGGTAAAGTATACTTTCAAATGAAAGACTGTCACAGTGCTGGCTCTGTCTTCTTCTGAATTTATTGCCTCTGGCTTATTTGACTAAGCTCTTACCTTATGTAATTAGCCGTGACATAAACAACAGAGTCCTTTGCATGTTTAAGTTTGAAGTTGTCAGTACCAGCAACTGTTATTCCAAGTATTCCAAGTTTGTAAGGCTTTGCTTGTGTGCAGAAATGCATAATCATCACCAAATCTTCTGTGTCAACAAGATGCAGGCTGTCTTTTGTCCATTTGGAAAAGCATTCTTTAAGTCTGTCAAATCCTACATGGATTGTGGATTCATTCTTGGCATTAGAATGAGTGGCCCAAATGACTACAGAATTGACTAAATGAATATGAGTATCTTTTAGTTTCAGGGCTGCACTATACAACATAGACGAGTGTCAAATTGAAAAAATGGTTGCTCGGAGCTTTCAACAAAGACTACTTATAAATGTCTTCAGTAGCTGAAACAAACCATGGAAACCCACTTTAGAAGTCCATAGAACTTTATAATACTAACATGATACCCATGGACAAATATGTCAATATTAGTCACTGCTCACATGTGGTTAATTTTTGCATATATTTAGTTATGTAACTTAGTTACAGGAAGAGAATGTATTGCACTTACATACCACTGACTGAGTTTATTTTCGTGGCTCTATCTGCGAGTTCAGAAGCTCAGTTCTGCCTCTACTCCAATGCTTCACAGTGATGGTGAAAGAGTAGGTGGAAGCTTCCTGAAGCAGTTTTTGTGCTTCATGTTTAGATCAAGTGTTAAGAGACACAGATGAAACTGAAGTGGGGCAGGAAGCCCTGACTTTGAGTAAAGGTTAGCACTCAGTGGTTTTGTTCTTCTGAACTCAAGATATTTTTAAGTCATTTTATTTTATTTTATTTTACTTAGGTTTTGTGTCAATTGTTCCCCCACATTAGAAGTGCCAGTTACCCAACTTTGTTAAGGCTCTCCTCCTATCACATATGATGCTCCCGATACTAGGAAGATGAAGAAAACCACATGCTTCCTCTGCTACATGTAAACCCTTAGTGTGATGTGGAGAGAGCGCACCATCTACCCACCCAGAGACTGCATGGCCAATTTCGCTCTCTCAGACTCTGGCTGCCAATGGCATACAGCATAAAGTCATTAGAGTATGAGAATGTGCATGGAGACTGTAAGAGGGATGAAACTCTGCTTTGTGCTAAGACTGAGAGAGATACACTAAACCAAGGTATATACAAAAGTATTGGTACACCTATACATTACAATGATGGGAGCTTTTATGACATCCCATTCTACATCCATAGACATTAAAATTGAGTAGGTCCACCCTTGCAGTTCTAACAGCAGGTTTGCAACTTATAGTTATTGAGTAATCAGAGCATAGGTGATGTGTATGGCCTAGACTTCTCAGCATTCTGCGGCCAATTCTGTAAATGGTCTGACACCTTTTGGCTGAATTGCTGAGCATATAATATCTAGAAGGAAAGAAATTTCGGTGACTGAGTACCACGATCAAATCCTCTTTTGAACAACCCATTCTTTGTCAGTGTCAGGTATGTGTCTTGTCCCTCTAGTCTTTGTTTTGTTTATCTCCTCTGGTGCTTCTGAGCACATGTGGTGTCTCTGCCCATTCCCAGCTGTGTCCTATTTGTAACCCTGCCCCATCATTATCATGTTCCAGTCTAGTCTAATGTTCTGTGTGTATATAAGCCCCTTAGTCCCAGTCTTGTCTTGTTTACTGGTCTACTCGTCTCATCTTGATGGTTAGTGTACCTTATCTGTATAACCTGTTCATAAATCGTCAACTCAGCGTGTACTTCCGCCTCCACCTTCCTCTGTGAGTCTGCAAAAGTTACAGTCAGAATGGTCATGTCGAATACCGTATTTTCCAGACTATAAGCCGCACCCTGGAAAATAACATATATAAGAAGAAAAAACTGCACCTCATTATAAGACGCATGGTTTAAAGCGTGGAAAAAAAGTAGCTACTTATAGTCCAGAAAATACGGTACATGACTAAGTTTTTGATTTTATTTTCCTGTGGCAATGGGACTGACTGAAACACTTGAATTCAATTCTTTTAAAGAAACACAGATTGGTTGTGTAGTTAAAGCGATTCCTGCTGGTTGCTATGGTATCCCGATGGTTCCTATGGTGATAAGATATTGTTATTAATATTAAAAATAAATGTAAATGTTGAGTGTTTTATCTGACTTTTATACACCCTTGATGACTGGCCATAGGCAATGAGACCACAATAAGAGTACAATAGGCTCTACGTATAGCAATGGATTTGCAATAGAGATTTTCTATAGGAATATTTTAATGACAAATACACTAGTAACACCCAACCAACCACATGAGCTACCACGTGAACCACTCAAAAACATGCTCTACACCTTTCTAGTTTTCTATTTTCTTTAACAGGCCATAAATAGCAGAACTTGCTTATGTTCTCAAGAACTTAATTTATCAAAACTTTTTTTAAATAATTCAAGTATTATTATGAATTTATATTCTGCCATAAATGGGTGGTCGTTTTTGACCAGAAACAGAAAACTAGTTCAAACCAAAACAACAGTGGTGGTTCACAAAATTGCCACCCTAGTTTAGTTGCTCTTTTGTGTTTCACATTATCCGGTTGGTGATGACAATTGCAAGGTGACTAGTATCAAAGAAACAGCAAAAGTGTTTTATATTAGTATGACATGGACTGTGGCAGTAAACTGTATGACCACATGGACGTTCATGAGTGAGAGATGATGGGTGGGTTCTGGCACAGGCATCATAGATGAGGTCTCACATTTGTGTTGTTCATCCCTGAGCTATTTCAGAATGTCACACCCTGACCACAACCAACTGCAGCTCTTGGTTCTATAAGTATTTAGTTCAACTGAATTTACAGTTCACCTCAAGCAGTGAGGCAACTTTGATCAAGCTCACAAATTCTGCTTTAACTAAATTAAATTTGACCTTTAGATGTTGTACATTATTAAAACAGAGGCACCAAAAGAAATGAGTCCCCTTTGGATCCCTAAAAACCTTACAAAGGGTTTTTAAAAGTAAATAAATTAGAGGTCTTAACTTAAATTTCAAACAATTTCCCCTAAGAATCTGTCAATACACCTCTGAGTCACCACAGCCTGGCGTTCTCTCCAGCCTTCCCTGACCATGATCATCATACACATAATCAGACCTGTAATCATACCCATTGTGTGCCTGATGACAGAGGCCTCTAAGCCCATGACAGACAAGCAAGCGCCATGGTGACTGCGAGACAAGCCATGTCACTCAACAACACCCGCCAAGAGCTGGTCTGAGGACACTGGAACAAAGAGCCTTTATCTAATACCCTCCCTTCCTCAGTGCTCAGCCCTCCACAGTGAGAGGAGAACTGCCCCCACCCTCCACCCATCTGCCCCAAGGACAGTGGCCAGAGGTCAGCCACACAGGCAGTGCCTTATTGACAAAGACAAATACAGAGATGTTAACTGTGACTGTTAAACACTGTTGGTTGTTGGTGTGAAGGGGTGGGGTCAAGTAAAATATATGCTTGCGAATCACATTCTAAGTGTTAGTTTAGCACTTCAGTTTGTGATACTGGGTGGCACTTTGTGGCAATCGGTTTGTTTATATTGTATTAATAGTACCATTCATAAATTAAACAGCCCATATACACAACTCAGCTATTACATAACACCGGGTAAAGTGAAAAACATCATTTGCATCTACTTTCAAGGGGTGGATATGAGGCAGCAAGTGAACAGTCAGTTATGGAAGGTGATGAGTTGAAAGGAAGATAAATGGGCATAAGGATCTGATTGTGATGTGATGATCAAAATTTTGAGTTTCCCCTCATTTCAACACTCCAGATCCAACTACCGAACTAACTGATGAGCCCTTGCTGAGCTGAACTGGGTGTGATATGCAGGACAGTGGTACTCAAGACAAGGATTAAAAACCATTTGGCTAGACAACTGGTGTGAAACTGTACAATGTGATGGTATGGTGGAAGTGACGTGTTAAATAGGCTGATTGGGACATGGACCATTCGTCAAAATTATTTCCGTCAAAAGTATTTCCGTCATCTGATACTTTTTACTTCTACTCCCTACATTTCACTTTTTACACACTACAAACTCTTTAACAGACATTAATTTAGCTGTTTAAAATGAGTTATTTTATCACAGTTTCTGATCAGGCAAACTCCCATTCCTAATGAATGACTCGAAAATGTGAAATGAGGTCCATGTTAAAACCAAAGCTAAGCATTCAAATAAAATTTTAGATATATAAAAGCTGGCATGGGGAGGCACACTCAAAGATCTTGGGCTGGAGTTCAGGATGGCCTGGATACTGTTGTGTGAACCCAGTGAGTTATTTGTAATGATTAGATTGACGAGGGTATTTATGATAAGTTCTTCAAAATACTTGACAGCAGAGATTGAGATGCATTTTTCTTTATAAGGAAATATGATATGTCCTTAGATACGGAGCCTAGAAAACATATAACTGCCCATAAAGTGTGGGCTTCAGGTTCTAAGGGTTAATGCTCAATGGCCATGATTGTGCACATCTATCACTCAAAAATTGTTTTAAAAAAATACTTCGTTTTTATTTTAAGTGCATTTAGGCATCCGTACTTTTATTTTTACTTCAGCTTTGTCTTAAGTTTTCATAAACTGGAGTATTTCTACTTTCACTTTAGTGTAGAACCTTTGTACTTCTGCCACCTTTCTGAATTAGGAGAGCTTTCTTCATCACCGAACAGGAATCATCGAAGTGATTACAGGGTCATGCCCACATGTCTGTAATGTATTTTTGTGAGATGGGGGTGGGAGCAAAAGCTCCTTCTGTTTCTGTTCCATTGTTCAACCAGGAGCATTACGGTAAATAACCATATCTAGTTACAGTCTTGCAAATAGAGACCCTGCAAGATTCTTAGTCTTTGCAAAATCATAGTCTATAACTAAAAAGTGTGAAAAATGGTATATTGTCTTTAGGTGTGAGAAAGATTTTACTCTTTTAAACATCTTTTCAAAGTCTTTTAGAGCAGAGTTTCTCAACCTGTGGGCTGGGGTACGTGGGTCACGAAGTATGGTCCACAGGTCCATACTCAGAGTGAGGCAGTAATCCATATTGGGTCAGAAATGCAACTTTAAAAAATACATAATGTTTTTTAAACATTATGTACATAGAAGATCCACCTTTGTTTTCAATAAAGACACATGTTTGCAGAAGAGATAAACAATTTGGTCAAGTACTGAGAAACAAAAGACTGGAAGGGCTTTTTACTAGATTTTGAGAACATTGCTGTGAGGATTTGATTACATTGAGTGACAACAGCATAAGAGAGGCCAGGATGTTGGATGTTTACCACCCCACCTCATCACCAACTCCCCAACACATCCCAAAAGTATGGATGGAGCACCACCATTCCAAAGAACACAGTTTTACTGCTTGGCTATATAGCCCTCAGACCCACACCTGGCATTAGGGTTGTCCAAAAACATATTTTTAGTTCTTTTAACCTAGTAAAATCTCTTCTACAAACAAAGTGGTTATTTTATGGCATTGCTCAAAGAACCATTTTCAGAGTGTTTTTAAATAACTGATTGGATGTCCAGCATTGTATCGTGTTCAACAAACAATCCAGACTGAAACACTGCTTATTATTTCATCTTGAAAAAGTGGGCTGGTATGTCCACAATATCCACATAAAGTTGGATATTGTCTTCTATCACCAGTTTACCAATAATCATCTAAATATGTCATTTAGAATTCAATAGCGCTGTACAAAGTCTGAGAAATGGCCATAATTATCTGTTAAAGGGAAACACCACCAAAATGCAATATTCTAGTGTTACAACAGTGTTAACAAGACTGTCAGAATTATGCACAGTGGTGGTGAAATGAACCTGTTTAATGTTTCTACATGGTTATAAATATGATTTTAGGATAACTGTAAGTACAATTTGGCCTAAGCTGTATGTTGTGGCCATGGGTTATGAGTAAGTATGCCAATCTGCTCTATTAGAGAAATATTAATCTAATTTTTTTCCAAGTGGTCAAGCAACCTAAATTTGAACTCTAATGCAAACAGGGGCAGGTACATGAACATGTCAAACAATGCAGCTGTGTCAGTGAAACCATCACTTACTCTATTAGTCATACAATAATATATGAGGGAGAGAGAGCTGTACTGTGAGATATTGGTGCTGGTGTGCTGTGGCCAATGGCACAAAGCAGAATCTGATTAAAGTATTAACCACACAGTTTTTTATAATCACCAAACTGTTGCATCATGCTCAAATCTGAATGTTCCGATCCAATGGGTAGGAATGCATTTGCAAATGTATTAAAGGTAATATCTTACAATATATATATATTCCTTTTAAAAATGTATAATGTAGCTTATAACTTTATCTACAATGAGGGCCACTGAACATTAATATCACTTTCCTAATATTGTATACTTTCCTTGGCCTCACCAAAAGAGCTCTGACACCACTAGCCACATCCAGCAACTTTTTTAGGTACATTTCTACTGCAGCTCTTCTGTGGGATGAGACCAAATGGTTAAGCCTTCACTCTATCCATGCATCAATGACCCTCGATTGCCCATGACTCTGCTCTCCCTGTTTTCCTCTTTGGAGCACGTATATTAGGTATTGATCACTGCATACTGTGGAACATCTCACAAGACCTGCTGTTTTGGAGATTTTCTGACCCAGTCCCCAAGCCATAATCATTTGACCCTTGACTGAATGACTCTGAATGATTATCATCCTTGACCTTGACTTTTCATGCTTCCAGCTCATCAACTTAAAGAAATGACTGATCACTTAATGCTTAATATGTAGATCCCACCCCTTGACAGGTGGCATCTGTCAATGGTTTCACTGATATGGTTCCTTTCCAAAAGCCCATGTGCAAATTGCTATTCAAAACAGTTCTCAAGGCAGCTTTACCTCTGAGGCAGGACAAACACAATTGGTCCAGAGAATATCCAAATAAATGCCCAGTAGGTGGGGTTTTACAAACATGTATCTGCTCCTCTTGCTTTATCTGTGGATGCACTGCATAAAACGTGTGCACTTATTCTCTGAACAAATGTGATTTTTCTGCCTCAGAGGTAGTGCTGCCCCCAGAACAGTTAAGAGTAGTGCTATTGCACAAGAGCTTTCCAAAATGCAACAGTGTCAACAGGAGAATTCCCCACAACCAATCACATTGCAAGGTCAAAATTAACGGTGGTAGGCTATAATCTATGTTATTTCTTTGCTTGTGGGCAGGATTAGTTGTGGACATTCATTACACACAATACTTGAATAATGTCAATATACTTCATAGCCTTTATCTTTGGTGGATCTGCAAGAAGTCATGGATGTAATGCAACACCTGGTCTCACTCTGAACCACACAAGGCCACAGGTTAATGGCATGGATCATATTCACCTATTTAATATGCTTTACTCTACAGCCTGTCTGCCCAAGCTTGTAGCTGGAGGGGTATTTAAAGAATATTGTTGGATGAGTTCATTAATAAAAGAAACCAGGTGGGCAGAGTTTCGCTCAATAATTGATACCAAGGCTTGTGTGTCTTATGCCTTCCTGTCTTTCTCTCTCTGGGTGGTGACAGGTCCGTGACCCACCCCATGGAGAGCAGTATTTGGGGGAGTGGATATGGATAGATGAGCCAGCTCTAACATGTAACAGGTAATTCTGTGGCTTCCTGGCCTCCTCTAGAGAAGTGTGGGCAGGGGCAGAGGAGTACCATATGGTGATTTGGCAGCAGACAAAGAGAATAAGAGATACAGAGGGAGTGATACTTAAAAGTAGTGCTGGGTTATATGTTATCTGTATCTTTATATGTCCTTTATTTTTAGCAGTAACGACAGACAAGAAAAACAAATGTGAACTTCCAACTTCCAATGTGAAGTCTCTTTTAAAAGAGGCATGGTTCCACAACCTTAGATCATTGCTATTTCACAGCAAAGTAAACAATACACCAATCAACCATCACATTATGATCACCTCCTTGTCTTGGAACTACCTATTGTTTAGGCAGCATCCTGTGACCACTGAAGGACTAGAGGACATCACAAACTTCGCAGCAACATATAAGCTTCTGTCTCTCACTTTAGGTATAGATTAGACATACTGATTGAACACAGTGTTTAAAAACTCCAGCAGCATTTCTGTGTCTCATCACCTTGTACCAGCTCAACACATGCTAACACACCACCACCATGTCAGTGTCACTGCAGTGCTGAGAATGACCCACCACCTATATAATATCTGTTCTGTGGAGGTCTGACCATTGAAGATCAGGGTGAAAGGGGGTTAACAAAGTATGCAGAGAAACAGATGGACTACGGTCTGTAATTATAGAACTACAACGCGCACCTGAATGTTCAGTGGAGCTGAAACAATAGTTTGTGAGTCAAGGAGGTGGTCATAATGTTTTGGTTGATCGGTGTATGTTATTTAAATGTCTGTAGAGACCTTCCGATGTCACTTCTAACCCTAGTCTAGAAGTACCACACCTGTGAACCAGAGAACTGGTGAAAAAACCTTGTTTTTTATGAAAGACAGTTTTGAGTGTCGTTTTTCAGCTTGCAAAATATCTGAGTCGCATTGTAATGAGGACATGTAACTTCAGTACACTGGGAGTAAACACTAAAATGGGTCTCCTTTAGCAGTGTTTCTCAACCCTGGTCCTGGAGGCACCTCTACTCTCCATATTTTAGAGCTTGCCCTGCTCTCAACACACTTGATTCAGCAAATCAGCTCCTTAACAAGCCTTTCAGAGCTATACAGGGTGTGTGAAAGTTAAAAAGGGCAGGGTAGGGGTGCCTCCACGACCAGGGTCCAGAAACACTGCTTTAATAGAAGGATGTCTCTTAAAAATCTTATATAACTGTCCAAATGGAAGTAGAGCTATATATACAACGACAGTGCCATCGTGTGGTCAAAAATTATACTAGCATTACACTGCTCTCAATATACCTGATTCAGAAATTGTATTTATTCTATTGAATATATTTTACATATACATATTTTTATCCATGATGTAGGTTTTCTAGTGTTTTCTAGTGTTTCAGTCTCATATAACCATTTATTTGAATGATTTCAAAATATGATATGCTTTATGCAGAGGTATGCTTAGCAAACATGGAAAATATTTCAAATATTTAAATATGTTATATTTAAAATAATATTTTAGATATAACATATAGCAGGGGTCACTATAGCAGGTGCTACTGGACAGCTACCTACCTGCAGACTTTAGATACAACACTAAACCACTCACTTGATCCAAATCATTACTGTATCAGGGTTGGAGCTGAAACATGTAGAAATGTAGCTCTTCAGGAGCAGGGTTTGTGACCCCTGACACCAACCATGGTCCTGGAGACTCCACTGGCCTGCATATGTTAGATTTTCTCTGCTGCCAACACACCCCATTCATCTAATTCAGCTAATTAACCAGCCCTTCAGAGCAGGTGTATTACAGATAAAACATGCAGAGCAGGGGTGCCTCCAGGACCAGGGTTGAGAAACAAGCTCAGTTTGATAGGATAATACTAGAAGCCTGGTTAGTCTGTAGTCCATGGATTGCTGCAGTCAGAAGCTTTATGAAACCATACCAAAGGAGAAGCTCTAGTGATTTCCACTCTGACTCTAAGCTGATGTAAATGTAAATATTTCATACTTGAACATATGAAACTTGGAAAGAAAGTGTTTAACACAAATAACTTGGTTTCACACTCCAAAGCTAGCCAGACCATGTCTACTGCTTTAGTGCTCCTCACACTGTCTGAGTGTCCTGCCATTGGCCTGGACGTTAGCCTGGATGAGGGTGTGTGTAGTAGTAATATTTTAAGCAATACTAATATATAATAATTTTCAAGGGCCCATACTCTTCAAGGCCCATACCGTGGCCCAGACTTTTTAAATCTACCCAACATTTATTCATCAATGAAACAACTGACATTTCATTATTTCAACATTGAAGACTGAGTATTATTATAATTTATTATTATTATTATTATTATTATTATTATTATTATTATTATTATTAGTAGTAGTAGTAGTAGTAGTAATAATAATAATAATAATAATAATAATAATAATAAGAGCACTTAAGAGTTAAATGATAAAAGAAATCAAAGTATGAACTAAAATTATCAATGAAATAATATCAATACAAATAATAAACAAATACAAATAATATACTAATGTTATAGTTCAGCTTTTTAAAAAGTATAGTAATCTATTGTGACTATTATTGTAGTTTTTGCTAATTGTATATAATTAAACAATAATACAAAAATAATGATCATATTTATGTCTACAGATCATATGTATGTGTTTTGTTATCCTTTTCACAACCATTGAACAAAGAACGTTTTTCAACGTGGATGCAACTGACATTAATATTAATAATACATTAATAATATAATAATATAACAATAATAATATGAATAATAACACATTAATAATATAACAATAATACTACTAATAATGATAATACATAAATAATATAATATAACAATAATAACGACAATAATAATATATATTAACAACAACAACAACAACAACAACAACAACAACAACAATAATAATAATAATAATACATTTTAATAACCTGAACATCTATTATACAGTCCTTGTGGGACCCCTTGTGACTCAGGTGGTCCTGACTCCTCATGCTTCATGTAGTCTGTTATCATTTGCTCCTGAACAGCTGTGAAAGTTTGCTTTTCTGGGGTGACAGAAGACAGAAACAGTGTAAATGTTTTACATAACCCCTGTTTACTCTTTTCAGAGTGGCGAGCCACAGTCCTATATCCCAAATGTAGGACGCCGGCGGGGCTTTAGCTCTGATTGGAGTTATGTAAGACGATTGCGCCGCTCCTGCTGTAGTGTTGGTGTTCCGCCTTTGACCAGTAGGGGCGCTGAGCCGCACACGGACAGTGCTCTTATGAAGATCCACATAATGCCCCTGTCAGGCGGATTACGGAGCTGAATAAATCAAAACAATTATTCATCTGGCGAGAACGGAGTGAATATTTCCAACACACATCAAGTAAGTGTTTTTTCCTGTGTCTGGAGAGCGTGTGATAAGTTTGCACCACTAGTGTGGGATTTTTCTCCAATGAAAACAAAGTGCGAAGTAAGCATCAGCACTCAGGTTTACAAAGAGTGTTTACAAAGAGGTGGAAGATTCAGGTCCAGAAAGTCAGAAATCCGCTCCGGGATTTAGTTCCGGCACACTCAGCCAAGCACACAGCCGCCCTGGAGCGGACTTTTACTTTCTGGACCTGGATTTTCTTATGCACTGTGTTTACAGAGGCTTCCTCACCAAATCTTATGGGTTGCATTTGTGTTTGTGGTCTGCACTGGTTGTTAGTTTGTCTAATTCTTGCATGCACAGAAAAAAAATCACTTTTAAAATACACTTTGCTTGGACCTTTAACCTAACCTCAATGCAGTGAATAGCACTTTAGTACACGTGTATATTGTTAAAGTGCATGGTTTGCTTGTACATATGGTGTTGGGGTCTAAGTGCATTTTGGGACCCCTGTCCACTTTTTTAGTTTTAACACACCCCTTGCAACTCTGAAAGGTGTGTTAATGAGCCGATTAGTTGGACGAGGTGTGGTGAGGGCAGGGAATGCTCTAAACTATGCACGGTAGGAGTGCTTCTAGGACCAGGGTTGAGAAACACTTCCCTAGTTCAGTGCAGTACTTGGGCTGTATTATACTGTAATATTTCTGTGGAAGCCTATAATGCATGCATGTGTCTTCTAATACTATAATAATCAAATGCAGTTATTGTATTATTCATCTATAGCATTATTCGGCTGTATCTATTAAATCACCAGTTTAATTTGCTCCTATTGTTGTGAGATTGAACTGATCTGAAGTTGTAGTTCTCTTCTTGAAAGCAGCTCAGTGTTTGTTTTGGGACAGCAGCTCCTCACACACCCACTCTAGTCAGGGAGTGCTTTATGGCCGCCCTTGTCTTCTAGGCATTGTTGCTGTTTCAGCGCCTTTATTCCACTCTCTGCATACTGAGCACACAACTTGGTGTTTAACGTGCAGTCAGAATGGATAAAAACTTCATACCAGCTCCCTCTCACCCCGTAAAACTGCTTCACATGATTCGAAGGTCAAAATGATTTCCAGATGGTTAAATTATATGATATACAGGCACTGTCTCTCAGAAAAGGTGGACAATATGAATAAATGCCATCCTTATCATGGTTAATTGGTCCTTTTTCAGTTATATTGTAGATGCTGGATACTAAAACTGAACTGAATGTTTTACTCTGTAGTTATGTCTTAGCCAGAAATGTAAATGATTACAGGTGTGGTTCTTGGTACAAGATGGCTTATATCTGCCCTATAAAAAGAATCTCAGAAGCTACTTTTGGGTAGTGTACCTCTTGATGAGAGATCATTGACTTCTGATTTCTTTTTTTTTTTTGTCCAATTGTCCAGCCCTAATTCTGACCAAGCTTTTAGGAGGTGTTGGGTGCAGTTGTTACATGAGGGCATGCACATGTAGCAGTGGCTTTACCAGTGAGTCCAGGGTCTCTTGAGAATGAGACAATTGTTGGAGTTGAGTATGGAGGCCTCGTAGTGAGCAAGCTACGTTCGGATAATGTACCTTGGAGATTATTCACTGCTAGACATGCTCCTACAATCACTCAATCACATATTGCCCACAGACTTTGAGAGGGAGTGCATCATTGGACTGATACAAATATAATGGTAATTTCAACTAATTGCTTGCCATCTAGGCCATTCTGACCAAGCTGTTAAGAGGTGTTCAGAGCTTTCTGGGATCCGATGATGTCCAGGTTTGAGTATGGAGGCTTCGTACTGAATGCTCCAATCCTGCCTTTGCTGTGGAGTGTCACTCTGGAGTGTTGATATGGATAGCCATTGCATGAGACAGGCAGCCACCCCTTTGTGTATGCAGAACCTACAGGCCCAGCTGCAATGTCTGTGGGCTGCAGGATGCCATACGGAACCTGTATGCATCCTTTTGGATCCTGGCTAGAGGTGTACAGCTTTCCCCAATCAACTTGTCCTTTCACTCGGATCACTTACAGTACCAGTCCAAAGTTTGGACACACTAAAAAATGCCCAAAAATTTCCATATTGTTGTGCTCCTGGCAATATTCTTGCGGAACTGAACAAATTTAAATGTATTCAAATCACTGAATACCAACTGTTTCATGGAATTATCATGAACCCTCAACAGGTATGTTCTGTTTGTGTATATGTTTACCTGTACAGATTAGTCTTTCTATGTATTTATGCAATAGAAACAAATGCTTTTGGTGTGCATTGCATTCCAGGTTTGGTTATGCAAGTCTGAGTGTAAAAGTTGTTTTTCTGTTCTCTTACTTTTCTCTTGTTTTCAGTTCGTGTGTTTAGCATGCTACTCTCAAAACCATCAAATGATTCCAAATAATAGGCTGGGGAAAGTCTTCTAATGAAGTCCATGTGAAGCCAACATTGTGGAAGCTCAGTGTGAGGGGGGTGGACTTTCTGCGAGCTTTGCGGGTGTTGGAATCTCTGAGTTAAAGGTACACTGTGTTCTTTTCCACTGACTTACATTCATTGGGACCTTGAGAATTACATTCATTGGGACCTTGAGAATTACAGCTTCCTCAAATAGCCCAACAAAAGGCAAAACTTTTCAGTGTAGTGCTGTTTTCAGTACCACATAAACTAACCTGAGAAAATCTTGAGCTTTGCCAGAATGGCAGCCTTTGACAATTCACAGCAGCTTAAAAAACTATTAAGGTTTTGTGTCCCGAAACCCTCTTAAAATAGTTCTGCTGCTGGTGTGTCTTTGAATGGGCTTTATGGTATATGTGAACACTGTTGTGCTCTGTTTGGAAGGGACAGTGGAACAGACATGCAGAAGTGCGCCACAGCGCAGATACCAGCGCTGCTATTGAGTTCCTCTTGCCCCGCGGGTGCACAGGGGTGGAGGGAGTGTATGGCAGCTGGTTTTTCAGCAAATTCAAACATGCTCATGCACACAGGCTTGATTTTCTGCTTCACTGGTAATATCCCCTGACAGGGGAGCCATTGACAGCAACAGTGCTGATTCACACACGGCATACGCTCAGACTGTTCTCACACTGACGCTCCAACAACACAGCAATACACACCCCCTCTCTGCTCTGTAGTCATACTGTAGTGTCTTACACGACGTTTTATTCATTGGCAACAAAAGACACGAGTCGTTGCAAAGCTTTTAATGCGTTTTCATCCTGTATGATGATCATCATATCACTTCCATTTTACTGTTGAAATGTCAATTACCCAAACCCATCGCATTTGTTGTTCCCAACACAGTGTTGGTCCTCCAGTACATGTGAAGCCAGCCACAGCCTCTTTTCGAACTGCCAACCGATGCGCTGGGTCCCCAGCTCAGCTCAGTGGCATCACATTGATTGTGATGTGGGGAATGAGCGGCACCAACCCACCAATTTTGACCACACTTGCTCTCTCAGACTCCGGCTGATCATGTCAAGCAGCATGACCTGGAACCGAACTAGTCATCCACTGATCATAACTCCATCAGTGTTATTTCTATCATGCATTATATTATCATACAAATAAATAAAAGCAGTCAGAGGCATTTATTAACTAAGATTATGACATTTGTCCCCCATATAATACATTACTGTGCACATCATTGCAGACCAATGAGACAAACTCTTCCTGGATCTAAAACATGTCTTGTTGGTTTGAAGCAAACAACTCAGAATCCTTCCTGTGTGCAAGATGTTTTTGGAGTGTCCAGAGCATATGTTTTCTGAAAGCAGACATGCAGCTTTTCCTACATTTTCTTGGGAAAGCATAGGACTGGTCCTGCATGCTTCACCCGGCCCAGAAGCACATTTTACAAGCCCATTTTGACATTAAAACCTGCCATCCAGAGGACAGACTCAAGGATAAAAGGTCCAAGTGCTTTGTGTGCGTATCGATAAATATGGATACTGATGGCAAAAGAGGTGCTGAAATGCAGTGGGACTCAAACTGGCTGTGCTGACTTGTTTTCCTGCTGACCAGTTTAGGAAAATGGCCCCAGGCCCTAAACGGCTAAAAACAAAAAGAATGTGTAGCATTCTTCTCTGTGGAGAAAAATCTGAGCAAGTCTTTGACTCCATGTGACCTATGAGCAGTTATTGCCTAATGCCGTATAAATGCTTGATGTTAACTTATAAATGCTGCAAGCTTCTGCATGTTCAATACATTTATCTCAGTGATTAACTTGGGGTTCTGTGTGGTTTTTGCTGAAACTTGTTGGCTGATACCCCTTGAGGCCTAAAAATTAAGAGAACAACAGGGTGGAGATGGAGTGATGTGCGAATAAACAAAATTAAAAACATATGGCAAATCAATATGGATAATTTTTTTTTATTTAATTTTTTTTTTTAATTTTAGTGTGTGTGTGTGTGTGTGTGTGTGTGTGTGTGTGCGCATGTGTGATATTCAAATATTATTAGAATATCACATTTAATCTCATTAAATTAGAATATTGTGAAAGTTTTTTTTGTTAATAATTTAATTCAAAAAAGTTAAGCTGTCATATATTTTATATTCATTACCTTAAAAGTTAGTTTTCTTTCTTTCTTTCTCTCTTTCTTTCTTTCTTTCTTTCTTTCTTTCTTTCTTTCTTTCTTTCTTTGATATTGTCTGATATAGTCAAACTTGAAATATTCTTATAATCTGATCATCTGTATTTCTGATTTTCATTAGCTATAAGTCAAACTTATCAACAGTAAATATGCCAGTGTTAAATTAATAGTAGAGATGTTCTGTATGCCTTTGCACGTCTGTGTCATTGGGTGCCGTGTAAACTAGAAGAATGCATTAATTACAATGGGTGGTGACAAGCATGTGGACACCTATGCATCAAAGCATCAAAGGTACAGTTTAACAAAAGGTCTGTTATACAAAGGCTGTGAGGTCTCATAAAGGTGCCACCACCTTTAAAAAGAACAGAGCATTTCATCACACCAATTACGGTCCTGAATGTAGTCACATTTCAGACTTTTACACTGCCATACTACTCACGACTGTGCTGAAGGATTCTGTTGGTGGAGGCTGATCCAGTGAGAGCTATGTTTACTGCACTATTAGTTCAAACTCTTCCTCAAACAAGTTTTCCTCGAGGCACAGTGGCGCTTCTGTGGCCTTGTGAGAAAAAAATGGTTATGTTGGCTCTAACCCAAACCATTAAGCCCTTAAGGCTCATCATAAAAATATTCTCTTCATTGTTTTTATTTTGCAGAGTGTCACCAGCAGGTGACACCCTTTCAAATGTTTCAGTTCTTCTTTTTTTTTAATCCCATTTGTTTATTTACTGCTCTCATAAAACACTGTTATAAGGTTCATTTTCAGTTTTCATATGCTGGTCAGTAATGCTGGATGTTTTAAATATGTAAATATGCCAGTGTTAAATGAATAGTAGAAATGTTCTGTATGCCTTTGCACGTCTGTGTCATTGGGTGCCGTGTAAACTAGAAGAATGCATTAATTACAATGGGTGGTGACAAGCATGTGGACACCTATGATACCAAAATCAAAAGCATCAAAGGTACAGTTTAACAAAAGGTCTGTTATACAAAGGCTGTGATGTCTCATCAAGGTGCCACCACCTTTAAAAAGAACAGAGCATTAGTGATTTCATTCTGTTGGTGGAGGCTGATTCCAGTGAGAGCTATGTTTACTGCACCATTAGTTCAAACTCTTCCTCAAACAAGTTTTGCTCGAGGCACAGTGATGTTGGCTCTAACCCAAACCATTAAGCCCTTAAGGCTCATCATAAAAATATTCTCTTCATTGTTTTTATTTTGCAGAGTGTCACCAGCAGGTGACACCCTTTCAAATGTTTCAGTTCTTTTTTTTTTAATCCCATTTGTTTATTTACTGCTCTCATAAAACACTGTTATAAGGTTCATTTTCAGTTTTCATATGCTGGTCAGTAATGCTGGATGTTTTAAAATGACAGGTTTTGTGAGTCTGTAGCTCCTGTTGAATGAATTTGATTATTTACACTTCCAAACCAGTTCTGATATGTTTCACTTTACATAGTACATATACATGCTTGTAATCCCAACCTGAAAATGTTATTTAAGCTGAGCCAGAGAGCACTTGGGCTTCGATACAGTAGAGCGCATATATATAAAACACGTCTACCTTGTGTGCTGTAATTGTACTCAATCTTTTGTTTGTGAGGTGATGTGTTTACTGAGCTTCATAATTTGATTTAGTATTTGATTGAATATATCCTTAAACCATGTGTTTTGCTCTTGGAAATAAAGAGTAATGATAAATTTCAAAATTAGTGTCACAGACTTCTTAATTAGACAATGTGAAACGAGGGTCTGAAATTAGAATTAGGCAGTGATTTACTGTATTTACTTAAATATTTGTGACATATTCTTCTCCCTCAGGATGAAGTTCCCAGTAGATTTATTGGCCAGTGTGGATCCTGGAGCCCTGGAGCGCTCATCGAAGGACTACATGTCTAAACTGCTCTACCGAAGTCCAGAAATACAGGAGTCCCTCAGACTACCTGACTCCAAACAGGTAACAAGCATGTTATTAATTAAGGTCTGCAACAGACCATTATGCTTATTTTCCTAAATCTATGGTCCAACTATGACAGTAAATGACAGTTATGCAATTTTCCCTATACCCCATTTAAAGTCTAACAGCCATCTAAAGTTTACTTAATTTGTAAACATTTAAGAAATGCATAAGTTATTCTTTATATGTGGAGAATAAAATGGAGCAGAATCTGAAAATAAGTAGGCCACAATGTTCCAAACACATATATGTGCATTTTGTATTCTGTGCTTTAGATTGACATTGGCCTGTGTAATGTCAGCTTTGTGCCCCTATATGGATATGACACCCACCATAAAATCCTTGCAGTATACTCCCCAGATGACATTCACACAGGTAATAAGAACAGAAAATGATTTTAAGGTTATGCAATTTCATGTTAAATTCTTGAATGATTAACACTTTGTTAACACTTGTTTTTTGTTTGATTGTATTGCTAGCTGTTGGGCTGTATCTGCTGGGGCAGTGGTGGCCTTTTGAGGATATTCTGAAAACTGCAGAACCTTCAAGAACAGGACTGCTTGAGGTCTTTAAAGAACATATTTACATTCCTTATAAGTTCTTGTGGTAGTGCTCGAAAGTTTGTGAACCCTTTTATGTTTTTCTGTATTTCTGCATAAATCTGTCCTAAAATATCTAAAAAAAATACTACCACCACCGGGTTTGACAGATGGGATAAGGGTTTCATGCTGGAGTGTAGTGTTTTTGTTTCTCCAAACAAAAAGCTTCTCTAAAGACCCATTTTGGTCTCATCCACCCACAAAACATTGTTCCAATAGCCTTCTGGCTTATTGTGACGTTTACCAAACTGCAGATGGGAAGCAATATTCTTTTTGAAGAGAAGCAGCTTTCTCCTTGCAACCCTGCCATGCATAATATTATTGTTTAGTTGTGCCCTGATGGTGGATTCACTTTACCTCCTTTGTTCATCCCACAATATGTCAGACATAAAATCAGCTTTAGGTCAAGTTTATTGTAAATGTTTCACAAACTTTCAAGATTGAAATTACCTGAAACACCACTATCAGATTTATATTGTTTTTATATATATATATATATATATATATATATATATATATATATATATATATATATATATATATATATATAATATATAATAATTTTTATTAATTATATCAGAATACCAAGAAAATAGCTTTGTTGATAACCTCTTTTGTTTTCAAAACCCAGGTCAGAACACCAGCAGAGAGGATAGTCCTGCATGTTCTCAACAAAATTATATACACAGTAAAGGAGAAAGACAGTGGCGATGAATCCTTTCTTTGCCATAGAGAACATGATATTGCCAAAATTCTCTGGAAAGATGGCGAAGCCATTGGCTTTTACTCATTTAAACCAGAGGGTACCAATGACCTTTTAAAGTAGTAAATATTGATTAATGGGTTTTTTGAAGATGTCTTTGCTGTAAATTGTCCATTTGCTCTCATTAACAGGCATGTTATGCATTAAGTATGTGACACAGTGCTACCAACTTCCTGTCATGGATACTATGTTCATCAGGAGGCATCACCGTGGCAATGGATATGGCCTACAAATGCTCAAAGACTTTGTGCACACTTTCAGAAACAATTGCGTTGGTCTGAAATTTCCACTTCCTACAGTAATGTATAAAGGTACCACCATTAACCAGTCAAATGTTCCTTCAAACACAGTGTTTTTCAAATTGTAGCTTAGCGTTTTATTTCTCTTTTTCCAGTTTGTAAAAAGTATCTCAGCATGTACCCAGCAGACAGAGAGCTGCTGTGGGAAGTTCAGGGGGTTGGTGGTCTCTACGAGAGAACTCTAATATTTAAAAAGCTGCAAACAATGGAGCTAAAGGGTAAGAAATGTATAAAATTACAATATTGAGTTCACTGTGTGAAGTTCTTAGCAAGTTTATTCCTGGCATAATTTCTTGATAGGGGACCACCAGTCTGTCACTGATGTCTCTGAGGAAAAAGTGATTACACAAGTACAGAAGACAATGACATACACTGTAGAGGAGATTGTGGTATGTAACTACTTTAAGTACTCATGCATTTTAATATGGAGATTCCCACATAATTCAATTCCATAAAATCAGTTAGAATTGATGTTCTGTCAACTCTCCAATTTTAGGAGGAAGTCCAGATAAAAATAACAAAAGGCAAGTAAAGTAAATGTCATGACCACTGTAAATTATTCAACCCTCTTTTAATGTGCAAATTTTGTATGAGTATATTTTCAAAGTCTCACCATATTATTATTTTTTATATATATATTTCAGAGGAACAGGACACACCTGTTACAACACATGGCAGAAGCAGCAATCTAAAGTGCAAAATGATTGCAGAAGATACAGGAGTGACAGCTGAGAAAACTATTAGGTTAAATAAAATGTATTACTAAGATTTTCTCTAAACGATAGTAATACTGCTCATCCAGAAATCTCACTCCTAATTCATTAATGTGCTTAATGTAGGGTGGAGGACATTGAGCTTGGAGTTCAGTCTCCAGTGCATGAATTGGTGCCCACAGCTATCAGAAGCTCTCTGGATGTAAAAGAGACTGATCTGAAGGTAAGATTAAGATCTATATTTGAGACACAATATGTAGTCTTATGTATTTTTAAACTGACTAGATTGGTGCAAATAATCAAGCATTCATGGTGGCCAAGTACAGTGCATCCAGAAAGTATTCATAGCACTATTTTGTTACAGACTTATTCCAAAATGGATTAAATTCATTTTACCCCTCAAATTTCTATAGATTGTTTGTTTGAAATCTTTGTAAATTTACTACAAGTAAACACAAATGGTATTCACAGCCTTTGCTCAATACTTTGTTGAAGCACATTTGGCAGTAATTACAGCCTCCAATGTTTTTGAGTATGATGCTACCAGTGTGGCACACCTGTCTTTGGGAGATTTCTCCCATTCTTCTTTGCAGAACCTCTCAAGTTCCATCAAATTGGATGGGGAGATTTGGTGCACTGCCATTTTAGATATCTCCAGAGATTTTTAGTTGGGTTCAAGCCTGGGCTCTGTCTCAGCCACTCAAGATGCATCTGAGCTCAGTTTTGCAGATCATGGCAAATGTTGTGAAAGCTTATGTCCATATTTTTATATTTTTGTGTTTTATTTTTATTACATTTGCAAAGATTTCAAAGAAACTTTCTAATTTTCTCATTGTGGGGTATTGTTTGTAGAATTGTAAGGGAAAGTCCATGTTGGAATGAGGCTGTAATATAACAAAATGTGCAAAAAGTGAAGTGTGTGAATACTTTCCAGATACACTGTATATTTTATACACTGATTGTCAAAAAAATAGTTACACCCAGGAGGAAGTGTCAGATTGCAGTGATATTCAGTTGGAGATGTCCTGTGTAATCCATACCACACAGCTTTAATGTTCTCAGTCAGTTCCTACAGATTTTGCAGTAGGGATGGAGTGCTCATAGTGCATCCAATAGCATCCCACATGCCTCCGGATATGGTTTTGTTGATCATCTCCACCAAGACAAAGTTGGACATGATTCCATTCTGTGTGGCTCCGTGACAGTGTGGCATGACACCACTGTAGCCAGTTGATTCTTTCTGGGTGCAACTATTATTGTGAGTATATTTTAAAGAGGCTGTGTTGTAATATATTGGCTTATTTTTTTGCAGAGTGCAACAATCACAGTGATTCATGGTGAAACAAAAGCATTAGATATTTCTCATGTTCACTGTGAACAACAAAAAGAATTGACCACTGAATCTGAAGACTATGTTCCGGAACTGGGTTCGCTAACCAAACAAAATGCAGAGCCAGCTACAGTAAATCCAGAGGAAGCAATGGAGAAAACTGAAATGCTAATGACTCCTGTTGTGGAAATCCAGAGTATGAAGAGCAGTGAGGAAACACAAATTGTAAAATCTGTTGAAGCCACCATTGGTGCAATCGATATTCAGCCTTTAGAACATCAGCAGCTGGTAGAAGTGGAGATTGTTAAGATGACATCAGGAACTAAAGTGATAAAAGAAAAATGTGACAAGCCAGAAGAGACTAAAGATGGTAAAGATCAGGGTGAGCATGAAATATCTGAAAAGATTGTAGGTGAGGAGGCCAAGGTAATGTGTGAAGTAGCATCACTTCAAAAACCTGGCCATCAGACTAAGCCTGATATTACACCAATCGTTATGGTCTCAGAGGAAAGTTCAACCTCAGAAATGAGAATTTTAAGAACACACACTGGAGTTAGCACTGCAGCTCAGCAGCAGAAATCCACTCATCTCCTTCAGGAACTTCAGGTGTCCAGCAAACCGTGTCCATCAACGGCTAAAGCTACAGCCAAACAGAGGTCAGTGAAAGAAAAAGTTGTGGATATCAAAGAAAAAACAGAGGAGACTAATGTTATGAATGAGCAAGTGATAAGAGAACAAGACAAGGTCCAGAGTCCAGAGGATGCAGTTATACAAGGTGAAGATATTGAGATATATAGTGAGAAAATGATAGTTGAGGAAATAAGTCAAGAAGGTGTGGAAATACAAAAAGATTCAGCAATAGAAAAGAGAGAGGACACTTCATTTGATCCTGTTGTTGCACCAGCAGTTGTACAAGAGCATGATACCATTGAAGAACCACAACCAAACCAAGCCATTCCTGAAGAAACAGAAGAAAGCAATAAAATCGTGGAAGTTGAGCAATGTAGTTTAGCTGAAAATGAATCTGGAGCTGTAGAACTGTCTATAACAGAGATGGAACACATAGTTCAGTTACAAGAGGAGGACACCAGCACTGTTCAAGAAAGAAAGGAAATTAAAATCCCAGTGATACATTATGATGATGAGATGAAATCAAATTTGACTGAACCAACTGAAGAGGAAGATTCTGATATGATAGACACCTCTGGAAAGAAGGTTGGCAGCAGAAAATCAAACTATTCAACTCCTTTAAGGCGTTCTGGAAGATTTAAAGACCAGTCTGTAGAAGGTGAATTGACATCAAGAGTTCTGAGAAGTGGCAAAAAATCAGTCACTGCCATTTCCAAACAAAGACACATAAGACACACCAAAGTTGTAAAGCAACAAGAGGAACATGTACAAGCAGGAGATCATTCTGAAGAACGGGGAGACATGGAGACAGTGAGCAGTGCCAGTGTAGGGTACAATGCAAACCTACAGGTCAGTGTTGAAGAGAACAAAGTGGTTAAGGACAATTTAGAAGCAGAATCAGTTGCTGGAAGAGATGTAGAGTTAGGGGAAGATGGTTCACAGAATGAAACAACAGGAGATGTTAGGAAGATAGCCAGTTATGATGCTGAAGTCGTGCATGATGAGCAAATACAGGTTGAAGGGAAAACAACAGTACAGTCAGATGCAGAGCTTATTGAAGAGCAAGAAAAGGAACCTGCAACTGAAATGGCACAGAATAAAAATGGACAGATTATAGTATTTCCCCTCAGGGAAACAGGTGAGGGTATGATTGCTAAAGAAATAGTACAATCTAAGGAGGCTAGAGATCAGGAACTGGCTCATGAAGCATGTACTGAAAAAGACACAGGGGTGACGCAAGAAGAGGAACCTCTGAAAGAGTCTGTAACTGCTGAAGAAATCCAAGATAAAGAGGAAAACGTAGTTGAAGAGGTCAGTGAACAAAGTCATGATTCAGATAAGGCATTTACCCCTGGAAAGAAAACTGGTAGCAGAAGATCAAATTATTCAACCCCTTTAAGGCGTTCTGGAAGATTTAAAGACCAGTCTGTTGAAGGGGATTTGAAGGCAAGAGTTCTCAGAAGTGGTGCAAAATCGGCAACGGCCATTTCCAAACAGAGACACGTGCGACACACCAAAGTTGTGAAGCATGTACAATCAGAAGATCATTCTGAAGAGGAGGGAGAAATGCAGACAGTAAGCCGTACTAGTGTAGGGTACAATACAAACCTGCAGGCCAGTATTGAGGAGAAAAAATTGGTAAAGAACTATTTAGAAGCAGAATCAACTAGTGGAAAAGCCTTCAAAGATGTTGAAGATGGTTCACAGAATGAAACAACAGGAGATGCTACAAAAATAGCTGTCATGTATCTTAATGATGCTGAAGTTGTGAATGGTGATGAAATACAGGTTGAAAGGAAACCAGCAGTACAGTCAGATGTAGAGTTTACTGAAGAGCAAGAGAAAGAACCAACCACTGATGTGGAACAGGGGGATGGACAGAATGTAGTGGAGTCCACATCAGTTTTCCCATTGCATAAAGCTCCCTCCAAGGAAATGGATGAGAGCATGATTAATGAGGAAACATTGCAGTCACAGGAGGACACGGATCAAGAACTGGCGAAAGTAGCAAGTACAGAAGAAGACAAAGAGAAGAGCAAAGAAGATGTAGCAGAGGTGATGCAGACTGAACCTCTGGTTGAACCATCTGAGAAAGTACAAACAGGTGGGAATGAGACTTCTGCTGAAACAGTGCAGTCTGAAGATGAAGATGAACTGAGCAAGGCCAGTGTTGCAGAAGAAGAGGGGGAACGTGTTGAGATTGGGTCAGAGGAGACTATGACAATAACCTTAGACAATCAAGTCACAGATGTGATTGCAGAAAACATCCTGAAGACAAACAATGATCAGGAACAGAGTATGTCAGCAGGAGAAGATGTAAAAGATGATAAAATAGGAGACATTACTTTAGAGGAAGAATCTGTTGCAGCAGAACTGCACACAAGTGAATCAGAGCAAATTCAGAAAGAGATTGAGGAGAGTGTGACACTGATGAGTGATGTGACTGTCCAAGAAACCTCACCTGAAGAAAAAACACCAGTTGTGACAAGCAGAAGTCTCAGGCAGAGAACAGTATCAGTCAAGTGTCCACCACAAAGAAAATCCAGAATCTTTCAGAAACCTGAGACGGAAGTATCAGAAAATGAACGTGTAGTGATGGTTGAGGTTGTGGACAAAACTGATGAAACGGGAGAAAACAAAAATGAGAAGATGGAGACTGAAGATGGTGCTATATTGAAGGATGAAGACAGAGTTCTAGACCAAGGCCTAATGGAGGTGAT
This sequence comes from Acestrorhynchus altus, assembly GCA_034509495.1. NCBI lineage: Eukaryota > Metazoa > Chordata > Actinopteri > Characiformes > Acestrorhynchidae > Acestrorhynchus > Acestrorhynchus altus. Next base: position 14,068,655 of record CM067522.1, on the reverse strand, counting down.
GCAAGAAGAGGAGCTCCAGAAAGAGAGTAAAACTCCTGAAAAAATCCAAGATGAGGAAAGAGAAACTGAAGAGGTCAGTGAATCAAGTTTTGTTAATGTGGGGGAAAAATCAATGGAACCAATCACAGAGGTAGATTCAGACACTACTGAAAAGAAGGTTGGAAGTAGAAGATCCAAATATTCAACCCCGGGAAGGCATTCTGGAAGATTTAAACACCAGCCTGTAGAAGGTGAATTGACCTCAAAAGTTCTCAGAAGTGGTGCAAAATCACTCACGGCCATTTCCAAACAGATACACGTGCAATACACTAAAGAGAAAAGTATACAAGCAGAAGATGAGTCTGAAAAGGAGGGGGGAGAAGTGAAGACAGAGGAGATTACCAGTATGAAGCACAGGGCAAATGTAGCTGAAGTTGTGAAAGATACTGAACCAGAAGTTAAAGGTACAACAACTTTAGAGTCTGTTGTAGTTCCTGATGTGCTGGTGGAAGTACCCCCCATACAAACAAGTAACAGCGGGACGAGTGAGGAGGTGGGTCAAGAGCTAGAAAAACTAGAAAATGAGAACAAAGTAGAGACAGAATATCTGGTTCAACCAGTTGAAAAAAGGGAAGAGACTCATGCTGAAACAACAAAGCCACAGGAGGAGGATGAGCAGGAGGAGGGTGTATTTACAGATATGGGGTTAGAGGAACCCATAACAGAAAATCCAAAGGAGCTATCTAGTACAGATACACTGATGATAGACACTGATCAAAGAGATGATACAGTAGGCAAGGCTACACTAAATGAAGAATCCACTACCATAATGGTCATAAAGACAGCAGAGGCGTATACAAGTGAGAGTGAAAAAAATAGAGTACCTGACCACGGGGAAACTGTCCAGGAACAATTATGTGAAGAAGAGACCACAAGCAGAAGTCTCAGGCGGAGAACAGTAATGGTCCAATCTCCAGCACAAAGACAGACTAAATCTAAACATCACAAAACAACAGAAGTTGAAACAAATGAAAATGTATGGACTGCTGAGGTTCTGAAAAAAAGTAAAGACAGCATTGTAGAATCAGATCAAAACAGAGGTGAAAAGATGGAGGCTGAGTTCAGTTCTAGATCAAACGATGGACACAGAGCTCCAAGAGGATCTATTGAGGTGGTACACCAAGAGGAAATCATTAACGAGTCCAACACTCAAGAAATCCAAGTTAATGAGGCAACAATTGATACAGAGGTCAGTGAATCAGTTCAAGCTGATAGAACAGCAGTAACAAACCCTATAGAGAAAGCAGCAGTTCTGAAACTGCAGGAAGCTTCAGTTGTGATTGTGGATTTCAAGAAATCTTCACACACACAAACAGCTGAACATGAAACTTCTAAAGAAACGTCTTGTGACGAGCTCAGTCAAGAACAGGATGAACTAGCAAGTACCAGCAGGTATGTAGAAGAGAGGAATTCTGAGGAACATGTACTGAAGCAGTTAGAAGTTGAAGTAGTAGAAAGAGCAGATAATGGAAAATTGAGGATGGATGATGGTATGGATAAAATTTCAAAGGGCACCTCTAAAGAAAAATATGACAACACTGATGACAAAATGGAGACTGGTGATGATGTTCAAGGTAAGGATGATAAAGTCATCAGCACAGTTCAGGAAATCCAGGGTGATGAAGACAAAGAAACTGAAGACACCCAAGAGCCAAGATGTGTAGATGAAGAGAAGTCAGATGCTCAAATTGAACAGGCTGAAGTAAAACACTCAGGAAAGAGGGGCAAGACACGCTCAACAGGAAAACAATCAGCAGTTGGAACCCCTGTAACAAGTTCTAGACCATTTGCTGATGAACCTGTTAGTGAATTAACCAAACGAGTTCTCAGAAGCGCCACAAAACAAGTCCAGGCCACTCCAAAACAGAGATATACACGGCAAACCAAAGCTATGGTGCAGAAAAATAAACATGACCTGGCAGCGGATAAGGCTGTAAAAGATAAGGAACAAACAGAGTTGCCAATTGAAGTTGCAAGGGAAGACAATGTGGAGAAAATAAGTGTTATCACTGTTGAAACAACAGTGCTTCAGGACATCGAGCTCAGGGAGGAGGAATTTCATCCTAGGGATGAAGAGATGGTAGATGTCAGGACTGAACTATTTCCAGAGCAAGACAAGGTTACAACCAAAGATGTGGTTCTCAAAGAAGCCACAGAGACAAGCACAGATGAAGAGAAAGTATCAGATCTTCTGGATACTGATGTTGTGAAAGATGATGAAACTGAGGTTGATGGAAGGGTCTCAGTTCAGTCAACTGCAGAATCACCTGAGGAGCAGGAAGAAGCACCAGCCACAGAAATGTTTCAGAATGAGGATGGTAAGAATACAGGCCTTTCAGAGTCCATATCAGTTTTCACATTGCAGGAAGCTTCTGTTGTACTTGTGGATTTCAACAAAGTTCTCAAACAAACATTTGGCATAGAGGCTAGTGATGAAACAAGGTCTAGAGAGGAGGAAGATAGACAAGTGTTGCAGAACATTGAAGATGAAGAATCAGCTGAAAAAGAACAAACGAGTGGAAATGAGGCTTCTAATGAAACAACACAACACAAGGCTGATATAAAGCTTAAGGAACCTGTTGTTGAAGTTGGAGGAGATGGCATGCTGAAAACAGGTGGTCAAAAAGAGAAGGGTGCGTTGGCTGAAAACAAACCCAAAGATGGCAAAGTAGGAGAGATCACATTAGAAGAAGAATCAACTGCAACAGAGGTTGAAGAGATGGTGGGAGTGTACACAAGTAAAAATGTAGCCAATCAGAAAGATGATCAAGAGAACCTGACAAGTGACCAAAGAGCGTGTGGTCAGGAAAGTTCACCTGAAGAAAAGACACCAGTCATCACAATTAGAAGTCTCAGGAGGAAAACAGTGGGTCCTCCACCCCAAAGAAAATCTAGACGTCTCCCAAAACCTGAGTTACAAGCAAGAGTTGAAACATTAATGCGTATGACAACAGAGGTTGGTACGCAACAGATAATGGTGAGAAATGCTAATGAAATGGAATTGGAAAAGGAAGAGGGCATTTTGGGAGAGCAGGAAATTCGGGCATTCATTCCTGAAAGTGAGGATAAAGAAAATGGAGCAAAGGCATCAGACACAGCAGTCTTTGCTAAGGTAGAATCCACTACAACACAAGAGCCAAAGGTGTCAATGGTGAAGACCCATGTAGTGGAACATGAGTATAATGAGAAAGATAGAGAGACGATTTCAAATATACTGGATAACACTGCCCAGGGAGAAGAGTTCGAGATACCAAGTGGCAGTCCACCAAATGTGGTGGTTGTGGCCACTTCACATACAGAAGGAAGGGTGGAGGTAATTGAGAACCTGTTGATTAAACCTGTTCAGATGAGTTCAGAAGAAGATGAATCTATTAACACAAGGACTCTCAGGCGAAGAACAGTAACAGTTGGGTCTCCAATGCGAAGAAAATCTAAACGTGTCTGTAAAGAGGTGGTGGAAACTCATATTGAAAAGGCACAGGCACAAATAGAAGATTCAAGCCAGAGAGCAACAATGGAAAGAGATGAAGAGACCAGTACAGCAGTGGAAATTAAGATCACAGAGACAAAATCCAAAGATGGCAGTGAAGATGCTCAGATCACCTGTGAAGTAATGAGCAAAGAAGTCAACACTTTAGAGAAGCAAGATGGGAAAAACAGTGCTGTAAATGTTCTAGAAACTGTGGAGAAAGGTCTGGATAAGGCAGAGGAAATGTTGCTTGAGGAAAAGTCAGAAGGAATGTCTAGATTAGAAGAGGACAAACACCATATGGAGAAAGAGGATATTGGGAACATATCAACCACAGTAGAAATGCTTCATGAAACACAGAAGGGAGTTGAAAGAAGGTCACTGAGAAAGAGAACAATAACTATGAAAGCCACCACTGAAAGGAAATCCAAACGTGTGTGTAAACAAGATGTGGAATATGTTGGAAGTCCTTTGTCTGTAGAAGAACCAGTGACAGAGAAGACACTTTTGAAGTCAACTGAAGTTGTTGAGTCCACGGGTCAAAAAGGCCAAAAAACAGTGGAGGTCAATATCAAAGATGGTGAAATACTTTCAGACAAAGCCCACGACCATGAAAATCCAGAGGGAGAAGAAACTTGTGGAGAAACAAATACATGTGCAGAGAAACAGGAGGTCATTATAGAGTCAGCCCATATAGTTGCCACAGTGGACGATATCAAGGATCAAGACAAAGAGGAGAAAGAGCAAAATCCAAAGGGATATTTTGAAGTCAGTCTCGCTCCAGATGAAAGCTTTACTCTGGAGCTGGAGGAGGAGGATGAGAATAATGGCCCAATGGAAACCAAAGTGGTTGAGGAGAAGGAAATGCCATTAATGGAATGTCCAAATTTGGCCCCATTTATCCAGAAAAGAGATGAATGTGAAGACCACATTGCAGAAGAAAATAAAACAAGAGTTCCTAAAGGCAGAACATCAGTGAGAGCTTCACCTGAGCATACAAGGCGGAGTCAGCACTTTCTTCTGGAGAGTGAAAAGGAAGGTAAGTCAGAAAGAAAGGTGGTAAAAGAAGTCACTGAAGAGCAGAAGGAAAAGCCTCAGTCTCCACAAAAAAGAAAAGCCATAGCTGACACACCTCGTCGATCTAAACGTCTTACAACACCAAAAACTGTGTAAATCTTCATATCCTTGTACTTGTTATGCATTCTTTAAGGAGCCAAAATAATAAATAATATACTAATTCTATTTTTTTGCAATGCAGTTTTGATATGCAAAACAGAATGTACACTTTTAATTTGGTCATTTTTAAAACTTGTCTTTTTAAACTAGACTTTGTAATATTCTTATGATCTTTATTGATATTTCAGTCTGTTTTATTATGCACTTCAAAGGGATTGCTATATTTTTTCAAGGGGTAATTAAAGCCAAACTTTTTAATCTTCTGATCCAGTGTGCTTATAATCACTGCCAAATCTGTACTGTGAATGTCTTATGATACACTCAAACAAAATATACAATAAACATAAATTCTTAATGCTGCAAGTAAAAGTGTGCATTACCCACTTGCACAGTGTTTCTCAACCCTGGTACTGGAGGTCCCCCTACCCCTGCATATTTTATTGCTTTCAGTGCTCCCAACATATAATACACAATTCAAACTAATTTGGCTCATTAACAGACCCTTCAGAGATGCAGGGGGTGTGGTTAAGTTAAAACGTACAGGGTAGGGGAGCCTCCAGGACCAGGGTTGGTAAACACTGCACATTGTTGTCTTTCAGAATATATTAAGTAGCTGTGACTGAGACATTGCTTAAACAGTTAGTTGATTTTAATAGCAACTCTGAAAAAACTTTCATCTTTTTGTTTTTTTGTTCATCTGCTCTTTTGGTAAGTCTAGCACTTTCTGGAAATTGCGATACTTAATATCAGTGAAACAGATACTATCCTTTTTGAAAAGTGTAAACATGGACAGTATATATAGAATAAGAGTGTTTTCTGTACTTTTTCTGTGCCACTGAGCAATTGCTGTTTTCTTGATTTTTTCCCAGCTTTAATAAACTTTTAAACTTGGAGATTTTTGTCTCAGTGTCTCTTTTACTTTTACAACACTGTTTTAATTTTAATGGATTTTGACTGGGTAAAAAAAAAAGTTTAATTACTGTTTCTCACATCGCACTGCACATGTGTACAGATGAGTGCAAAAACCTTGTAGTAGTAAATACACTATAGAATAAATAGAGCATATGCATTAACTCATACAATACATACATAGTGTGTGGCATTAATACGTAAACCATAATATATTAACTATAAACAGGTGTTTCTATGATCATACTGGCAGAATCCTTAGAGGATGAGGGGCACCAGGGACCTCTCTGCATGGTGAAAGTGCTCCAGTAGTGCCTGAGATGGGACGATTGGCTCCACCAATCAGGGAACAATTCCATCAAAGTAGTCTTTTAGCATTTGACATATAAATATTTTAAATAACATTTCAATGCTTGTTGTCAAAAACAGATCTGATGTGATCACACAACACTACACCAATACAAGACTGTCTATATATCTCTCTATCCTGGACCACTGCGCAGTCTTCTTCAACTCATCCCAAAGATGCTCGGAGGGGTTCAGGTCTGGAGTCTTGGAATATGCCCATGCAACCAGGGAAGAAACAGTCTACTGATGGAATAACCTGGTCATTCAGTATATTCAGGTGGTCAGCCGATCTCATTATTTGGACTCAGTGTTGCTGATCCTAGACCTGATCAATTCGAGCAACTCGGGGTCCTCGGGACTGAGTTGAAAAAGGGAGACTTTTATTTTGAAATGTAAAGAGCGGAACTGTTCGCCTCACAGAGCTCACTGTAGCTGCAGGTGCCTCAGTGAGGTGAACAGAATGGAGGATAAAATGGTTTGTGTTCATTTATGATTAATTTTGGAGTATGTAGCGGTCAGAAGAGTGACCGCACTCCGCAGTGAGGACTGAGTCAGAGTCAGAGTCAGAGGGGAGTCACAGAGCAGTCAGAGAGCAGTGAGAGAGGAGTCAAGAGTCAGAGAGGAGCCCGAATGTTCTTGCAGTTAGAGTGATAAAGGATAAAGTGCTGAGCGGTCATGCAGGGGCTGAAAGTCCCCCTCACTGTGAAGTGTGAAGTCAGTGTGCTGCTGGTCGTGGTGACAGCACTGGGACTGGTGTCCAGACTGTACGCGATTCAGTTTCCCAGAGCTGTGGTGTAAGTATGACAACATGTGAAATGTCCTGTGAAATCTTTATGTCTAGAGGCACCCCTGACCCTGTTTGAATTCAGCCCCATGTGGTGCCTGTAGTTCTACAGACCCTGATCCTTTACATAACAAACCTAATGTTGTTATATCTTCACATGTCCTTCAATGGAGCAGGACTATCATTAGACCTTCTTCTGAACGCCTCCAGCTACACCAATTTACATCAAGTTCTGTTTCAGAGACCATAGAAGACACTCTCTCTCTCTCTCTGTCTCTCTCTCTGTCTCTCTCTCTCTGTCTCTCTCTGTCTCTCTCTCTGTCTCTCTCTGTCTCTCTCTCTGTCTCTCTCTGTCTGTCTCTGTCTTTCTCTCTGTTTCTCTCCCTCTCGCTCTCTATCTCTTGCTCTCTGTCCCTGTCTCTGTCTCTCTCTCGCTCTCTTTCTCTCTCTCTCTGTCTCTCTCTGTCTCTCTCTCTCTCTCTCTGTCTCTCTCTCTGTCTCTCTCTCTCAGTCTGTCTCTCTGTCTCTCTCTCTCTCTGTCTGTCTCTCTCTCTCTCTGTCTGTCTCTCTCTCTCTCTCTCTCTCTCTCTCTCATATAGTGGGTATGTATGAGTTAATGGTAATTATGCTTTCTTGCCTCAGCTTTGATGAAGTTTACTATGGTCAGTTCCTGTCTCTGTATATGAAACGGGTGTTCTTCATTGATGAGAGTGGACCACCCTTTGGCCATATGATCCTGGCTTTAGGAGGTGAGCACTGTCTATAAACATATGATCTACAACAGTTAATTGGCAGATTTAGTAGGTCTGTTAGATCAGGGAAATCAGTTAACTGCAAGAAAGTAGCACTCCAGGACCAGGGTTGTCTACTTCTGATGTATAATATTGCTCTTTAATTAAATTCCATTCTGTTTACAGGTTACCTAGGGGGCTTTGATGGCAATTTTGTCTGGAACAGAATTGGAGCAGGTAATTGCTACTATTACTACTACTGCTACTCTTAATACTACCACTAGGAATACTATTATTACTACTACTACTACTACTACTAATACTGCTAATACTACTACTACTACTAATAATAATAATAATAATAATGGCAGTAATATGTTTAATTCTGTCACTTCAAACCTGTTTTTTTCTACTTCATTAAAGAATACACCAGTAATGTTCCTGTGTGGATCCTCAGAGTGATTCCTGCCTTGGCTGGGTCACTTTGTGTCCCCCTTGGCTATCTTCTCATGGTGGAGCTGGGATATTCTCCTTTCACTGCTGTTGGAGCATCTGTGCTCCTCCTTCTGGGTAAATGTGCATCTCATAGGTGTTAGATGATGGAGGATTGAGTGAATTCTGTTATGCAGAAAGATTTATTAGGTTTGATTGTAGGGGTCCTTGATGTTACTTTCTCTCCTTTAATAGAGAACTCGCTGATTGTGCAGTCTCGTTTTATGCTGCTGGAGTCTGTCCTTATCTTTTTCCTGCTGCTTGCGGTTGTGTCCTACCTGCGCTTCCACAATGCTCCTAACAGGTAAGTATAATTACCTGAGACAATCTAAAGCTACTTAAATGAAGTCCAAAGCATTTCTCTCCTCAGTCCTTATAAAGTCCCAACTAGAAATATGGCTGTTATTTTCTAGATGGTGGTTTGTATGTTGAAGATAAGCCATTTTGTTGTTTCAGTTCATTATGCAGGTGGTTATGGCTTATTCTCTCTGGGGCAAGTTGTGCATTTGCAGTGGGGTAAGTACAGCACTCACTACCTCCCGTTGGCTCCATAGATGATGCTTATTAATTGTAATAATACTATTTCTGCTAACTTTTTTTGTCTTGGTGTAATAGAGTGTAAAAACCCACAACTTCTCTTCCCAGAGTGAAGTACATGGGTCTCTTCACCTACATGCTGGTGCTTGGTCTGGCTGCAGTTCACACCTGGCATGTAATTGGAGATAAAACACTAAGCAATGTGAGTTTTTAATGATGTTTCGATAAAGAATAGGTCTTATGTTAGTCAGACTTCCATAACCACTATAAACCGCTTTCTCCTTCCTTTGTAGGCCAAAGTGCTGGTTCAGGTCATGGCTCGGCTCCTGGCACTTGTTGTGCTCCCTGTTGTTTTGTACTTGGGATTTTTTTACATACATCTGACTCTCCTGTACCATAGTGGACCACATGATCAAATGATGAGCAGTGCTTTTCAAGCCAGTCTGGAGGTACCACTCACTGTCCCAATTTAATGAACATTGGGAATCTTTGAAATGCTAAACATAACTTAGTCTTGCCATTACATTTTAATTCATGTTGTTCAACCTTTTAAACCCTGTTCACACATAAAACTGTGACTTCTGTATTTATCATTACTATCACTGAATAATAAATACATTATTTTAAAGTTTTTAACAGGATTTAACAGATTTAATATGATTACTACTACAGTAGTAATACTAAAATATTTGATACTAATATAATTTTAACTGAGCAGGAATAAATGGGTTATCATAAACTTAGAGCTGTGAATTCTGTGATTAACAGGGTGGCCTGGCGAGGATCACTCAGGGTCAGCCTCTAGAGGTAGCATTCGGTTCCCAGGTCACTCTCCGCAGTGTGTCCAGTAAACCCCTTCCATGCTGGCTTCATTCCCACAAGGCCAACTATCCAATCAGGTCTGCTAATCTGCTGCATTCAGTAATAGGGCTACAGTAATAGTATAGCCAGATGGAAATCCTGGATTACATGCAGTAATAAACTTTGTGTTTTCTGTTCCTGTTTATGCAAAGATATGAAAATGGCAGAGGCAGCTCCCACCAGCAGCAGGTGACCTGCTACCCTTTCAAAGATGTCAACAACTGGTGGATTATCAAAGACCCCAGCAAGTATGTGTACAGTTTTCACTGAGATTTAAGTGAATAGTGAACTTGTTTTATAACATACTATAATAAGGGTATTATAATGATTAGATATGAATTAGATATCTGCAAAAAATATATATAATTGCTTGAGACAGTGTTAAATTTCTAGACAAATTCATTCACTTTCCCTGCATTTTCTTAGCTGAAGATACATTTCTTTACAAAAAATTTAAAGACATGTTAATCTTGCACTTGAACTTAGAGGTTGCACTTTCTGAAAGTGTCTCTTAATCCCTAGGCAGAGTCTTGTGGTCAGCAGCCCTCCCAGACCCATCAGACATGGTGATATTATACAGCTGCTGCATGGCATGACAACACGGTTCCTCAACACGTAATTAAACTCCATGGTTGCCTCTTTACTCTAACATTTAAAATTTTACTCTAGTGTATAATTTAAAGACACATTAGCTGCCCCGAGGTTTGGGCACATCACAGACTTTATGTTTCACATTGCTAAAACCATCACCCAGAATGTGTGCTTTCATTTACTGTATTTTGGATTTCTAGGCATGATGTTGCAGCTCCCATGAGTCCTCACTCTCAAGAAGTGTCTGGTTACATTGACTTCAATGTGTCAATGCCAGCCCAGAATCTGTGGCGAGTGGTAAGTAGCCTGGCAACACTTCTTTAAAAGTGAAGTGCTTGGATGCTTCATGTTTAAATTATCATTCAATTAATTTAAAAGTAATTCAGTGAATTTATAACAAGCTGTTTTTAAGTGTTCAGCTGTATGATGACAAACTGTTCACTGTGCAGGACATAACAAACAGAGAGTCTGACAGAGATGTTTGGAAGACTATTCTGTCAGAAGTGCGGCTGATCCATGTCAACACTTCTGCTGTGCTGAAGGTGTGTAGGTACATGAGTATGTTTTTAAACTTAACCAACCAATTGAAAAGGCTTCATAACATGTACAGACATAGGTTTCTAGTTATTGATTTATTTTACCCTCAATTTGGAAGTGCCCAACCCCCGATAGGACTTACCCCAAAACTATGAGGGTGAAGACATGCACATGATGCATGTGAAGCCAGCCAACAGCTAAGAGGCACCTGGGTATGATGGGTGTGATGTGGGGAGAGAGCACCAGAGAGAGCATGGCCAATTTTGCTCTCACAGACACTGGCTGCCGATGGTAAGCAGCATGACCTGAGATTCAACACTGCAATCCTCAGATCATACTAACGCATGAGACAGCTGAGCCGCTCTCAGACCAGGATTCTTCTATTTAGAACACAGTCATCGACACTCTTGCCTGGGTGATAGCCAGCTTGTTACTGTGGTTCTACTCTCAAGAGGGCATCTTTATACTTTCAGTTAGAATACTTTTGCAAATGACCTGTTTTGACGACGGTGAAAAATAGCAGACATCCCTGAAGGTTATCCATTTTAAAGGATTACAGTGCTTGACTTTCTTGTCTTTTATTAAATTTTGCAGACCTTTGGCCAAATTAAACATTTTTTACATTGAGAAGTTGTAAACACAGCCTGAGCTACACTGTACATGAGTTTGGGCACTTTACAAAGTCAGGACTTGATAATACCCCTCTCATCCTGACCTCCATAGCTCCTGAACATCTTAATTTCTCAGTTAGGAGACATGATTATACCATGTTTTATTTCACGTTTGCTTTGTCTTGACTCAGGATTTTTTATTAGTCTTTTCTCTTGGACCTTAATACATTTTTCCTTTGTACATTTTTAAGGGTGGTTACATTCTATTTACTGAACAGAAATGTACCTGAAAGTACTTTTTCCTCACCATTTAACAGGCACTCTGGATTCTAATGCATTATAATTCGTTATTACATATGTGTACTGGTCTCAATGTATACATATATCTGCTTATCTGTCTAGCTATCTAGCTATCTATCTAGCTTCTTTGCATCATTGCACATCTTTCTTTGCACTGAGGATCAACCAGTTGCAACTTCATCACAGGACTCAACTCTCTATCTGTCCACAATGTATCTGGGGTTTTTTTTTTGCAGCTGAGTGGACAATCTCTTCCAAACTGGGGCTTCAGACAGCTGGAGGTGGTGGGAGATAAGATCTACAAAGGCTACCAGCAGAGTGGAGTGTGGAACGTTGAAGAGCATCGCTATGGAAGGAGTATGAGAATTTCCCTTCTCATAGTTTATAAAGATTTGGTGTTTGAAGACCTTTTATAGGCTATTTGATTTATTAAAACTGTCCATAATCACACTTTAGGTCATGAGCAAAAGGAGAGAGAACTGGAGCTTAAGTCCCCCACTCACGACGATATAAACAGAAACCTCACATTTATGGCCAAGTTTCTTGAGTTGCAGGTAGGTATGACATACATTTTGACCACATTAGTCCACATTAGTTCACCTCAGTCAGTGAATAGACAAGGGGTCATCAATTCTAGTCCAAGACAGCTGTGGTACAGTACAGTTTCAGAGAATTCTAGACTATTTTGATTCTGTCCTTCAAGTGTAATCACCAAGTAAACTGTGGGTGTGTGTTCAAAAGTGGAAGATGCTGACAGTTCGAAACGAAGAGTCAGAGCACAAGTATAGCTCCTTACCTATGGAATGGATCACCATGGATACCAACATAGCATATTGGCTTCATCCATCTAGTAATGTATGTTTGTGTTGTTCCTTTCATATATTGTCAATACATAATGAAAAACATATCAGCATAAACTGAAATCAACATGCATTATTTGTTTCAGGCACAAATCCACTTGATAGGGAACATTGTCACCTGGACTCTAGCAAACCTTGCATTGTGTGTATATGTGCTCCTGTTTTTAACTTATCTGTTAAGAAGACGGCGGAAAATAGAAGACATCCCTGAAGGTTATTCATTTTTAAAGGATTACAGTGCTTGACAGTACTGTCTATGTAAACGTTTGAATATCTTTGGCCATATGACACTTTTTTTGTTTATTTACATCGAGGAAATTACTAAATTAAATTGCAAGGGGTTGTGCACTTTACAAAGTCAGAACTTAGTAAGAGCCCTCTGATCCTGACCTCCAGAGCACCCCAGAGCATCTTAATTTCTTAATAGTATTCTGCACTGTAAAAACTACAATCTGGAAAAGTTTGGATCTTCTAATAGCCTTCCTTGCCTTTGGGTCTTTTGTGGCAGTTGCTTAGAGGAACCCATGTTTAATGAGTGTGAGTTAAAGGTTGAAGATGTCAAAGGTTTTATAAATGTTTCATTTGGCCAAGGGTGCCCAAATCTTTGCATACTATACATTTTATACAAACATTTGTTTATGGCTCACCTTGTTCTCCCTGTATGTAGCCTCTTGGGAACAGCTGGTTCTGGCTGGTGTTCTGTGCTCTGGAGGGTGGGCTGTTAACTACCTCCCTTTCTTTTTGATGGAGAAGACCCTGTTCCTGTACCACTATCTTCCAGCTCTCACTTTCCAGATCCTGCAAATACCTGTGGTTGTAGAGCATCTGTACATTCATATATTAAGGTAATAATTGGAATTGGAACTTCTTGTATAAATGAACTCCATACACTATATGCCCATATGTTTGACCATCATTGTTCCAGAGAACACAGTTCCACTGTTCCACAGCACAGTGCTGGGGGGGATTTATACCCCTCTAGCCCACACGTACCATTATGAATAGTGCCAACAGGTCCATGTTTATCTGCTCAAAAGTTTCCTATTCCATTGGCAATACTTCTCTACAGGGACAAGACAGGCTATGGGTATACAGTGGCACATCTGGAGTCTACAAACATTTGGACATGTATATATGAAATTATTCTTCTTCTTCCACTAGGTCTCCCTCTCACCAGAAGGCTTTTGGTGGCGTTATCCTGGCAGCTTTGTGTTCAGTATATCTTTGCTACCGCACCTTCAGCCCCCTCACATATGGCCAGCCTGAACTAACCTCAGAGCAGCTAGCTGCACTGCGCTGGAGAGAGAGCTGGGATATACTCTTTCGGAAACGCTGATGTATGGATTTCCCCTTGATGTTTCCTAGAAACGCGGAACACAGTAGCAGTACAAAGTGAAAAATGCACCACAAAGGTATTTGCAGAAAGGTAGCGTGGACACAAGACAGGATTTTAACACTGTATAGCAGGGTTCTTCAAATTCAGTTTTGGAGAGCCAATGTCTGGCACAGTTCATCAGTTTCCTGACTCAGACAGACCTGAATGAAAGTGTTTGTTATTCCCACTGTTTCAGTAGGAAATCACAATATATGAAACTGAGACATATAGGTGAGACATTTCATAGAGACATTTCATTTCAAAAGGAACTTTGAGGTATTTTGGACACGTGAAAAGTAGCTGCTAAATCTGGAGATTTTGTGTCCCTCAACTAAGCATTGAATGATCTCTATGATCTAAAATAGTTATTTAGTTATAAGATTTTATACTGTGAATAAATTGTGCTTTTAAAATTGAGATTTACATTTTTATCTCTTTTGGTCTTCTGCAACCTGTGCAGAATGACCTTTGCTGCAGTTCTTGGTCCTCGATAATCCTTGCACAACACTAACCAGTGATACTTGAAATTATGGAATAAATGTTTGTTTTTGTTTGTTCTTTTTTTTCATTTTCATTCAACACTAAAATATTTTTCCTTTTTCTGTCAGAAATGTACTATTACAGTTGTGAGAACCTCAGTGTTTACAGAAAGTGTGTCCTAGTTTTAATTAGTCAGACTTTTGAAAATATATTGTCTGTCCTGATTAAAATATGCCTTTTTCTTACTATATTAATCAATCATTGGGCAAAAAGGGAGAATCTAAGCAGTACTGTGCAGTGTATTTTATCAGAGCAGTGTATTTTTGTGAAAGACATTGATACTTAAAATTGAAAACAAAAATAAACATGAACAACGTTATGAAATATGGTGTTTGTGAGCTATTTTGATTTTCAAGGCGAAAACTACTACTGAACAAAATAAACATAAAAGGTGGGCTCACATTTGCCAAAGCAGTTGTTGATGATCCCAAGATGTTTGGGAAAATATGTGGATTGACGAGACAAAAGTGGAACTTTTTGGAAGGTGTGTGTCCCATTACATCTGTTGTAAAATTAACACAACATTTCAGAAAAAAACATTAATACTGACAGTCAAACATGGTGGCGGTAGTGTGATGGTCTGGGGCTGTTTTGCTGCTTCAGGACTTGGACGACTTGCTGTAATTGATGGGACTATAAATTCTGCTTTCTACCAGAAAATGTCTGGCCATCAGTTTGTGGCCTTAAGCTTAAGCATGGGTTCTGCAATTGGACAATGATATGAAACACACCTGCAAGTCTATCTATGAATGGCTAAAAAAAATAAGGTTTAGGAGTGGCTTAGTCAAAGTTCAGACTTAAATTTGTGGCTGAATAAAAAATCTGCAAAGAAGAGTAGGCCAGTATTCCTCCAGAGATGTGACAGGATCCTTGCTAGTTATCATTTTCATTAATAATTGCACAACACGAACCGGTGATACTTGAAAATAGAGGATAAATGTTTGTGTTCTAGATTTTATTAGTCTTGATATAAAAAATGCATTGTCTGTTATGACTAAAATATAATCCTTTCTGGCAGCATATTAATTAGATAAAAAGGGAAAATATTTAACACTACTGTGCTATGCATTGTTTAATCTCATGCAGATAGCTTGTGGAGGAGAGTGAGTCTTGAATGCCAGACTTTATTGTTGAGCCTTCTGGAGGTGGGCTTAATTCAGCAAAACACTGACAAAGGAAGACCTGAAGACCCCTGTGAAAAGCTTGTGAGATAGTGATTGGAATACAGGTAAAGTCAAGGGGCGGGGTCAAATGTGTAACTGTTAGTTGTAGCATCTTTTCAACCTCCTGGGTCATTTCACGAGCAGGAAATGTTTAAGGAAAGGCTGCTGATCAGATCATAAACGGCCACGGCAACCTTTGTGGTTTGGTGGAGGGGATTGTTTGTAGTATTGTGTAAAAACAGGTGTCAATGAAAATCTGTGTCCATAAACGGCCACAGCAACTTAAGATCAAATTTATTTTGGAAAAGGGAGCAGAGAGCCCTAGGTATGACCCCAGTTATTAGGTGCAGGATTTTGTCATCTTACTGTATTATTTAACTAAGCAAGTTAAGTATCAGAGTGGTGTATGGTTATTTGTATGTTGGCTAGAAGAACAAAGAAGAGCACAGGTGTGGATGCTGACTCCTCTGAACCCCCCACACACACACACACACACACACACACACATATATATATATGGATTGTTTATTTATTGTTTTTGTTCAAACAAACTTACAATGTAAATATATTTACTCAGATATTTTAACCACTTTGTAAATTTTTATCCAATCCATGATTATTGGTTGGTATACAATTTATAATTCTATAATTTAATGGTCTTTTCACTTAAAAACATATATACTGTAGAAAGTATATCCAGATGCTAACAGTGCTGATACATTAAGAACCTTCCCAAAACAGTCTTGTTACTCTGCATTAAGTGAAGAGAGAGTCTTTAATTCTTCTCTCCAGTGCTCCTGCCAACATAGCAGCTCAGCCTCCTGCTGCTGGCTGAATTTCTCCACTCTGTCCAGTTCCTCCATCACCCTCTGCTTAAAGCTCTAAGGTTAAACAGATGCACACTGTTTAGCACAATATTGCTTTCCGTAGACATGGGGAAAAAACTTGCCCATTAAGAACTTTGGAGCTAACAATTAAATTTTAGATTCACTTACTTGATGCACTTCATTTCGAACAATCATAATCTTAATATGCCCCATTGTGGTTTTAACTGTGGTGATGGTGGCTGTCTGTTGCTGTTGTTGGTTAGCAGAGGAGTCATCGGTGCCCGCAAAGTAATGAATTCCTGGCCATGACCTGTAATAATTTGAAACAGATAAATGACATTTGACATTCTACATTGCCTATAGCTGTTAAGAGAGTTTGTTAATCATGGCTCACCTGCTCCCTCTCTCCACCACAGTTCTTGTTTTGTCTTCCTCCTGTATAGTACCACCAGGTTTACTGTGAGCTCTGATATTTTCTGTCTTTGCTTCAGCCACTGCAAATATATATAAATAACATATACGTATATGAACAACTGCAAGTTAGTGCTGGTAATTTACATGTTCCTTCACCTTAAGAAATTACAATGAATAGGAACGGTGGAGGTTACGTTCGGTCTGGTTGAGACAAAAACTAGTAGGATTGGTAAAAGAGAATTTAGCATACTCTGGAGTGGAGGTGCACAGTCCTCACCACACAACAACATCTTTTATTCAATCCAATTCAATGTTCCTAGCATAATCAATACTTTCACTGTCTCACTATCTTATCTCATTCTGCCTGAGGGGTGTTCCGTCCTCCAGGACGCTAATGACCTGGTACTCTGCTGTTTACAAACATGCCGAAGGTCATTGACCTTGCTGAACCATCTTGCAGACTGTGGTTTTATTTAACTAGACTAAGGTTAGGGGTTATTGAAAATGAATGTGAAAACAAAATTCCATAATCTTAAGTACTGACATGGAAACAAGTGCACTATAAACTCAGCCCCTTTATGGCATCTGGCTATGACATATCCGAATACTGGCCTGGAAACTGGTGCATAACCGTTCAGAGTTCTTGCACTGGATCAAATGCACTATGGATAGAGCACCTTTAAAGTGTCTGGATATGACAGATCCGCATACTTGGCATAAGACAAAGTCAAGTGCTTACATTTGTCAAACTAGAAACAGAATAAACAAACACTTGTACCTAAGGGATAACCGGCCAAGAGAATCAGAAATAAATCCCAGACAAGCCCCCACAATAAATGCATCCATGATTATAGGTCAATTAATTTTCAAGGGGTACAGACAATATTGACTATTGATTAAATGCTGGTAAGTGTTGCATCATACCTGAGATTACAAAAGCTGTTGGACCTCATTGGCCCTGTCTTATACAGAATGTCCTCCAGGGCACAAAGTCATGCAGTATGTAAAGTAATCTAATGTAAA
Source organism: Acestrorhynchus altus (assembly GCA_034509495.1). Taxonomy (NCBI): domain Eukaryota; kingdom Metazoa; phylum Chordata; class Actinopteri; order Characiformes; family Acestrorhynchidae; genus Acestrorhynchus; species Acestrorhynchus altus. The sequence goes on along the minus strand of CM067522.1, from coordinate 14,051,068 downwards.
CAGTGCTAAGATCATCTTAACTGGTAGAATGTGTTGGGCTGTTCACTAGACCCTTTATGAATCATCCTTATGTTAAGATGCATTTAAGAAACCCAGCCCTCAAAATGTATTGGTTTGAGGGTTGGACAGTGGCTAGAGAGTGTTGGGCAGGGTCACAGTTCCCCTTAAATAAATGATTTGATACAGACTTGATAAACAATTTTATGCATACAGGCCCTCAGGTAATCAGGTACTTGATTATCATTTTAGAACAAACACATAACACATGCTTTCACCCATATCCAAATAACAGTCCCCCTACATCCACCTTGAATCTCTTCAGCAGTCAAGATGTTGTCCAGCTGGAACAGAAAGCCTTCCGTGAAAGTGGCAAGTGCAGTCACAAAGTCATCTGCATTCTTCCGTATACAGGCCTTTAAGGGGGGGAAAAAATCACAATAGTCTTTATGAACATTGACTCAAATATATCCAGAGACAGCATAAAGTAGACTAACCTTGAGTTCCAGTCTGGTGTTTTTAATGGCCTTCTCTTGTTCTTCTTGCCTGTCTTGCTCGGCTGTGACCAGCCTGCTCAGCTCCTCCTCATTGGCTGGGTGGCTCAGACGCACACGTAACTGACTGTTGTGTTGTTTCTGACAAAACAAAACGTAATGTACAGTGTATTAAATAATTTATCCACTGCATTGAGTGACTTTCTGAACAGCAGTGATTCTCAGCTGAGATCCTGGAGTAGCCCTGTCCAGAACATTTTAGTGACTTACCTGCAGGGGATGCAGGGAATAAAACTAAATTGCACTCTTAGGCACTTTACAGATATTAGAACAAGTTCATAGGAGCAATAACATGGAAAAAATATTTTTTGCTCCATGTGGATGATTTCAATAGTCCGTTAAAAAAACACTTTGGTAAACATGTTATACAAGTGTGAAAACACCCTCATTTACATAATGTAAAGGCTTTTCCTAGAACCATATATCCAAAAGAAGAACCATTTATAAACCTTTATTTCCAAGATTGTGGCCAATGCTTTATTGAGTTAGTAATGTCCACTTGCCTTCTTTTGTTCAGTCAGTTGCTGAAACTGTTCAAACTGCTGGTGAATGAGCGCCACACTGTGGCTCAGGTCCTGCAAATGTTGATCGCTCAGTTTCTTGACGACCACTTCTGGAATCTCACTGATACACGTCTCAATAGTCTCCAACTGCTCCCGGAACTCTGGTCAGAGAACGTGAGATGAGCTATGTAAGATTAAGTCACAGTGGATCCAGAGCCTACCTGGAATCACCTAAGCAGGAACTGAACCCACAACCCCAGGTCCCTGGAGCTGTGTGACACATGCCACCGTGCTGCCCTGAAATACTCATCTGTGTATTTATTTTGAATAGTTCCTAGATAGTTCTTCAGCAGATCTTTCCTCACATATGTTCTGATTTGGTGATTCTGACAGAATTGAATCAGTTGTGCTTCATGTTAATATGTCTGAGGCAAACCTTGCACACAGTTAATGTGGTACTCTTGAGACTGGCTTTGGTAGACCAGAAGCCTCCTGTTTAGCTCTTCAGCACATTCCTCGAAAGACTCCTGAATGTGCGCGGGGCGGCTTACAGGACGGCGCTCCTTCGTCGTGTAGAAGTCCTAATAGGGAGGTAAATTGATTGACTTATTTCGAAATCTGAATTTATTTCAGTTGAAAAAGTATTTTATGACATTTTGGCCAGAAGAATTAGAATTAGTGTTGTGTGTACCTCAGCCACCTGGAGAACTTCATCATTAGCTTTCCACAGAATGTTGCAGATGGAGTCTTGAAATGAGAGTCTAAAAAAAAAAAAAAAATAATAATAATAATTAAAGGACTGATGGTTGAGGTTTCCAAAAGTGAATGGACCTGGTCCTGCGATCACTACAACCACACCATGAATGTAATTGGTAAATGAAATATGGAGTACTTATCACAGTATATGTGAGAAGTATGTAGCCTCATATACTTACTTGCTCTGCTGATCGTCAGGTTTAGACCCAAACACCTGGAATCTCTTATCGTGCCGATTAGGTTTGGAGTATCTTTTCATACTGAAACAGATGGCACTGATTTTAGATGGTGTACATTACTGTAAACATGAGTGACGTCATCATTTAGCAAAGTTGCTTCATATTACAGCTGTGCACAGCTGGAATTTCTAGACAGCATAACTGGCCATAAAGAGAAGGAGAGCTGAGTCCCTGCTAACTGACCATCTGTCAGGAGAGAAGGAGACAGCAGGGTGGAACTACACTCTTAAAAATGAGTTATTCAAGGGTTCTTTAGTAAAGAAAATGGTACCACATAAAAGCATGTATTCTTTGCATGATGGTTCTTTGCATCATGAAAGAGTTTTTCAGATTAATTGAGAATGTAATGTAGGGGGTTCTATATAGAACCTTTTTGAAAAGGGTTTTGTGTAGTACCAAGGGTTACAAGCTACGTTGTAACGATAGAGATACCCATTTGGTGATACATAGAATCCTTTTTAAAGTCTTTCTATATAGAACCCTCTACATTTCATTTTCCATTAATCTGAAGAACTCTTTAATGATGCCGAGAACCCTTTATTCATGCAAAGGATTCTTTGAGTGTTCACAGTTCTATGTAGAAACATTTTCTTTACTGAAGAACCACTGAAGAACATTTTTAACTGTGTAAATAAAAAAGGAGAACTAGGCCAATAATAAACAGAATGATTTTATAGAGGAAAAGCTCATCTGATAATCAGACAGAAACCAAAAGTACATGTCACATGTACATGACGGAACCATAAAACCACAAAGATAACAGTTAAGTCAGGAGTTGTTAGTCATTGTTGAAAGTCTGATTTGGTTGATTCTGAGGGGTCTGTTTATTTTAGATGTCTAAATGTTTGTGGACACCCAATTCAATGAATGCACAGGTGTGCAAATGCATGTGCGCACGCACACACACACACACACACACACACACACACACACACACACACACACAGCTTGTCTAGTCACTGTAGAAAAGTACTGCCAACAGAATAGAACTCTCTGCAGCAAATAAATGTGAATGGATTGGTACAATGCCAGGGTCAGGCATGAGCTAGAGTGGTACAAAGCCTCCAGCACTAGCATATCAGAATAATTTAACACTTATCACCTACCACATGCTGCACTTCTGAACATGAATATCAGTTATACTAAAATGATGCAAACCTCTTAGGGGTGACAGGCTCCAGGACTAACTGGTTTTGGACTTGCCCTGACCTCCGGCGTGACCCGACAGTAGAGCTTCGTTTAGCAGGAGCTGATGGTTCAGATAGAAAACCACAGTGTTACACTTGAAACTGAAATAAGTTTCTTATTAACTATCATGAATGAGGACGGTGCTGTTTACCTATCAGTGATTTTGAGCTTCTGTCTCTATCACCACCACTGATCTCATGACTAGTTTGTGGTTTGCTAATCCTGTGGTTTTGACAGAGAAAAAAAGTCAGATATCACATTCACTGTGTCAGTCAGAAACTTCCTGTTCCTGTGTGTTTGTAGTTGGGGGGTATTACCAAGATGTTGAAATAACTGCTTTCAGAAATTTAAGTATGAAGAATAAAGGACATACCTAAAGTCATGGGATAACCATTCGTAATTTGATCATGAATTAGATGGCTTGGGAAAAGCCATGTGTGTACATAATCCAAAAGTGTTACATGTGTACTTGGAATACGTCATAAAAATCTGAACGTGGGCCTGATGGCATGCTGATGGAATATCCCATTGTTGTGGGGATACGTGAAGAAAATTAAATATATTGCTGAGTGTAGAGTCTTGTTTTGCATGAAGAAATCCATTCTTTACAGCTTTCCAGTGCTTTTGTCATTACTTCACATTAAAACAAACTTAAAGAGCTAAACAACTGTAGTTATTTGTTCACTGTATGGCCTTGTTGTTTACCTTAGCGGCCCTACAGCCATATCGTTCATGGAGACAGATTCTCTGGAGCTGGGCTCGAGGACAGAGTACTCAGGTGAACCTGTTACCTTCTCGTCTCTATGAGACCGGGAACGAGAAGCCACTGCAAATGGCCCCTGCAGAGGGGCATCAGGCAGTGGAACCGCCATGGAAGGGTCCTGTAAAAAAGATGATGATGAGTGTTGGTAATTATTATCCTAATTTTCCAAATGCATATTTAGGTTATAGAACATGGTTCAGCCTAATGATAAGTAGGTGAGAGCTTCAAGGCACAAACGAATAGGGGTAAAAAGTAACATTATTTTAAAACAGGCTTTTTATCATCTCATATTCATATTCTCATAGCAAAGTGAGACCTGTGAGGTTTGACTAATTACACTAGATTTACTCACAATAACTGTTGTGTGAATAAGTTATTAATAATTAACACAAATTCAACCCTTTGCTATATTAATATTCCTGTTGGTGAGTGTAATACAGCACTGTTTTGAAGCACATAAATAACACATATTGTGAGTGAGAGTGAGGCACAAATACAAATCACCAGACTAGGGGGCACTGAGCACATGTGCCCAGAGTGGTGGGCAGCCCTATCCACAGTGAAGCTGGGGAGTTAAGTGCCTTGGTCAAGGGTATATTAGTCATGTCCTGCCAGTTCAAGGAATCAAACTTGCAGACTTTAATAGTTGGGAAGCTCAATTGCCTCAAAGAACATATAACTGTACTGACTTTAGTGACAGTTAACTCTATGCCTATGGGGTAAGGTGTAACATTTTGCTAATGCTGAACTTTGGACGTTGGAAAAGTTTCAACTGTAGCAGATGTGTGTCTGTTTCTAGTAGTAAAAAAGCCACAACTGGCATTGCAACATACCAAAAAGCAGTCAAGATACTGACACCTCTTCTTTAGTTCTTCTTTCAGGGAGTTTGTTAATCTGAAGATGTCTTTTGATGTTACAACCTGTAAGACACTGACATTTTAACATTCTGTACAACAGAACCTCTTATACTGTCATATCCATGCACAAAGTACACGTAACTTCTTTATTAGCCTTATTTTTCCCTTAGTTCGCATGTGCCATTTACCCAACCCCATACGGAAGCACGTCTCCTCTGATACACATAAAACTAGCCTTTTTGAATTGCTACCATTGCATCACTGTTGGACAGCCAATGCGCTCTGAGGTCTGATACAGTGACCAGCATCATACAGGGCGTGATGTGAGGAGAGCTGCTATTTTGCTCTTTGAGACTCAGTTCAACCCATTTAAAACACACTGTGCTCTGATCAGAGTGCTAGGGCATTAGGCCGCTGAGCCCCTTTCAGTAACTATTAACATCATTTACCTTCTTATCTGGCTTGGGTTCAGCACAAGAATGAATCAGTTCTTCCAGTTTTTTCTTCATAGCGCTGATTTTTTTCTGTTGCATATTGCTTTTCAAGCTCTGTGGGAGCACAAAGAGTGTTATGCAAAGATTTGGGCACCCCCTGGTCAAATGACACAATGTTGAGTGATTTGTATTTGTTGAATTTACAAAAAATGTTTTTTTTCTACTTTTGCACATCTTTATTTTTAAAACATTAAAGTAAAAAAATATTCTTTAGAATGTGCAAAAAGTAACTTTTTACATAGAGAATAAAAAATAAAAGTAACTTGACCAGGGTAGGCAAATTTCTGCCATTTGTATGCAGTATAGTGAGTGGCAGATCATCAATTAGCAAACTGAAGACTCGATTACCTCTGCTTTTATCTGGACCCGTGTATTTGTCAGGACTTTTTGGATTTCCTCAAGAAACATTAAATCCACTGTCAAAAACTGAAACTTCTCCTCAAACTTGATGGTTACATCTTTTGCCTGGAAAAAAACAAAACACAGATTCCATTGCTTTTATTCAGCGTTAATGTGCTAATGCTGTCATCATCTAATCAATAAAGACCTACCTAACCCAAACCAAACCCACCCACCCATGTTTTCAAAGTTTCACATTCTTTTATTTGCCAAAACATTTTCTTTTATTTGCCAAAACATTCAAAGTTTATTTGGGATGTAAAAATAAACAGAATTTAGATGTTTGTATAAATTTGACCATGTTTTGATCAAAACTTTACTTGTGCCTTATATATCAGAAATTCTGTTGATTGATCATCCAGAGTGTTTGAGCTGAAAATGCAAGAATTTTGATGAATTATTTCTAATAATTAGACTGACAAGGAGAGAACAATCAACATGCACTGGAAGGTTCCTTTGGTATCTAGACCAACACCAGGGGTAAATAGGGCAAGTCTTCTAGTTTGCTATGATATGTGCATCCTGTCTGTAGGTTACTCTGATCCCGAGATAGGAAGTTAAGAATACATCATGTAACTGCCGGCAAAGTGCAGATCATGGGTTCATTTGTTCTGTTAGTGTTACCTCTTCTATCCATTTGGACTCTGAGCTTTCCATGTCAACCATCAAAGCCTCATCAGCTGAGTCAATCTGCTTGGCTGTCTTCTTGAGTTGCTTTTGGTATATCTCAATTTCTATGGGGGTGAAATTTCCTCCTTCAGAAAACAGCCTTTAAAAAAAGCACAGGGAGATCCACAGATTTATTCCCTCACCTGTAGAGGATTCACTTTAAAACATGAACAATTTAACTGACTTTTTTTTTTTTATTGAGGAGTTCGTACAACATACAGATATATACAAAGAACAAAAACAATGTCTCCCCATATTTTATTCAATTTAACTGACTTACTTGAAAGAATGCATTAACTGGGCATTAGCCTCTCTAAGACCCTCAAACTTGACCTCTGAGTTTTGTCTGAAGTGTCGCTGTAATTCTTGAATGACATCAATGTGTTTGCTCAAGCTGGTTTGTATTGAAGCGTAGAGTTTTACCAACCTGTTGAGGAGAAACAGATCACTAAAAAGCTGAAAATTTCTTTTTATTCATATACATCCAAATGAATTTTACATTGTCTTTACTTTTAGACAATCAAGGGAGTACTCACTGATCAGACTTGGTAACAGTGTTAAAAGACTCCTCCATGTTGTAGATTTGACTGCGAAAACTTTCCGTTAAATTATTCTGTCTGACCTGGAGCTCGGAGAAGTCAGTTCGTAAATCAGCCAAAGCCTGTAGAATACCCTTGCAGTGTCTACTGATGCGATCTTGATGTAAGCTTAGTTCATCTGACAAAATAATAAAGATACAGTTTTAAGACACAGAGACCGAAATGTACACAATATAACAATCAGTTAACCCTTACAAACCATCAATAGCATTTATCACCTGTTAGTACAATGTACTCATTAACTTTTTTCTCAGTTGCATTTCTTTAAAAATACACTATATTTCCAAATGTTTGAGGACACCCCTACTAATAAATGCGTTCAGCTATTTCAGTTGCACCCATTGCTGACACAGCTTGACTAGTCCCTGTAGAGACATACTGACCCTAGAACAGAACTCTCTGGATTACAAAAAGCATGAACCTATTGGCACCATATCTAACGCCAGGTGTAGGCTAGAGGAGTACAAGGCCCCCAGCAATGAGCTGTGTAGCAATGGATCATCTGGAATGATGATGCTCCATCCAATACTTGGGATGAGTTGGGAATGAGGTGTGGTGAATATCATCAAACATCCTGACCAGTGATGCCAGCAGACATAACCCTGTACGCAACACCCAGTCAAACAAATGTCCGTAGGCCCCCCTATTCATGTGTGACAATTTGTCTAAGCCCAATTTCCCCTAAATTAATGGAAATGATTAAAATTCATTTCTGACAGCCCCTTTGATTTGGACCTCTAAAGCTTTTGATACTGAATTAAATCCTCACACCAGTGCTCCAAAATCTAGTAGAAAACTGTCACTAAACAGTAGAGACAGTTACTCCAACCAAACAGGATCAACTCTTTAAATATCCTCAATTTTGGAAGAAACAACAAATGAAAATTTGTCCTGTGGTAGCACCCATGCCCTGTACATTTTAGAGATTTCCATGTTCCCAAAACATCTGATTCAAATTATTAGCTCATTACCAAGTACTTTCTGAGTTGTATGGGGTGTGTTAACACAGAGAATTCACAATAGTGCAGGGTAAATGTGCCTCCGGGACCAAGGTTTAGAAACTGCTGTGTAATATCTTTTAGTATATACTGTGAGAAGAACAGGAAATATTTCATCACGGTATTAATCTGGTGAAAGGTTACTGTCTTGTTTAGCAAAAAACATAAAAAAATGTCTAAACTTCTAAGGGTTACAGTGGTGTTACTCGGTGTTGCGACAAGGACACCTGCTCGGACATTGTGAATGTCCACTTCAATCTTCTTGGCACGACGTTGATGAAGACAGATGCGTAGATCTAATTCAGACTTCAGTTCCTCCTTTTTGGCTTCAACTACGATCACTGTGTTATCTAACACTGTATGAAATCTCTCCTCAAGGAGACCGAAGAATCTCTCTTTCACACTGGAACAGAAAGCAGACTTATGGAGTGAATTAAGTCAAAGATAATGTTAATTTGTTGCTCTTAAACATTGTGGTCTTACAATTTTTGTAATTCAAGGCAGAGATTTTTGGGGAACAAAGCTCGTTCCACTTCCACAAGGTTCCCATCCAACTCGCTATCACATGACATAGTGCTGTGGCAACTGAACTCATTTCCCTTTGCAGTTGTGAAAGTTTCAATGGCTTGAGAGACTTGAGGCTCCTGGGAGACATAATCAAAGTTTTCCTGGAAAACAAAAATGCACATTTTCATCCAGATGGACAAAGAGAAAGGCAGGAAGAGGCCATAGGTGAAAAGAAATGAACACAATTATCTACCTCAGTAAGTTCTGAAGCAATGGAGCAATGGGCTTGAGAATGAGCTTTCTGGGACACATCTGGGCAATGCTTCCTTCCTGGATTTCCTAATGTTTTCATCCTCTTTATGTCTGAGTAAAGTGTACAGTCAGATTTCAAGTACACAACAAAATATTTCACCAGATTCTAAGATACGTAAATGGCAATTGGACCTTTTGACTCACCAACTTTAAGAGAAGGATAATGTTTTTGAAGCTCCTCAAGGTCCTAGAGTATGTAAATACATTATAATAGATTACATAAGACTCAAAGTATACATACACTATATTGTCACTGTAATGCAGAAATTATGCATTTATACTTTATACATTTATAACTTAATAATGAATGGACCAAAGAATGTTTCAAAATTACTTGAACAATAAATACCATGCAATAATAATATAAAATAATAATTAAAATCATATATTTTAACATTGATTTCCACTGAAAATAAACATTCTGCTGACATTTTGAAAAACAAGGTTTTTATGTGATAGCAACAGTAGACATATTTATATGTACTGTAACACACTGTCTAGTTTTAAATTTATCAACCATCAAGCTGACAGAATCCCTACCATCCTGTATACTTCTTTGACACTGAAGTATTGGCTCAGCGCTGAGCTGTATGCATGTAATTCATCCAGAATCATTGGGGGGTGACTATCCAGTGTACGGACTCCATCCTTATGGAAAGTGATGTACCTACAGGACATAAAGTAAAAATATTTACACATTTAGACAAGTTACATAAGTGTAACTAACTACATATGTGATGTACATTGTTAGTTACTGTCACTGCTTAAGGTATCTTTTTCTCATAAAAAATGACATTTTCATTGTTATTGTATGAATAATATGTATGTTAAACTTAATTGTGTACGTATTCAGTCATGTGCCTGCAGGTGGGATTGTCATGTCACTACTGGCTCATATAACTTGCTTTGTCTGGTTAAGACTGTAGAAGTTGGAAAGTCACAACCAACATGGAGTAACCAGCAAATGCAGCAAACATGTTTGGCCGTGTGGAAGTCTCAGAGAATGACCCAAGAATGTCAGTTTGCAGATACTGTTCTACTGAACTGTCAAGAGGGGGGTTTTGTCAAGATTTATTTTAAGTGAAATTGTGCTTTATTAAAAATTGTGCTGGGATGTTAAAAATGTTCAGTGTTTATTATATTTTTTTTGCACAAGTTTTTGTGCATCCTCACGTTAAACCAAAGCGTAATACCTGAACAATTCTTACATTTTTAAATACAGCTAGAATTAAATACATCTAGCACTCATTTTATACAAAAAAAGCCACTCACTCTTAAAGCTTAAAATTCTGCACACTACTGGTTCTACTGGATGCAAATGTGAGATGGTCAGTTGGGAATTTTTTTATGTCTCTGCTGACTTGAAGCAGACATTCCCCATATCACAGAAAGCAGAAGGACCTATTTCTGATTACCCTTTCTTGACTTCCTCCAAAAAGTCAATGGTCTTCTCTAACGCAGCTTTGAGGGTCTCCTCTGTGCTTTCCTGTCTAAGTTTGTCCAATAACATGTCCACCTGAGCTTCCTTCTTCTAGTGGCAAAATGAAAAACAAACCAGTTCAGACTCAAATGAACAATAACTGCCATGAACAGTGGCACAGGAGTGCACAGAAGGTTATGGCAGCCTCACTTGGTTTTCTTGATCATATCTGCAGCGAACTTTATTGAGATGATCCTGCATCTGCTGCTCTCTCTTCTGCAGTCCTGCAGTGTGCCTCTCCCAGACCTGAGCGGTGCCAAGCATGAACCTGTATAAGGACTTACTTAAGAGGGCTGCAGTCTTGGTCAAATTCCCATAGGCTTTCTGTAAAACACAGCCAATGCAGGGTTGAGTATTGTATTCATTCACTGAACTACACACATCCTCAAAGAAATAGGTTTGACATTGTGAGACATGCAAAGAACTCAAGTTTCACACGCTGCTACACATGGAACACAAGCAAGAATAGGTCTTATTGACTATATGATTGACTATATAAGATCATATGTTGAATGTGCTTTACATTCCGACTCATGCTGTTGTGTTGTCCCTCAGAAAAGAGATTGAAAGCAATCTGAGCAGTTGTATGCAGGCTGATATGTAGACTGCCCTTAACACCAAGTCAAGGACGCCAAAGACAGCAATGGTGTCATACCAGACTGTCATGGAGGCACTTAGAAATCATTTTCAATGTCTCACTTTTATCTTAGTGGAGATGTGTGCATTATTGCAAGAGTTTCATCACCAGACTTACTCCCATGTGTGGGAAGCTACTGTATGCACTATTAATACCTACACAGAAGCTGCAGGAGTTATAATATTCAAGCTGCATGGGACGGATAATTTATTTAAATCATTGTTGTGGGGCAAATCAGTACAAAAAGAACATGCATTTTATTCAGATTTATCACTATTTAACCACTGTGAATATTAAACTCAGAAGACGTGTATGTTCACTTGTGGTAATAAACCAAAAGGCCATATTTGGCCTACATTTGTGAGATAACCCTTAGTTTCTATCACCATTGTAAAGTCTGTTAAAGTCTGTAAGTTATGATTAAGTTCTGATTAAGCTATGATTAACCACTCAGAGTGACATCTAACCCATTAAGTTAGGCACTTTTGATTCCTCTTTAGCTTGGCTTAAGTTCAAGTAAACACAACACATAGATAGATTAGTGCTTTGTTTGTTTGTTGCTGATGTGTGCTTCTAAACTTACCTTCATTGCTGCCAAATGCTCCTCTGTTTGCATCTTGCACTTGGTAGTTAAAGGTAGCATCTCAGCATTGACAATGTCTTGTATCTCATTTGAAGAGAATCCACTGGTAGAAATATCATTCTGTGTGTGAAAACATGGGGAATAGTTTATGTATACAGTGGCATGCAAAATTACTGTCACTGTGAACAGTTAAGCAAGTTGAAATGATGTCCAGAGGAGATTTGAACACTTGTAACTTTGACCGAGATCTCAGACCTTAATTAACCTTTTAACGCTATGGCTTGTTCCCAATCATTAGTAGGAAAAGCCAGATGATGCATAATTCAAAGATTTATAAATACCCAGACTCGTCTAACCTAGTCCCAAAAAACTGCAGCCATCAAACAAGAATTAAAAGACACTTGGCTGGCTGCAAAAAAGCATTTGTGTGATACTTGACAAAGTAGGTGCTACAAGGCATGGTGCCCAAAGTTCTGCTTCAGGCCATTTCCCTTTTTTGTTATTTTGAAATTGTAAAAGATGAAAATGTTTGTTTTTGCTTGAAATACAAAGAGAATCTTTAACTTTATGCATTTTGGAGATCATTTCATCAACTTGCTTAACTGTTCACATTTGATCAGGGGTACCCAAACATTTGCAAGCCACAGTGTATCATTGTTACATAAACAGATGACTCATGTAAACCATTCTAAGTTGCTTACCTTAAAATGTTCAACTTCAACCAAACATTCTTTCCAAGTGATCTTATAGTATTTTCGCAGTTTCTTCACAGTATCAGTGTGCAGGCAATCTGAAAAGCACACCAATAAATGAAAATTCAAATAAACTGTGATTAAATCTTATATGAGTATAGATGGTAAACGCCATATTCTTACCAATCTGCTTATTGACTGCAGATAAAGAGGAGAACCACTCAGAAACTAATGTCTTTGACAATCTTGGAGAGATCATAGTTCTGTAAATGAAAAAACACTCTCAAAAGTAACTCTAAATGTAACTCCAACCAAGCACTTTGAATCAGTCAGATGAAAAATTTGTACACTGAATTTGAGCGTTTAACCTGATTTCCTCCAGGATTTTGATGCGTTGCTCACTGTACATTTCTTGTGTTGTCCACAAGGTGCTCAGAGTTTCTTGTACACTTTTCGGCCTTTGAATTTGAGGACTGTTCATGAAATCTCTAGAAATGGAAAATGAGAAATAAGGAACAGCAATGTTTCGTTTCCTTTAACTCTATATTTTCACATTCAATAAGCATATGGACATACAGTACAGTGTTGGACAAAAACCTTGTAATTCTTTGTAGTTTAATAATTACAGACTGTAGTCCATCTGATTCTCTTCAATAAACCTGAAAAACCTTTGTCTTTGTCTCTGTATACTTTGACTTCAATGGTCAGGACCCCACAGGACCACCACAGAGCAGGTATCATGTGGGTGGTGGGTTATTCTCAGCACTGCAGTGACAATAACACGGTGCTGGTGTGTTAGTGTGTGTTGCACTGGTACAAGTGGATCATACACAGCAGTGCTGCTGGAGTGTCCTGTGTGTAGTGTTCTGTGCCCACTGATGAAGGACAAGCACAAACTGTGCAGAAACAGATAAGCTTTCTGTAGAGTGGACAGTGGGTGGACAAAGTATTTAAACACTCCAGCAACACTACTGTATCTGATCCACTCGTGCAAGCACAACACACACTCACCACTCATATAATACCTGCTCTGTAGTTGTCCTGTGGTGTCCTGACCATTGAAAATCATGTTGAAAGAACGCTAACAAAATATGCAAAGAAACTGAGGGAGTATGGTCTATAAATGTGCACACAGAGTAGAAATAAGTAAAGTTGCCTGTCTTTTTCTGTAACCAAGTCTCAAAATGAACGTACTTGAACTTGCTAACAGCAGCCAGAACTTTTTTTTTCTTCCAGTCCTGAAGCTTGATCTCCCACTTTAGGTGGTATTGAGCCTCTTTCTGTAGAGACTTTTCCATCAGATTCAAGCAGAGCTTGGCTATAGCTCGTCTATTTGCCAACAATGCCTGGTTTATTATCTGTTAAAAAGGGCATACAAGTGAATATACAAACATGCAGTGCTCAATGGAATCATGATTACTCTTATATAGAAAGTGTATCATACCTTGACTTCTTTATCAATCTGTCGGTGAATGTCATGGGGCATTACATAACTGATGTGTTCAAGTTTCATTCTAAATTCCTTAAGCAACTCTGAAATCTAGAAAACAGATCATTTTTATTTATATAATGGGGCCTCGTTATGTCTGCTTATGACATAAAAACATCATCCATAATCCACACAGATTATATACCAAATTTGCTCGTTTCTCCTCATATTTCGTGAAGGTCTCATCTAACTCTGTTACGCATTTTCTCATCACTGCAGACATGTGACTAACAGTGTTCCGAAACTCATGTAGTTCCTGAGAAAAAATGAAAAGATGTTCCCTGCTGTCAACAATTCAAGAGGAATTCACTACAATAATAAGCCAAACTTAAGGAACCACAATGATGTGCTCCCTCACCTCATAGGTACAGTCATCAATATTTTTTGTACTCTGCATCAGTTTCTCAATCTCATCATCATATTCCAACAGTCTAAGATGAAAAGATTCTCCAGTCTGTTTCAGTAAAGGCTCACAACCCTGAGAATGGAGAGAGTAAACTGTTAAATCCAATCCATGATATATAACACACTCAGTGGGGACAATGGTTTCATGGCACAGTAACCACACATAAATCATCTCCTATTCCAAAAAAATGAATGTGTTTACTGCACTGAGGGTCGAAAGGCTCGTTTGGAGCTGAGAAACTGCTTCTGTGTGATCCCTTTGTTTTTTCTCCATGAGACGCTCAACGATGTCCGAGCCTGTTGTCGCTGGAACTGTAATAATAGTTTGTATAAAGGTTTTTTCATTATGACCACATAAAATACAGTGGAATATATGCTGCGTGAATTGTGCAGTAACATTATTTTCTAACTTCACTAACCAACATTATCAGGCAGTCCTTCAATTTCTTCATAATCCACCCAGTTCTCACTCCTTGTAGGGCTGTTTCCTGAAAATTTCTGGTTCCTGTCAAACATGAAAGATATTTTTTTTTCTCCAATAGTGACAGAGTACTTGAGTGTCAACTGATAATAATATATATTTTTTTATTTTAAAAATAGGTTCTAGCATCTAAAAGTAGAAAAACTCCCTTCGAGCATCAAGCACAGCGCAGCTTGACCCCTCAAGTAGCATGGAAGACAAGCGTCTTTTCTGTCCTGGCACCAAAATAGTTGAAAGAACTACCCCTAGGGGTCCAAACAGTCTTCAAACACAGACTGAAGACCATCTCTTTCAGGAGCATTTAACTCATTAAAGGTTTATAATTATACTGAATCTTGTTAGTCTCCAATCTGAGAAGAGGAGGAGCTGAGAGCAGGGGCGTAGCAGAACGAGGGAGCAGAAGAAAGGTTTTCCGCAATATTGGAACAGCACATTATGTAAAAACTTTAAAACTTGATAGAACGGATATCACCTCATCCCATATCTTGCTCTGTTGATATCTGTTATATATCACCCAGCCCTAGTGTCCACAAATATTTAGACATTTAGTGTGTTCCAGTCAAATATATATGTAAAATATCAGAGCACGTGTTTCACAACATGTCTTCACAACAGCTACAGGTAAAGCATCTACCACATTACTCCTATAGATACCTTAGAGCCATATGTCCAGACCCCTGATCTGCCCCAGTGGGTTGGACAGGGCCACTGTCTGTGTCCCAGCTCATAGGGTCATCTCCACTGAAATAACCTTCATTGGTAACACGTTTCCTCCGGCTTTCATGAAGAGACAATGATAAGTGAACCTATGGAGAAAAACAATTGTTTAGAGAGGCTTTGGCAGTCAGTGGTCATCGCAGAAACCTGTTTCTGTGCATTCTTTCTTAGCTTTCATTCCCCCTGTTCTTTGATGGTCAGGACCCAGCAGGACCACCACAGAGAAGGTTAATGTTAACAGACTGATTTCCTCTAATGTTAACAGAGTGATTTCCTCTAATGTTTAGACTTCTTCATCTTCTTCTTCCTCTTCTTCTTTCGGCTGCTCCCTTTAAGGGTCGCCACAGCGGATCATCATATTTATGATCCGCATTATAGTTTTGGCACAAGTTTTACACCTGATGCCCTTCCTGATGCAACCCTCACCATTTATCCGGGCTTGGGACTGGCACCAGAAGTGCATAAGCTATACCCCTAATGGGTAGTTCAAGATCTAAAACTGCACATATCATAAATGCACAACTCAAAGTAAATGACATACATCTAATGATGGGTTGTTTTAGTGTAAAATTATGTGTTCCTTGTCTTGTATGATAAACAATCCATTCTAAATAATAAGACTATATAGGTAAACGTGTCTGCCAAGATATGTATCACTAAGCTAACTATTTTCATAATAATTGCTTACTGCTCTGTGCACCAGGGCTGGACTTCTCAGACCACAGCACCTTATACTGGGACAGTCCAGCATTTACCATCATACACTGGCATGTGTTGTTTAAGATGGCCTAAGAGGGCAAAAGTAGTGAAAACACAGTTCCGGTAGGCCACACTAAAGATCAACAACAGCGAAGCCCCTGAAATTATCACCGTAACACTGTAGTGGGGTAGCCAAACTTAATAGAGTGATTAACTGTAATGTTAACAGTGATTTACTCTGATGTTACTCATTACAGAGGAGGGTCAGAGTAGAGTTAGGGGTCTTTATTGAGGACTGTTGTTGGTGTAACTCTGTACAGATGCCCTGACTGGGAACAGAGCAGCAGTCTCACTCATGTGGTGTGGTGTCTGGTGGTGTTCTCTGTGGTATCATACAGTGGTTAAGTTTTAATTGTAAACAGTGAGCCTCAAACATCTCTCACCTGAGCCTCAAACATCTGTCTGTAGACTTTCCCACTCGGAACAGCTCGACTCTTAGCCATGTGTGCTTGTTAACCTGCAGTTACTGAATTTATCTGGGGAATAATCTGCACAAAAGTGGACGGTTCACCAAAATAATGATGAAATAACTAGAGGTGGGCGGATCGGTCCAAATATCAATAATATTGATACCAACGCTGGTATTTATATTGAGCAATACTTGTGTACAAAGATCGATACCGAAGCGATTTTTCTCTCTCTCGCACGCAGTGACTCCTGCGCATGCGCATTCAGCAAACTCTTCTCTGTGTGTAAGTGCAGCACTGCTCTGTGTCACAGCACGGAGCAGCGGACACCGCCTCCCAACGCTCGTCTTTTATTGTTTCACGTCACGTGCCTGACCGGCGCCAGCCAATCAGCCATGCAGGTAGGCTCAGTTTGGTCCGCCCACTCAGCCAGGCCCGCCAATCAGCGGTCTCGTCGAGTCGAAACGTCACGGTACGGAGAGCGACAGCGTTGGAGAGCTGAAGAGTCTGAGAGGAAGAGAAGCGCCGTTCGGTTTTATTTTACTGCGGAAAATGAAAGGACAGAAGCTGTATAGTTTGCAGCAGGGCTGTTAAATATAGTGGAAACACAACAAACCTCTACAAGCACATGAAAAACCCCGCAGCAGAAAACACGGAGCTGCAAAAACGGAGGAGAGACATCACCCATCCTCTGCCCCACAGACCCAGAGCCTCCACCCAGAGACACTCTGTATTATTTTATTCGATTCGATTTTATTTGTTTGTATTTTTTTTCCACTTGAAAAATAAAAACTGTTTACAGTGTTTGTTTTGGTGTGTTAATCTTGTTGTCTTATTGTGGTTTGTCAACCCTCTACATCAGGAGATTTTAAGTTGTGTTGAGTGATATTTGTTTACACTCTGTTTATTTAAGGAAAAAACTATGCACTGAAAGGAAGAAAATTCCTTATTTTTTATTGTTTTTCCTAAGAACGATTCTATTTGAAAAAAACAGAACGAAAGAACTAGAAAAGATGTCTAGTGAGGGAGAATTTTTATTTTATTTTTGTATTGTGGTTTCTCCTTTTCTTCCTTTTGCTCCATTGTTTCTAAACAAAAATGCTGATTGTCATAATAAAGTATTTTGTTGTCACGTACAGTGTTTGGCTAAATTCTATCCTTTTGGATCCTTTGGATTTATGAAGCTTAAATATTAAAAAGTATCGGTATCGATATCCGCGATACTGGCCCTGCCATTCCCGGTATCGTACACCTCTATTAATAACACGACGACTTGGGCAAACGTTACCTACTTGGAATCGGATCGATACCCAAATTCCCGGTTTCGCCCACCTCTATTAATAACGCGACGACTTGGGCAAACGTTACTCCTGTAGTGTTTCCGTAGCGTTGTTATGGTAACCAGGCGCATGCAGGACAATAGGTCCAACCAAAGCAGCGCCCACGTGACGAAACCCGATCAAACGGTCCAACTAGCAGCTCTCATCACTGACTTCAGTAAAATGCCTGGGACATGAGAGTATTAAATATGATCCTGAGTTACTGAAAGCATAATTATGAGATAGTATAATATCTATCTATCTATCTATCTATCTATCTATCTATCTATCTATCTATCTATCTATCTATCTATATGGTATATGTAATACAGAATCCCACAGAATGTTATGCCCCCCATATTCCACTGTTTCATCCTTTTATCCTGTATATAGCCATGATTATATCCTATCCTATTCCAATCAAATTTAAAGGTGAGAACATTGACAGATAAAGAATGAACACAGATAATGAGCATATGAGTTACTCTCTCTACATGTGATAGTGACAGGGAGAAAGGTGGTAGATTAGGAGAGGCAGAGGGGACAAACAAGACTACAGCTGCTATGGCAATACTTGTATACCATGGAAATCAAATGACTTATGTGTTAAGGTTCCCAAATGACATATATGAATATGAAAAATTTTTGTTAATTTAATTTATTTATTGTAATAATGTGTATTGTGTATTCTCTGACTGCAACAAACTATGACCCCCATGCCATTATAGTTCAACACAAACTCATGTGCTGTTATACTCCTGCTAAATAGTACATCACCATTAAAAGTCATTCATTAGCATAATAAGTATGAACATGGTCTGAAAAAAACACATTTGGTACAACACAAGTAAATATACATGTTCGTATTTTTGTAACACTCATGACCTATTAGACTTACACAAATGATAGACACTCGTTTTTTGCAAATTTGATAATGGCTACGAATGCTGTTGAAATTGGCCAACAGTATGATTTATGTAAAAGAAAGAAAAAATAAAATAAATAAAATAAAAAAATAATAATAATATTAAACCAACCAGTGAGAAAATCCTGTTAGTGATGAAAACAGAACAAAAGCTAATACAAGCACACACAAAAACTATACAAATCCTTTGGCCCCTGGCCCCTTTCCATAAGAACCAATTTGATGTAAGCTACTCAGCTAAGGTAACACTTCCCCCCCTGGTTGGATGGCTTATGTCATATTCCATCTGTGTCTGTGTTATCACTCCCACTAGTGTTATCCAAAATACATGGAACGCGCTCTATGGTGCTCTCTTTAACAGTGGCCTTTGTTCTCAAAGCACGTTTCCTGTCGTGAGAACAGACAATTGGAAAGAATTAGTTCTTCATCAGGTAGCTTAGATCATTCAAAAAACACTGAAAAAGAGTAACATGCAAGAAGCACAGTAACTGAACTAGCAGGTAGACTACAAACCTTCTGTTGTAAAAATTGCACCGTGTCCTGGGAGAATATCTAGCTGATGTGTCCTCCTCTGTGAACATCCTCTCCTTTAAAATTGAAAAATGTGATGAGAAGGTACAGTTTTATTTTGAAAACATACAATAGAAAAATCAAAGCCTGTTACAGTGTATCTTGTTACCTTAAAACCTTCTTCCTTCATGTCTGAGAGACAAGGGTCTTTGATACTTATGCATACATTAAATTCCCCTGAGGTTGGGCTTTGAGAATCCTCACTTATACCTGATGCTGGAAGCAGGAAAACCATAAACAAACAAATATAAGATTTCAAATATAATGAGAATGAAAAAGTGTGTTTATTTTGGATAGTTTAAAAAATGAGAGTTCAATACATGGAAAAAGGCTATTAAAACAGGCCTTGACGTATTAATACTTCATGAATATACATTCATGAGGCTACACACAGTGGCTACTTTATGAGGCTAAAAAGGTTCAAAGCTTAAAATTGGCTGAAGAGCCTATTAGAGAAGGGCCAACCAGAGGCAGCGTTGCAGTGGGCATGCATGTAAAGGCCCAGGGATGCAACCCATATAGCAATAAATCACTCAAGTCAGTTTTAGGCCAAATACACCATGCCAAGCCTGAGTTTCATTGGCCCAACTTGGTCCAATTCTGACACAAATTCTCAGCTCACATTCAGACCAAGTGAAACATGCCAGATTCCATGTATAATATGGGAACTGGTCCAAGATTCTTTTGTCTACATCCCAATTGCAGAGTACAATATGGGAATCAGTCCAAGCTGCTCTTAATCCATATTCAGCCATATTCCAGACGGCAATAACGAGCCTCAGCCAATACAGCCACATTCTTTATGCTGTCTGAGACACTTTGTGAATATGTGGCTCCTGTAAGCCACTGTGGTGCCAAAAAAGAACAGCCAATCAAAACATTTTATCACTAGTTTTCATAAGCCCACCATAAAGGAAAATCAACACGAGGCAAAACAAAAGGGTGGTAAATAGACTTATAAAACTTTTTTCACCCCAGCCAATGTGAAATACGCTAGATGTCTAAATGTTTCTAGGCACCCCTTCTAATCAGTGCATTCTGCTGACACATATGTGCAATTGCACACACATTGCTTGTCTAGTCCTTTGTCCCAATACCTTTGTCCATACATTGTGTGCGTACTATTTACGCATTAAAGAAGAAACTTAAAACTCCCTGCTACACACATTTGATGGCAGAATAGGAACAAAACGTTAAATAAAAGCAGGTTACAAAAATAGAGCACCTTTGTCATATCTCTCCTTGAAGTCCTCCTCACTTGTCTGGCTCTTTAGCTAAAGAGGAAAGGGTAAGCAGTCTATTGAAGCAGTGGTTCTCATTTGAATGTAGAAAGAATCAGCAAAAGAGGAACACACTAATGCAATCACAGGAAAAATATGCATTGAACTCCTTGGTTTGATCTTATCAAGAAATAATAATAAATACCACATCCCATTTACCTCTAATGAACTGTGATAAAAGCTCTCCTCTGAGGTCTGGAGGTAAAGTAAACATAATATCCATGGTATTATATCACTGCTCACTAAAAATGAAGTGCTAATGGAAACATTGTGTGTGAATGCAGTATGGGGTGAGATGGGATGACAGTTGCTTACTCCTATAGTTTCCTGTAAGCTTGTCTGTTTGCGAAATTTGGCCTGGAGAGCCACAACTTCTCCTTGAGTTCGGAAGAGCTGGACCTGCAGTTCGTCATAATGCTCTCCCATTTCCCGGATCTGCTTGCGGTAGCTGTCCTTGTCCTGAAGGTTTTTACAGTTTTCTTGATGGTATTCCTCTCGTGCAGCAATAGCCTTTTAACAATAAAAAAGGGGCTTTTACAGTATATCTGAGAATGGCCAGGCTTTTGTATCCCATGTCTATAATGAGAGAATAACTCAGATAGTCTGTTTTTCTATGAAGTTACTGAACAATAATCCTTACACTTAAAAATAAAGGTGCAACAAATGGTTCTTTGCGTGTTGCCTAAGAATAACCATTTTTAGTTCCATGAAGACCCAAAAAAAGAAAGAAGTGAGATTAAAGATAAAAAACAACCCGTAGTCTTTTAGTGCCACCTCCTGTGTATGAGCTTCTTTGGGGTTCTGGAGGAATGGCCACTGGTTGTCGTGACATTATAATGAGTGGGTTATTTTTACTAAAAGGTGCTGCCCAAATATCACAACATAGCTAGCTGCTCCCTGTTGTGAATAGGGCTCCTCACCACGCTTGATGGTATCCTGAACTGCTACTATAGAGATGAATTGAAATGAATTATTTTCATCACCTTGTCTCTCTCTTTGATGACCTCATCCAGCTGCTTCAAGATCTCCTCCATGCGATTACAATACATTTTCGAGTCTTTCTTTAAGATTGCACACTTCAGCTCCAGCTCATCCTTCCTTTCTCTGTACTGAAAACACAAGACAATTTTCAAGGCATTAAGAGGCCAGACAAGCGTCTGCATCTCCTGCTGAGAATAGCTGGACGTAGATGGCTAGGCTTGAAAATTAAAAACACAAGCTTTGTACACAAACCTTGTCTCGTAGCTCTTCAGCATCATGCAGCTCCCTTCGTAATGCATAAAGGCTGTTCACTAAGTCCTGGTGCTGTGTCTGGCTTTGCATCTTGAAATCCTCCAGCACCTCGAGGCTTTTCTTGTCATGTTCTGTTGAAATCTGGACCTATGGGAAAAATAACAGACACTAAAATCAGCTTGATTTAGTGAAACCCATAAGCACAGGGCCATTTTTGAGTTGTTTTTATTTTTTTTTTACTTGTGATGAGTTCTGAAGCTCTTGCAGTTGAGCGGTGAGAAGGTCATTCTGCTTCTGCAGCTCCAGGATCATTTCCTGGCTAGGCCTCTGTTCCATGGCATTTTTCAGGGTAATTGTTCGTTTGCGCTGGATCTTTGAATCACTCTCTGCATTCATTAAGCTGTGCTTCAGTCTCTCAATCTGACAGACACAGAAAAGTACAGGGTTCAATCACAATCAGTTTTGCAATACAATAATAAGAACAAGGGCTGCTCAATATATAATTTCAGCATCGTCATCACAATGTGGGCATGCATAGTTTTCACACTGCAATACATGCAGGCATACAAGGCAAATTTGATTGAAAGTTAAAATTTTAGCTGCTTGATACAAAAGTAAAATTCATTTTCTGTGACAGATGAACTTCAAGCAGATTCTATTGGGTTTTACTCCAGTCTTTGATATACAGGGGGCATTATTAATGTCATGACATGTTAGATCACTGACTTCTGGTGGAATTTGGATATATATATATATATATATATATATATATATATATATATATATATATATATATAGTGCATCCCTAATAAGAACACACACACACACACACACACACAGAGAAAAGTGTCTGGGGTCAGAAGTGTTGGTCTGACCTCCAGCTGTAGGTCCCGGTTCCACATCAGAGCGCCGTTCTTCTCCTCGCTCAGGCGGGTGACGTCGTGCATCAGCCCGTAGTTCTCATCCTTCAGGCGCCGCGCCTCCTTCCACAGCTGCTCGCGCTCATCGCGCATGCGCTGCACGCGCTCGTGCTGCTTGCGAAGCTCGCACTCACGCGCCTGAAGCTGCCGCGCGGAGTCCACGTGCTCGGCCGCGCGTGCCGCCGCCTCCAGCCTGGACCTGCGCTCGTCCTGAAGCGCTTTCTGCAGCCGGGTTACTTCACTCATGAGGAACTGGGTCAGTCCAGACTCCCCCGCCGTGTCTGAAACGAAAAGGACAGTTAACAACAACAACAACAACAATAATAATAATAATAATAATAATAATAATAATAATAATAATAATAATAATAATAATAATAATATTATTATTATTAATAATAATAATAATAATTATTATTATTATTATTATTATTTTATTGGAGGTACAATAAATGCAATCTGTGTATGTAGCAACATATTCTTTTTTTGCCCCATTGGAATGGATGTGTTGTTACAATTAAGAATAAAACATAAGAATGTGATTCATATCCAAAACTGTACTTATTCTAGGATTGTTTGGCTTTAAACATCGTACAATAATAAAATCAAAGAATGTTTTATTATTATATTGTAATTATGATTTTGGCAAAGTGTAATATTCACAGAAGTAAATTCACTCATTTGAAACCTGAATTTTATGTTTGAAATATAAAGAATTTTTTTTCATGACAAAAATGTATTTATTAATTTAATATTTATTAATTTTATTTTCTGCATTCATCTAATCTTTCTGCACATTAACAGCTGTTTATATTCTATTCTTCAATTGAAAAATACATTTTGGCCATTGTCATACATACATGCATATATTTCTTTTCCATGTTGGTTAATAGGTTTGCCAGTGAAAGGACGTGCAAATACAACAAACCAAACGCAGTGACTAAAACACCATGAACCTAACACTAACTGTGATGGGGATTGGAGCCATCTGTGATAATGTCTACTTAAGTAGTCATAATGGAGATTTTTGCTACCTATCTTGCCAGTATTTTGCTTGTACAGCTTCGGCAACACAATTATTTGTTTGTCCCATTGGAATGGATGGGGTGCAAATGTTTGAGCATACTGTTTATGTCTCAATGGTAGAATGGCAGCACCCAACCAATCACATGGGGCACAACACTCATTACATGAAACACCCCAGCTACCATTTGAGATGCTATAGTAACTGCCTAGCAACTACAAAGTAAAACCATAGCAACCACTTTGCAATACAATACAGCTCCAATCATGCAGCTAAATGCTTCATCTTGAAACTATGTAAATATTACTCATTGAGGAATTGTAATCTTACCTATGAGTATAGAGAAGACCCGAGAAGGTTCCTTTCCTGTGATCTTCTGATATAACTGAGGGTAGTCCAGCTCCAGGCTCTCTAGGAATGCCACGTAACCTTTCAGGCCTGTCCTTTGCAATATGTCTAGAAGCACACCTGCATGATAGAGTCTAAAATCATGTACCAACACACACAAAAAGACTACGTCAGGGTTAGCAGTTCTGTGTCTGAAGTTTCTTACCTACTTTTCGCCGTCTAACAACCAGACTTGGGTCATTGTAGATCTGTTCCTCATCCTCACTGTTAAGCACCTTACATTGTCTAAGGTATGGTATTATTCGTGAAGGTTCAATAGTCTTGATGAGAATCATCCTGTGGTCCTCCAGTCGCATCCAGCATTCTTCATCCTCCTCAAACTCAAGAGCACTTGGGCCATCAGTTGTAGTCATTGTGCTTTCCTAGTGTTTCTGTCTCTACTTCTTGACTGAACAGTGATAAAGTGGCTGATGACATTCAGTATATGACAGTCAAAAAGGAAATGAGGTTGGTCAAGCAAAGCCTTGTTCCTAGTTCCTTCTTTTAGTTACCATTTCAGTTTTTCCATCTCTTTCATAATCAGCTGTGTCAGTATTATCTGGTAGCTAAGCATGAATTAAGTTTACAAAAATATATCTACCTGATAAAATGATTGTCATTTTAGTCGTTTTTATCATAAATATATCAGTAGGGTTAAGTCTGGGAAAATGGAGCTACTGTCATGAAAAAAATTGACACCTCATGAAAACCTCAAAACAAATTGCATGTGTGCATTTTTGAGAGCAAAGGTTTCCTCTTTGTGCTTTGATATGAACGGTGGCCAAGTTTATCTCAAGGTCCTGTGATAAAAATTTACGGTACTTGGAGACTTCTTTATGCATGGCTACGTTGGCAGTTGTTTCACTTATAAATTATTTTGTGGACAGTAGAGTGACTGGTTTCTATTTATTCTGACACCTTTTGAGACCTATCTGCATCCTAACCTTCTTCTGAAGAAATCAGAGAGCTCTTTGGATTACACACACTTCAAAAATCAAGAGCAAACCAAACTAATGTCTAAGGTTAAAATAAGACAGCCTCTATTAAAGTCCTCTCAAATGATGGTCTAATCAATTTCAGCTGATGTGCTGCACCTGATTCTAATTTTATACATTATAAGTAGTAATAAACTGGGGGTGTAGTAAGAATATGATCTCATGAGAAAAATACAAACATAATACATACATATTACCTCCATTCCTGAAGATTGTTAACATGAATCCATGTTTAAATATACTTCAAGACTTTCGTGGGGTGTCCTACTTTTTACTACAGTAAAAAAGGTAAAATAGAGGGAAAAGATTTTAAGCAAAATGTTTTATTCAAAAATAATTTGAAAATTATGCAAATAGGCTGTGAATATAAAAGTAGAAAAGGAACATTTGTTTTTAAACTACAGTACATGTATTGAAATGCACTATACATGCGCTCTCAGATTTAGTGAATTTCAGTTATATATACTTTACAATACTTCTTTAGCAATTCAACATATTCCAAACAAAACAAGAAATAACTTGTTTAGGTTTTCTAGTCAATTGAAGAACAGTTTGCACTAGAGTGGCTGTCGTTTCTTTCTTGTACTCATGCCAGAGAACTGCATGGATGATGCTTCATTTTCATTAGTGTTGAGGAAAGGCTCCTGCAATAGAAAGTAGGGAAACCCAAAACAAATTACTATCTCAAAGAGGAAAACCATTCAAATCCAAAAGCAATTCTACAGTAATATTCACAATAATAATAACTCACAGCAGGCTGGGCCTGATTATCTCCATTTGATTCCATCCTGACTTCACCTGCATCGTCCACTTCATCCTCATCCTCATCAGCAGAGCTTTCTAAATCATTAAATTTGGACACCTTGCATGGATTGATAGTGGCTAAAAGGGCAGGAAGAGTGAAACATGACAAAAAGCGAGCCTTCAGAAGCAAGTATGCTGGGTTCGCTCTGAACCTCTCAGAGACCAAATTACGGACAGCGGTGACCTTAGCCTCCTCTTCACTGCTTGCTTCATCTTCAGGTAGCAGCTTCACAGCTTCCTGCAACAAAGATTCTTTTGCCTTGAGCAAAGACACCAGTGTTTTGATGTTGCTGACACATGGTGGAAGGTAAGGGACCTTGTATTCTAGTTCAGGCAGTGAAATTCCACCATTCCCTTTCATCCAGTTCCTTACTTGAGCTTGATGCTCAAGGAACATGAGGCTGGAGTCAACAGACAAACCTTTAGAATTGGAGTTCAGATTTGATGTGGCAGGTACTGTCTGAGGGCTCTGAATTTTGGCTTGAGGGGCCATTAACTGCACCATAGTTTGAGGCAAAATTTGGCAACCAGGTTTGACAGCATTATTAGCACAGAACTGGACTGTAGCAGGACTCTGTACATTGACTGGTGAGCTGTGCTGGACAGGAATTTTACCATACACTAAATTGATTCCTGGAGTTGCAGGTGATGATACAATTCTGGAAATGTCTCTCGCAGCAGTAGAAGCTGGAGTGACAGCGAGGGAACTTGTTGTTTTACTAACACAGGAAGTTGAGATGTTGGATGCCAGGTTGAGTTGAACCTTAGGAGCATTTGCAATGGGGGCTGGAGAGCAATTTATGAGTACACCTGGTCGAGCAGCATTAATAACAGCCAATGAGCCATTCTGTTTTATTATGAAAGGTTGCTTAAATGCGACCTGAGGAACACAGTGCGTCATTCTTTGATTCTGATTACTTTGGATAGTAGGAGAAGGCATCTGGACTAGAGAACCAATTATGTTTGAAGCAGAAGGCTGGATTGGAACAGCAGGTGAAGCTGTGACCACAGAAGCTGAAGAGACACTGATTGATGGAGCTGAAGAAACTCTGGTTGCAGCTGAAGCAGGTGAGGATGTGGAAGCCAGAGATGGACTTGAAGGTCTCACTGTATTGCAAATAGGTCCACGAGAACCATTATGGCTCACTATTATTGTTGACTGTAATGGCACTTGAGGGAAAACTTTCAAGATGTTTTGGCTTTGATTACATTGGACGATAGGCGATGGCACTTGAACTGCAGATCCGGTTACAGACGAGGGCATGTTGGCCGTGTTGGGTGGGGCTAAAGAAACAGTAGTTGTACTTGGGACAGCAGTTCCAGAAGTTGTTACATCAGCTGGAGGGACATTTGTTAGATTACTTGATCCTACAGCACTGGCAACTCCACTCTGATTTGCCATTACAGGAACACTGTAAGCCATTGCTTGGTTCTTATTACCAACTGGTACAGGGGCTTGTAACTGAATTCCAGACAGAGCCATCAGACCACCAGGAGTGATAATCCAGGCTGTTTTTTGTGGTACCACAGGAACACCACCACCTTGCTTATTTTTAGCTTCTTTCTTGGAAGACTTTGCTTTAACATATTCCATGTAGGCTTGTGCCTTCATTGTGGGCTGGCGTTTGCGTTTTGGAGCCCTTGTTTCCTCTGAATCTGTTGGAGGTGCAGAGGTAGATGGACTAGAAGTAGGAGGAGTTTGGGAAGCACCCTGTGCACCTGACTGCAGAAGAGGTACAACTGTCTGTCCAACAGGCTGTGGGATGCCTACTCCCTGACATGTATTTGGCTGCACAATAAAAAAAGCTTGGGGAGCTGTGAAAGAAGACCTTGTCAGTGGATACGTATTCAATTGAGGACTTGATGGAATGGGCAGTTTGGTTGGTTGTGGAGTGTTAGAACTGCTCTTGTTCTTCTTTCTCTCTTCCGCCTCATCAAGGAGCATCGCCACAGTCTTAACAGAATAATAGTTCGCAGGCCGTTTTGCTGAAAGAGAATGGAAATACAGGTAGATGCATGATTTGAAAGTTTTCACTTTTGGGTGACCTATAGCCAACTACTTAAGTTGCTGAGATACCTGAACGGAGTCTTGGCTGAGTGGATGGCATCTGAAAAAAGGGGTAGAAAAAGGGTTAATAGTACCAGTATATCTTTGAGATGTAAAAAAAAATGGCAATACCATTGCCAGACATCTTAATCAAATTTCTAGACCCTACTCCTACTGTTTCTTCAAGTCTGCCATGACACACCCCTGCACAGTAAATTTAATAAGATTATCTGTTCCCACCACACCTGACTTCACAAATCAGGGCAGGGGGTGCCAGGACCTCGTTTGAGAAACGCAGCTCTAATCAAAGAAATCAGACTATGCTGTTTACATGGCCACCTGAATAATCAGATAACTACAGAACTCCAATTAAAATAGGATTACTGAGTGCATGTAAACACACTCAATCATGAAATTCCAGTTACTAATATTGTTAGTAGCCCACAGCACACCCATTAGCAGGTGTACGTTATAAGTGAATATACTGTACCGCTTTTATTTTCCGAGCCTCAATGACTTTCTTGCAGCCCTCAGCATCAATATGAAGAACCTAGTGGAAGACAATACAGCTTTGCTGAATTGCATTCTGTCCATTGGCATTAATTATAGAAGAGAACCTCAAGAGTAAAATCTTATAGCTCACCTTGAGAAAAATCAAAAACACTGGCGTTTTTGGGAGAGTAATATCTACTGTTCTAGTTCGAACAATGTCAGCTGAAAAGAGATGTACAATGTTATGGCTAAAGAAAACAATTCTCACATCACTTCAAGTAGAAGAAGCCAGAATTATATGACTACACAACTATTTAATACCTTCACGAATTTTCCTTTCGCTTAAAGGCAGAGGAATTAACACATTGCCAACCCATGGAAGAAGAGCAATCAATAGAGCAGAGTAAAGATTCTTATGGGTTACTGCCTTCTTGACTTTAGGGTCATGTCTGCGGCTTAGCATTTGAAGACACCTCTGAATGGTCATCTGTTGCCTATTATTTTGGGCGCCTTTCTGTGTTGTATTTGCCGACATAGTAATTTTGTTACACCACTGAAAAAAAAGAAAAAGTGAAGTGAATCCAAGTAAAGAATGAACAACTTAGTATTATAAAACCCATAGCAGTCTGTCAATCATTATGTGGCATAAGGCTAGAAACATACTTGCTGTTAACTATGTGTATGCAACATGAATCATTTTAACGTGGAAACCTGGTAAGTGTTCTCTGGTCTGCCCTCTAGTGGAAGCTTCCACTAACAGATTGATTGACGATGTATACAGTTACATTTATGATATAGTTGGTTGTCTACATGTTTGCATGGCCAAACAGAAAGTATGCTTCTAGCTTAAAAGTAAAGATTCATGAAACAGTAGGATTCATATGATGAAACATTACTTCTATTGCAGATGCTCCCATACAAATGAGTAGTTGCTTGACGTCATTCATAGGCACCTTTATCATGGCATTTTTATTGCTGAGATCCTGCAAATTACAATACAGAAAACAACCTATATTAGACTGTAGTCCATCTGATTCTGTGCATACTTTGTTAGCCTTCGTTCACCATGTTCTTTGATGGTCAGGACCTAGTAGGACCACCACAGAGCACATATTAGCACTGCAGTGGCACTGCAGTGGTGGTGGTGTCAGTGTGTGTCGTGCTGGTACAAGTGGATCAGTAACAGCATTGATCCGGGAGTCCACTCACTGTTTACTCTATTGGACATTTCTACAAGTTGGATCGACAAGGTAGATGTTAAATCGGAAACAGAAGCTCATCTGTTTGTGCATCATCTAGTTCTTCATCAGTGCTCACAGGACACTGCCCACAGGACAATGCTGGCTGAACACTTCTGGTTGGTGGAAAAATCTCAGTCCATCAGTGACACTGTTATGTTTAAACACTCCAGCAGCACTGCGGTGTATGATCCACTCATATCAGCACAACACACACTAACACCATCACCATGTGTCACTAAGTTGCTGGATATGACCCACCAGCCACAGAAAACCTTCTTTGTGGTGGTCCTGACCATTGAAGTACAGGGTGAAAGGAGGCTTAATTGGACAGTGAGTATAAAACCAAGGAAGTGGTCAAAATGTCATGGTTGATCAGTGTATGAAAACAAGCCATCTTCATAAGACTAACCAATGCTATATAGAAGCTTTAATGTTTAATGCCTAAAGAGGATCTGTGAGAGTAAAGACATGATAGTGATGGTAAATGCCAAGAAATAGAGAAAATGATGACTTACCCACTTATCCAAAGCTGGTGTTTCTAAATCCATGCAAGTCTTAATAGGCTTTCCCAGTTGGTCTAGCACAGTGCTCCGCACTGGCCGAGCACGCCAATAGGTGCGTGGTTTTTCACTGCGGTCATTAGCTTTCTCCTCAGTGGGCAACCTGACCAACATGGTCCTCACAGTCCTTGCACTATGCACCAATGAATCCTCACTTAAAGGGATCCACTTCTTCATATCTGGCTGAATGTACTCTTGTCTAGGCTCCATGTCATTATCTGTAGGGATGTTAGTTTTGTTGTCTTTTGCTTGATCTTCATCACTGTCCATGTACTCCACTTTTATACTCTCATCTTCAGAGGTGAGATCTATGTCAGAGTCTTCATCCTCTTCAAATCTGTTCCATGTCAACCTTCTCCTTTTCGACTTTGGCTGTGATTTTGACCTATTTCTTTGTTTTGGCTGAATAAATCAATAAACAGTATATTGTCAGTGTCATGCCATATATCTCCACCTTACCTTTTGATATAGTTGTTCTTCACATGGTTTTCATTGTGTCAAAATCTGATAATGAATTTACCAATTAAAAATGCCACAAAATTACTTGCAATTACATGTTTTTAGTTAGACTTCCATTGATGGTTAAAACATTTTTGTAAAGCTGCTATTTTTGAGAAAAGGTTTACGCATGACAGCAAAGAAACACAAAGGACTTACACAAGTATTCCGTGTCATCCACTTCCACTTGTTTAAACACTGGGCATCAATCCGGTTTGGAATTTCAGAAGCAATTTTAGACCATTTGCCTAAGGATATTGCACAGGTATGATAATGTCAGTTGAGAGTTTACAGCAATTTAGACGGCCGTACCCTTCTAAAGGAGTTTAGAATTTTGGTCTTTGGATGGGCAGGACCCACATTCAATGAGGTTAATACTCACCAACCCCATATTTTGCGACCATTTTTTTCAGCAGTAACTCCTCTTCAATACTCCATGGACCTCTCTTTATATCCTCTCGGAGGCAATCCAAATATCTACAACATTTGAAGACAGTTCCATATTGAATATGCATAACTCACTCCAGATATATTAGCAGAATACATCCATATTCTACACTAATCAGCCATTGTTTAGTCATTAATCAGCCATGACTAGTACTGACAGGTGAAGTGAAAAATATTGACTTCATCGATAATTGCATTTATCAAGGGTATTAGGGATCAAGGGAGCAGTCAGTTGTTGAAGGTGATATGTTAAAAGCAGGAAAAATGGGCAGGCATAAGGATCAGAGCCACTTCAACAAGAGCTTAATTGTCGAGGCCAGTCTTGTGGTGTGTCCCTGGTATGCAGTAGTCAGTGCCCAAAGTGCTCCAAGAAAGGAAAACCAGTGAGCCAGTGACAGGCTCATGGGTGCTTAAAGCTACAGGACTTTAAAAGGCACAGCAGATTATAAAAATACAGGCCTTCTCACACTTCCCAAGTAGGGCTGGGCATCACACACACACACACACACACACACACACACACACACACACACACACACACACACACACACACACACACACGAGGCCATTTGCAAAACAAAATCCATCATTTGATATGCTGACAGGTTTAAAAACTCACTGATGTGATCCCTGGACCCCCACCTCACAACTTACAGGACTTAGGATCTGCTGTGCTTACCAGATGTTCCAGATACCAAAGTATGTCCTTATAGGTCTTATCAAGTCCATGTCTCAAATGTTGTGGCAGGATAAGGGGGATGTACTCAATATTAGGCAAGTACTACTAATGTTATGGCTGATCGATGAATTCATACACCACACTGCAGGAGGAGGATATCAACACACCTGTCCCGGCAAGAATTGTCTGTCCTGCCTGGCACCTCCATTCTGATTTTCCACCACTCCTTGGGCCCATACTTCTCCACAGCTTTCAATAGCAACTGCAATAAGAACAAAGCTTTAATTGACTTCAATGGACATTAACATTATTGTATGAAATAATAAGAAAAAGTACACATTTACTTGTGTGAAAGGTTTATGCAACTGGGGTGGCGGATAAAAATATATCAATATTTAAAGACACTTTCACAATACACAATATTAATGATATTTTGACATGCAGACAAAATGCTATATTAGCAGAAGAATCTTAAAAACTGTTATTCAAGCACTATTCCATGCTTCCATGTACAGTGATTTTCATTACACATTTGCTGCACTATATCCAATCAAACAGGACTACATACAGTAGGGCTGGGCAATACGGGCAACAAATCATATCCTGATATATTTTAGCTAAATGGTGATATATGATATACAATACCATATATGGTGTGAAAAACACAATGTAACAAAATTAGAACACCCTATGAAATATTTAAACATATTGAAATAAGATCTTCATTTCTTTGTAAGAGCATGAATAGGGGCTGATGGGAACAGAGTAGAAGAGGAGCTGAGAGCAGGGGGAGGAGCAGAGCAAGGGAGCAGAAAACAGAATGCTATTTAAAAAATTTAAAACTCAGATCTTGCTCTGTTGATATACCAATATTGATATAAATATCACCCATCCCCAACATGCAGTTGTTCAGAGTTCTTAAAGCACTGACAATATCTGCAACCATGAATCCCTTATTTGAGCTTTAAAAAAATCCATCATACCTCATCCTCTTCTTTGGACCAGGGGCCCTTCTTAATTGAGGGATCAAGAACACATGTCCATCGGTACATGAGCTGGGTATGATCACGGCCCTCCATGAAATAAGACACTGGAAAAACGAAAACCACAGTAAGGACTTCAATATAGACCGCAATATGCCTTCATTCAGGAAAGAACAGAATACACTGATAGGAAGAATGAAAACATAAAACACAATGCATTGTCGATCTGCACCTTAATGGCAACCTCATACTGTCCATTTAAATGGATTCAAAACTTACTGGCAATTCAAATTACACAGACATGTAATAAAGCCCAATCAAGAAACTGAATGTAAATGAATTACTTTGAGTGTACGGTATGAAATTTCCAATTCTCATCCTATCCACAAGGTCACGGAGGACCTGGTCCTCCTTCTTCGTCCACTCTCTCTTCCTGAAACTTTTAGCAATGTAACGCTGGTACGCTTGGAAGCACATGAAAGCTGTCCTATTGGTCTAGAAAAGCGAAAAACAGCATCAGTGATTAGTATTTAAGACAATATCTTAATATTACAGTCTGACATCTTCATATCTAAACCTAGCAGTATCGTCCACATGACAAGTTGGGTTACTGGCAAACATGCTATCAGTAAGATGTTTAAAATAAGTACTTTTTCCACTCAGTTCCACTTGAGGCTTGAACACCAGTTGTGTTCCATTTCACCGGTGATGAAGAATGAATAAGCATACATACCCAAAAAGTTTCACTGAATTATTAAATAATATATAATTTTTATCTTTATAAAAATAATCTCTGTTTTAATAAGGTGTTGGTACTTTTTTAATTTTACTTTTCCTCCACTGCTTTAAAATAATTTATCTTGCTTTTTGCACCAAAATGTAATTATTCACAATATACAAATCAATGAAACCAGTCAAACCCATTGCAGATGTGTTCCCTACAGATGGGATGCAGAATGGCTTCCCATATGAGCATTTAGTTTTGTAAATAAAACAATGCAAAAGAGTGCTTAGAAAGACATTATACAGTAATTAAGAGTATTGATAATTTTACATTAGCTCCATTACAATTAAAAATACATTAAAATATGAATAAATGTGTCACATATGTTAGTTCCTCTCAAAAAATCAAATAATATTGTGAAAATTTGGCCATAATTTAATAAAAAAGGCAAACTGTCCTAAAATGTTGAAAGTGGTTGATTAGTAGTAATTTATTTAAACTCTATTTGAAATATTCTGGATATCTGATTTTAATGTGCTATAAGACATACTAGCAAGTATTCACCAGCCATAAGTATTCACTTTACATGTAATGAGTTTACCTCTTTACCTCTTTACACACACACTTGGGGCAATTTAACATTTTTAGAAGGAAGGAGGAAACCTGAGCAGACGTGGAAAGAACACAAACCCCTCACAGACAGTGACGGAGGCGGGACTGAACCCACGCACTACCTGCGGTGCCAACCTATGATATCATTTTCATTTATACATCTCATTTCATTTATACATTATACATTTTTCATCATTTAGAATGAAATCATTTCTACTGTGACTAAACTACTGGTAGGTCCTCCATAACTAGAGCTGTGCACCCCTGACGTACATCAAGTGAAACTTTTACTAGAATAATATTTCAAAGTCAGCTTTGTTTAGCTGACTGTAAGGTTACGAATCACACACTGTATACGAACAGCCATTTAGAGGATGAACACACACTTATTTCCTCTTACCCCAAGAGCCTCTGCTATTTGGTCCCAATGACAGCATTTGTACTCTTCTGCTACTTCAGAAAGCTTTTCAATCTCATCCTCTTTCCATGTTGATTTGTTGATGGAGGGATGCAGATAATTTTGCCAGAACCTCATCAAATCGTCAGGTTGCCGGAGACCCTCAAACTATTATATTTACATTCATGACAATTAGTATGAAACTTATGCATAAATGTTTGGTTACAAGTAGAGTTATTAACATGCCGTTAATTAGAAGACATACATCAGTATTTGCTATTTTGTCCCAATCGTGATCGTCATGGCGATTCCCATACAGCTCCTCTTCCTTCCTGGAGCTGAAAAACATTTTAGCAATTTAATGATTACTTCCCAGTAAAAAGCTGGTTAAATCACTGTTTACCATTACAAATGTGCCCCCCACAGGTGTGATTCAGACTTGCAGCTCACAGAATAACTGTCATATAAAAATAAAACAACCCCAGATAGCAGACACATTTGTGCCAAATCTGAGCCACTTTTGGCTCAGCTGTGGGCCAAACCTTCATTGCTATCTGGGAACGCAACAACAGATCACAAACCCATCATACAAACCTTATCTCTGCAATGTTCTTCTCCAAAATAGCAATCTGTTTTTTTATTTCTTCTTTGTCCTCTTCTTTAGCTCTAGACAGCTTTGCAGTCAAGTAATCCATCCTACAAAGATACAAAAACAAAACCATGATCACAAGCCCAATGGAAATCATTTTGTGGTCCAGTCAAGAAACAATACAGGAAAAATAATTGACTTCTTTCTTCTTTAAAACCTACTTGGACAGTTTAGGCTGTAGCATGCGTTTCATAGTGTCTGCAACTACTGAGTTGATCAGCAAAGTCTTCTGCCATGCCTCCCCTGAAAGCAAAATAAAAGCAACCAAGATGATTCTTTAAGATAAATGCATATACATTTAGGGGTTAAAGATACTGACAAATAAAGCCAGCAACATACATCTTCTCATTTTCATTTCATCAGAGGACCTGGTCCCATGACTCATCTTCTCCCTGGTTTCTTCATTTGCTGGAGGACCCTAAATGAGACAAATAACAGGTTTATGGTTGTTTAGCTGCACATAAGAGCACATGTGCATATACTGTATGTGCATACAGCCATGTGCTTCATGATGCAACCCTTTAAACTTTAAACAGAGTAAAAAAACACAGACAGACCTGGATAGTAGGGCTGGGTAATACATCAGTGTTTACATCAATATCAGGATATAAACAGAACAGGATATCAAAAAAAAAAAAAAAAAAAAAAAGTGTCTCAGAGTGTCTGAATCATAAAGACGAATTCACGAGTGGTCCTAAATAAAGCGCATATACTAGTATCATCAAATACTAATAGGGATGCATTTCGGCTACAGCCCTATTTGGAAAGATGGTATTGGTACCCACTACATTAACCACCCCCCTATTTTATTGATAAGAGAATCTGTGATCTTTTTTCACCAATTACACTTCTGACTTTCAAGATTAGTATTATTTTTGACTAAAAGGTTCCAAAAACACAAGAATAGAGTATAAATTAATGTAGCTTCTATATGCTGAAGAATGCTAGAGGCTCTAACAAGTTCCATAGTGGTTCTGTTACTCAGTTATTACACTATTACTGACCAAATATTTGTGGACACCCATTTCAGTGAATGCATGCAGCTTCTTTAAATTGCACTCTATGCTGACACAAATGTGCAAATGCACACACAGTCTGTCTAATTCCTTTAGAGAAGTTCTGAATAGAATAGAACCCTCTGGAGCAGACAGACCTGGTGCTATGTTAACTTTAATTCCAGATGTGGGAAAGAGGGGTTTAAAGTCCCCCAGCATTGAGCTGTGGAGCAGTGGACCTGAGATGTATGGAAAGATAGTACTCAATTCAGCACTTTTGGGATAAACTCTAAGCTGTAAAAGCCTAATCTGGACACTGGAAACAGTTATTCCTACAAAGGCAGGTTAGTATTTTTTAACAGCCCTGCTTTCAGAAAATAATAATAGAAAATAGAAATAGAAAAAAAATAACAATTGGGAACAGGTGTCCCGATATTTTTGTCTAAATGGTGTACTTTCACTTCATTACTTTCTTCATTTCATTACTTATAAATAGTTAGGAACTCCTACCAGACCAGTGAGCTTGTCTTTAAAGTATGGCTTCATAAAAGTGCCAAGGAACAGTTTCAGGTGAGGCAGCCCTTGAGTAGAGGGTGCAGGAACAGCAAGCTGGGCTTCAATCTCTTTCTGTGAACAAGAGAGCAGACAGCCTTTTAAACCTAAACACACGTTAAATATAAAACCCTGTCATTCATATGAATCTAACCTACCTGCTGATGCTGGTTTTCTTGAAGGAGGCGCTCCAACTCAGATAGTTTTTCTTTCAGCACCTCCTGATAGACTAAATTCATTTGCAGACAAGTCTCCACATTTTCAGGAAGATCCAACTCATCGCCATCACTATCGCTGTCACTCTAATCAGTCAGAAAATGAAACTAATCAAAATTTATAAGGTGTTATCAAATTGCAGAAGAGCCACAAATGATCTTCAGCCTACAGAATATATAGAACATACTTACAGAACTGGCATGGCTATCAGTGCCACGTTCACTATCTGTTTGATGGTGAGAAAACAGAAGTTTAGCATTTCTAGATAAAGCAACTAGTTCCCACCCAAGGCTACAATGAGTGGTGATTTCTTATACTTTCAAGACGTCCAGATTTCAAAATATTGCACAGGTTTACCTGTCAAAACTTCTACCAATGCTCCATCACTACCAAGTGTTTTCTCCAGTGCTTCAATCTCCCTCTGGATTTGCTGACGCCTTGCCTCAAGGTTTTCTGGTGCCTGAAAATAACAGGAAAATAAAGTGTTGAAACATTACAAAGGATGTACATGAGTGTTTCTCAACCCTGGTCCTGGAGACCCCCTGACCTGCATATTTTAGCTGCTTCAGAGTTGCAGTAAGGATGTTAAAACAGGGAAGGCCAAACACCTTGTTTTTAACTGGTTTTGTGATGTCACAAAACCAAATGAATTCATATAAACCCACTGAACAAAAAAGTATCAGACTGCTGCACAACTCAGCATGCAGTTATGTCTCAGCCTGATATGTTACTGATTGCAGGTATTTTCTTCCCCCATGTCCCAACTGGGACATTTTGCCCAGTTGACAGGCTTTAAGAGGGAGTGTCATTGGACTGAGACAAGTAGGATGGACATTCTGACAAATCACCAGCAATCTAGGCCGTTCTGGCCAAGCCACAGTCACAGTCACCTTAATTTACTGTGGTTTCAAGAATGAGAAACCTGGACTACTATGGACTGAAACCATATCATCTTAATAACAAAACCAAGTTCTGTTTTGGATCCGACAACGGTCGGGTTTGTATGATGTATGAAGGCCTCATGGTGAGTGCTTCAATCCGGCCCTTAGTGTGGAGCAACACACTGGCCCAACTGCTAGTGTGATGGTCTCGGGAGCCATCACATACAACAGTCCGTTCCCCCAAGTAATACAAGGGACACAAACAGCTCAGCAATATATGCAGGACATTCTGTGGATATGTGTTGCCTCTCGTGGCAGGGCATTTTTCAGCTCATCCACACATAAGAGTTTTCCCAGGAATGTTTCCACCACTTCCTTTGTGGACAAATGTGCTGCAGGATGCCATATGGAACCAGTGTGCCTACATACACAACTCTAATATTATCTAATACTAGAGCCCCCTTTTGCTTGTACAGTTTTCTCCAATAAACTCATGCTTTTGCTATAATATTGTAAGCCAACAACTCCTTGGTGCATTATTTCTTTTGTTATTGTATACAGATGGTAATATAAAATGTAATGGTTTTGGTATATAAAAACAAAAATAATAAAAAACAACATGAAATTTAGCTGCAAGCAGCAATGTTTGGGGCCCAAGCAAGTATTAGCCTAGTACATCAGTATGTGACTCATTCCTTGGACAGAAAGCAAATTACATGTATTCTGTGTGGATGGCCTGATCAGTCACTGTGGAGACAGTTAGAGGGGAAGGATGGGGTAGCTACTTTTTAGGGTACCTTCTAGGCTGAGGAAACATTAACTTGGTTGGTTGGAACTATAGAGATTACTCA
This sequence comes from Acestrorhynchus altus, assembly GCA_034509495.1. NCBI lineage: Eukaryota > Metazoa > Chordata > Actinopteri > Characiformes > Acestrorhynchidae > Acestrorhynchus > Acestrorhynchus altus. Next base: position 14,012,302 of record CM067522.1, on the reverse strand, counting down.
GATTCACTATATGTGCAAATATTTGTGGACCCTCCTTCTGATTAATGCATTTTAAGCTATACCCATTGCTGAAATACACACAGCTTGTCTAATCATTCAGAGAAGCACTGGCTAGGATACAGAAGATGTAGGATATGGGCCATACCACTTCCTGCCCTGCATGTCCACTGTCATCAGACTCTTCATCTGTCAGCAAAAAGAAGAATGTGCATCAGAAGTGAAAAGGAGTTTACAAAGCTGTCCAACAGTCATTAATATCTATGCAGCTTTGTGGACTCACCACTGCCACTGGATGATGAGAGCAAGTCTACAATACTACTGTCTGCACCCAGAGTGCTCTCCAGCTCCAAAATCTGCCTCTGTATTTTGTTCCTTTGTGCCAGTAGGTCTTGTGGTGTTGCCATCTTTACATATGCATACACTCTGCAGGAGAAATGCATTAAATTACATGCAGGTAATGAAGATCAGTGTTTCTCAACCCTGGTCCTGGAGGCACCCCCTGCCCTACATGTTTTAGCTTCAGTTTAGCTTCAGTGGAGGGTTTGTTAATGAGCTGATTAGTTGAGTCAGGTGTGTTGGGAGCAGGGAAACCTCAAATGTGCAGGGTAGGAGTAGGGGTGCCTCCAGGACCAGGGTTGAGAAACAGTGATGTAGCAACAAAATAAGAAGCAAACAGACATGGGTGAAATCCACCACAGGACTTTGGTTGTCTCATTTGTTGAAGGCCATGAATCTTGTATACTAAGTAATCCAACTTAAAACCTTAATACGAATATAAAACAGGAAACAATACAGGACTGCAGGACAACATCACATAATACAGATCAGTCGTACCTACGATGTTTTCTTTAGTATGTAGCTATATCTTACGCGGGCTCTGCATTTCTGTTTTACAAAAAAAAACTGTCCAAAATGTAGTTAAATAAACATAAAATCTTCTAAATCTACAGCGAACATCTGAAACTGCAGGCAGCTAGTTAGCATATTTCCCAGAGTGCAACTCTACAGCTCCGTAAACCACACAAAAGTGTCTCAAACAGCAGTAAAATACGAGGTTTTTCTGCCTCCAATCACAAATAACACTTTACGTTTATTCCCACATATTTCTGAAGTCAATATATACCAACCTTAAAAATCCGCGCTACCGTAACGTTCATTATGCGTCGGGGAACAATATGCGTAAGCCGTGAATGCGCATTTCAAAATAAAAGCCACCATTCCACAAAAATAAATTTCATTCACTATGACTAATATTAAAGAACTATAATTCTGTCCTTGCACGCAGAGAATTAGCCCAGGATATTATATAGTAAAATTCAAACTTATCTTGTAAATATTTTGTTTTTACAAAAAAAAAAAAAAAAAATTATATAACTTTATTAATTTGGCAAATTATTATATACAAGTGTAAGGTACAAAATGTAGACATGTTCTGTGTCTTTGTTAAAGTCTATAAAGTCCTTCTCTAATGCTAAACATTTATTTCTTTGCTCTGATTTTTAAAAAAATCTTGTCTTTCTCTCCTGACAGTATTTACTTAATCTGTCACCTTTTATGTTCTGAATTTAACATATGCATATAATACATTCCAATTTCATTCCACAAGTATAAATTTACTTAATTCACTATAACATTTCTCTACCTGTAGGTAGCCAGTTAGTTCTGGATTATATAGTGAATTTGAAATTTATCTTGAAAATTTTTCATTTGTATTTACAAATTATGTGAAGTAATTAAAAAATGAGTATTGCATAACTTTATTTTTTTGGCAGACTATACATAAGTGTAAGGTACAGAAAAACAGACCAATGCTGTTTCTTTAGAAGTGTCTGAAGTCCTTGTCCTTATCTTTTAATCCAAAGCATCCTGTTCTCTAGTGTTGGTATTTTTGTGCATTCATAGAGTCAATTAACAAAAGACAAAAGGTTTAGCATATTTCCCACAAGACCAACTCTACACCTCTGTAATGCAGGAAAATGTAAAAGTTATAAATATGCATCTCTGACACCTATTACATAACATACATTTATTACAGCATTTCATAAAAAATCATTAAGCACTTAATTTCCACAAAATTATGCGGGGAAAGACGTGGGTTTTTATTTCAAAATAAAAGCCAATTTCTTTCAATACACTATAAACAGATCATTCATTCCAAATTATGTGCAAGTACTAAATTCCAAGTAGTAAATCTCTGGTGCACATTAAAATTTCATGCATTTATTCATCAGTCAATAAGGCAATACAAAAATCTGTATATAAAATCTAAATATCTGATTAGTAACAAATTAATTCTACTCATCTTTGATAATAAAGCAGTACAGCAATGTGCAATTAAATCAAAGAGATATATAAGGTGAAATTAATGGGTACAGAAAGGCACAATATATTTATAACACAACATGTTACAACATGGTTTATATGACTCTTTGGTCAAATAGGAGTGCAACCTGCATGCAAATGTTTTTTAGTGAATAACATTATTCCCACTTTTGTTATTTAAAGTTATTAATACATGAAAAAAGAACATAAATGCCCTGTAAATATTAATGTAGGTGATATAAACTTGACCAATCTAGACAGAGCAAGTCTATTTGTGCTGTTTTTACTTTCTATAAATGACTTTTATTATAGTGCATATTACACAAACATACTCCGCATGTACACAAAAAGGTACACACTGATATTCAGTTAAAAGCAAACCATTAAGTATTGATTCAGATTAAAATGAAATGTCAAATTTTCAAATTCACCATCAAAAGTGCAGCTCATCAGGGACTGAGATTATCTTGGTGGAGCCCCAAAGTGCAAATGGCCAGAACGTCATCATCTGGAAATAGTGATGCAGTCCCATTTACTTCTGTACATGTACGTAGTGAATGCTCTCTTACATGGGAAATGAACCATATGACAGTGATGCATCAGTATTGGACAGGACTCTGCCCGCATTTCAGAGCTTGCATGTGAGCCTTCACGTCACCAGACTTGGAACCATTTAAAATTGGAACGATTTAAAAATGGTTTAAATGGTTTTACTATGTCTAAACATAGTATTATATACTCTGATTCTCTAATTACAATCACTCTGATTGTAATGACTGTCCTTTTTTGTATGTTTAAGGCACGTAACTATGTGCAAAAACAATGAGATTGAGATGAGTTCAACAAAGGCATTTCACAAACGATTATTCTGGAATCTCTGTGATCTTATCTATGGAACCCAGCAGCTGTGAAACAAGAAACACAGCCTCTCTTCCTGTCAGCAATTGCCTGCAAAAAGGAAAAAAACACAATAGTTAAACAATTCTCTATAGTAACACATTTTCTCAAATTGTACTGATGTATGACAAACTTATTTTCTATATAGAATCATATAAAATAGTTGCACCCAGAAGCAAGTGTCAGATTGCAATGCTATTGGGAAGGAAGGGAAAAGGTTACCAGCAACAATAAACGATTAAACATTTGGACTGATATATTTATTGACTGTGCTGTAGAGATTCCAAATGGTGTCCTATGATAATCTATCCCAGCTTGAATATTCTCACTCAGTTCCTGCAGATTTGGTGGCAGGGGACTTGATATTGTGTCCGCATCCCTCATTTTCATTTGGGGACAGGTTGGCAATACAAATGGCCTTGGCATAATATCTGTATTTTCAAGGCGAGCTCTTGAGATGGCAGCAGTGTGTGGATGAGCATTTGTGCTGTTGGAACACCACAATGGAGTAGGTTTTCAGAAAAAGGCCATAGGTTGCAGGACCACATTAAAGTACTATTGGTCTGTCAAAGTGATTGTAATAAAGACCAAAGGTGATCTGGCACTGTACAAAATTGCAAACCATACCCTGACACCAGCCCTTCTGGACTGTTGATCTTGACACTGACCACGGTGCCTCCACACACAGATTTTGTGGTCGTCTCCACAAAAGAGGGACTTGTCACTGAAGATAACCCTCTGCAATTCGGATTGATTCTATGTCCATCTGGTACAACACCATTGTAGTCGTGCATTTCAAAAAGTTGAGTCCTTTTGGGTGCAACTATTTTTTGATGATGTAATAATTAAATAATTTCTATATATCAGACATTACCACACTTTATATCAAAACATGCTGGTAATGAATTTAACATACTTAATGGAAGTCTCTGCATCTCTGGCTGCTTTGTTAAGGTATTCTGAGGCCATATGTGCATTGTGTCTCATTGTGGTTAAAGCAGCGCTTTCTCCTGCTCGAAGTCGCTCATTATCACATTTGTATGCTTCTAGCTGGCTCTGAGGGAAGGAAATTATCCTGATATTAATAAAAAACCTTAATGGAAACAGTTGCAGTGCAATATGTAGCTCATAGGTCAAAACAATGAAAATCAAACCTGTAGGTGCTGGACTTCTTGCTTCAGTTTAGATAAATTGTTCTCAGCTTTGACAGCCCGTTTCTGTGTAAGGCATTACAGTGTAAACTTCTACCACATACAATTACAGCTGTTTATCATATAAATTACACTGTAATATTGTGGACAGTAAAAAAAAAAAAAAATAATAATAAAAAAAAAAAAAAAAAAAAATTATATATATATATATNTTTGTTTTTTTCAGGGGGTTGACTTCAGCAAATTTGCTAAGGCTTGTAGTGGTGGTTTCGGTGTTACTAAGAAAAGTCCCCCAGAACCTGCAGGTCCTAACAGGAGAACCAAAAGCATCTACACTCCCCTAGAACAACAATACATGGAGATTAAGGAGCAATACAAAGACACAATTCTCTGTGTGGAATGTGGCTACAAGTACAGGTTCTTCGGAGAGGATGCAGAGGTGAGATATGAAGCATACTGGGGGCTCAGTGTGGCATTGCAGTTTAATGTGCTAGCACCATGATTCGTGCCATTGGTCACCCTCTGTCTGGGTGGGTAATTGGCGCTCTCTCCTCACATCACACAGGTATGTGGTAGCTGTTGGTATTGTTTAATACCTTATAGGTATTACCTAAATAGGTATTGGAAGATTACTTATATATATATATATATATATATATATATATATATATATATATATATATATATATATACATATATATATATACACACACACACACACAACAGCTTCATACCGTCATTAACTGAAGGTTCTGTTCCACAGACTGCACCATTGTCTCTAAGGCTTTAGCTTCCCTTTCCTCTTGCAATTTTCTGTTGTGCAACTCATCTGTGAGTTGTCTGATCCTGCATAGCATTGACAGGTTTTTGTGATTAGATCTACATATTTCTGATTCCACCAACATTTAAAAACCATCACACAGAGCATTCTCACTTTACAATGCTGAACATTGGTCACAGATCAACACCGTCAGTGTCCTAGACAGGGAAAAAAGGTCCTGAACTTTTCTATGGAGGATCCCCATTCAGAATTCAGAAGCCTTCATTTCAGTGTGGGAAACCAATAGTACTAGTGTACCATTAATCTCAGTGATAAATACCATGGGGTTTCTGCTTCTGGCTGGTGTAAGTCAGTGGTCACCAACTTTCCAACAGATTTACATCAGTGTTTTATTGTGAATTCCATCCTTTAACACACCCCCTACAACTGCTATAGTATTATCCCCCTATGACATACAATGCTCCCAACACTAGGAGGGTGAAAACAAGCACATGCCTCCGTCAATACATGTGAAGCCAGCCACCACCTCGTTTCAAACTGACTGAATAAAACTAGAATATTGGACTATTTATTTTACGGTACATGTTTCCACTGTGAAACAGATGGCTTTATTTCATTATACATGTGTATAGTGACACTAAAGGAATTCTATATTCATTACATTATTACATATACTGTATTATTTTTAATATATACAACCTCTAGAGAGACTATTCAGGTGCTCATTCAAGTTCTTGTCATTTCAAGACTTGACTGCTGCAATTCTCTTCTAGTTGGCCTTCCTATGCATATCATCAGACCCTTGCAACTGATTCAGAATGTGGTAGCACAGCCTGTCTTCAATGTTACCAGTGTAGCTCCTCTACTGATTTCCCTTCATTGGCTTAGATGAACATCAGATTCACAACCTTGATGCTGGTCTACAAAGCAAAAATGGACCAGACACTCCCGCAATGATCAAAACCCCATCTGTAACAAGAGCCTGTCGAGCAGCTTGGCTTAACCAACCATCCTTCAAAATGCATTAAAGACAAGCATCCAGACATTTTTTTTCCTGTTCTGCCAAAGTGGTGATGCAAACTTTCCCTGGGTATCTGAACAGCTGAGTCACAACTGAAGACCCATCTCTTTTAAGACCATTCAACTCATTAAAGGCTCACAATTGTACTAATGTCTTGTATTTAAAGCATGTTTGAAACCTAACGTAAAGCACTTTTTGTAGTCACTCTGGATAAGAGCATATGCTAAATACCCTACATAATGTAAATTTTACTTTACATGTAATGTAATATAAAATTACAAATTACCTGTTTAATATTTTTAAATATTTATTTACAAATAAAAATAAATACACACGTAAAAATAAATATTCCTTGGTTACTTACTTTGAGGAGTCCGTCTCTGACTTTTTGATCAGTTCTCTGATTTGCTTCCTAAGCAGAGAATTTTCTTCTCTTAGCTAGAAAAGACAGAAACATAAAAATGACTCATGCCAAATAAAAATAAAAATAAAATATAACAAATAACAAATAAAACAACACAGGCTCTCGTTACCTTTTGCTGGTCCCTGATATTATTTTCTGTACTGGTTTTCTTAGTGTGGTAGGAGATATCCATGACTGATGTCTCCTCATCGCCTTCATAACTGCCAGTGCTTCTCCTGAGGACACGAGTCTTCGGTGAGAAGCCCTCTTCTACTTCCCACTCATTTGCAGTGTCATCCTTGTCTTCACTGGACAGTAGTGAGTGATCCATGTAAGCACTCCCTTTCCCACACAATCCTAAACCATGTGCCTCTTCAACAGCCGAGGGCTGGTAACTTTCAGTCCATTCATCATCAGGTTCTGTGTCAAAGGACTCGCCAAGTAGCGAGGGCTCTGTGAAAAATTGAGCCTTGTGGCTGTGGTCAAAGCCACTGGGGTAGTTATATTCATCCTCCACTTGACAGGCACCACCATATGCATTCTGCAGATATTAATAGCATTATTAAAATCACTGACATCCATAGACACAAGATTCTCATTATTAATAACTCAATAGAAGCTATAGTAGTACTCTTTAAAGCCAATGGTTTTACATAGTTCCTTGTCATGATTCTATTTTAAAGCATATGTTACACATTTCTTCTTATGCAAGGAAAACCCCCTGTATAGGTTTTTACAAACCTATATATAGCATCCACAAGACTTACCATATGCAATGTCCACACTTCAATTAAGGGAACAATGCAAACATATAACAATAATAATGAATCAATTTATTTACACTCTAAGCAATACAAATGCTGAGAGAAGGAAATCCAAACTCTCCGGAAAGAAAGCAGCAAATTATCTGGCCCCACTGACTAGGATTCAGGTGTTCTTGATCACCAGTAGAACAGTGTTGGTGGAACTGAGTGTGCAAAATTGGGTGAAGGGCTGCAGGATATTTGAGAAATCAGGAGTGCGAAGAACAAGAAGATTTATTTGCCATGACACAGGGAACCAGTATAACTGATGAAGAATGGGATATTGTGTGGAGTGTGTGTAGGATTTTTAAGTTTAAGTAGCGCTGGGCAATATATTGGTATAAATATTGATCGATATCAGGATATAAACAGAGCAAGATATGGGCTGACATGAAATCATTTAAATTGAGTTTATAAATAATGTTCTGCTATGATCTTGTGGAAATTTTTTCCTGATCCCTTGCTTTGCTCCTCCTGCTCTCAGCTCCTCCTCTCCTCTTCTCCCCTTCTGCCCATTTGCCCTCTCATGTACACACTATGGAGGGGGCATAAGATTAAGCTCAAATACCAAATTCCCATAAAATTAAGATCAAAAGCCAGTTTGTTTCAATGTAGTACTACATTATTTATTGTATCATATTGTATATATTCAGCTAAAGTATATCAGGATATATCATAATGTTGATGGTTATATAGTATATTACCAAACTGCTGGAGATACCGGTATATGAAATAATGTTATCTACATAATCAACCAGTCCCCACAGCCCAGTTTCCAGCTGTTTAAATAAACCACCGCCCTTCAGAAACTTTTACAGCTCATCCATTGAAACTATATGTTACAAAACAAACAGCAGAGATATTTTAAGATAGGAGATGTTCCAACAAAGACAGGAACTGGCCAAAACCATTCATAATGTAGCTCACCTCATGGCCATCAGCAGTGCTGAATGGAGGGTTTTTGCTCCGGATGAATTCTTTGAAAGAGAAAGGGTTCAGTTCATCTCCACCCTCTTTTGGCTCATCCACAGGATCTCAAAGCACAAAGAACACTAAATAACAACCAGATCTAACGAAGAGTAAATAACATATATTATAATTTTAAAGACTGAAAAGGATGCAGGTAGCTTAGCTCTGCCTGTAATGCAAAAAGACATAAAATACATTTACATTTATGGCATTTAGCTGATGCTCTTATCCAGAGCAACTTACAAGATTACTCACATTACACAGGTGGGCCACAGTAGTGTTAGGACAGCATAGTTGCCCAGACTAAGAATCAAGCTCCCAAATGGTGTGTGATGACTTACTGGTGATGTTATCTGTTGTGCCACACCAACCGTGTGTGTCTCACACCACACACGTGTGAACACTGTGTGTGTGTGTGTGTATATATGTTTGTGTGCATATGTGTGTGTGTATGTGTGTATATATGTAGTTATGTGTGTGTGTGTGCATATATATATGTCTATGTATGTATGTATGTATGTATATGTGTGCATATATACATATATGTGTGTGTGTGTGTATCTGTATTTATGTGTGTGGGCATGTGTGTCTTTGTGTGTGCATATATGTGTGTATGTATTTATGTATATATGCATGTGTGTGTGTGTGTTAATATGTACACTGCCAGACATAATACAGTAACATCAGCAGTTTTCTGTGGATGTAATGAGAGCTCAAAATACTCACCATCATCCTCAATAATGAGCATTTTCTTGGATGTTTTATATCTGGACATTTCTGCTCCTCTTCCACTGCCACTCTCACTCTGCCCCCTTCAGGCTGCAGCAGGGGGTCTTCCCTTCCTTACCCACCTCCGACAGCAGCGAAACGTCAACCAGAACAAACCAAACAATCCCAAACTGTCTCCTTCTTCTGCCTGAACTAAACTCTGCTTCTGACCTGCAGCTGCTCTTCTTCCCTCAGCCCAAAGCGGGTTCCTATCAAAAAGCGACGGCGACAGCGCCCCCAAGAGGTTTGGCAGCTACAGGGATGAGTCTGTCTACGGCAGTGTTCCTCAACCGTGGTCCTAGAGGCACCCCCTTCCTACATGTTTTAGTTGAACACAGCCCAGCTCTTCAAGGCTTGTCAATGAATCAGGTGTGGTGGGAACAGGGAAAGCACTGAAGCATGCAGGGTAGGGGTCAGGGGCAGAGCTAGAGGCCTTAGCCCAAACGCCCAGAACCGTGCTCTACATTTACATGTGCCATCCAGGACTCATAAACAAATCAATTATATGTGCAATTATATAAACAAAGTGAATTAAATGTGCAAAACACAAGAGTTGCAGACTAATTTTTAATTACTGTATTTCATTTAAATTCATGAGATGGACATGTGTTGAGGAAGAATAGGAGATATGTTTGACAAAGAATGTTGGATATGGAGCTGCCGGGCAGAAGGAGAAGAGGAAGACCTCAGAGAAGGTTTATGGATGTAGTGAAGGTGGACATGGAGATGGTTGTTGTACTGTAGAGGAGGCAGGAAATAGGGCAAGATGGAGGCAGATGATCCACTGTGGAGACCCCTAAAGGGAGCAGCCGAAAGTAGAAGATTTCATTTAAATTCAATTCATTCAATCTTTATTTCAATTAAATGAATGCTTAACTTTGTATTGGAACAGTAATTTTGCCAGCTTGAATGTATTGTCAAATATATTAGTATAAAAGTGTTGTATATAAATCTGTGAAATTTAGATTTTGAGTTTGTAAAACAAAAGTCACAGATGTACCAAAATTTGTAGCTGCATTTCAACAACTCCATACTTATATAATCCAAATCCACAAATGAACAGGATAATAATAATAATAATAATAATAATAATAATAATAATAATAATAATAATAATAATAATTTTAATTCACAAATAGTAATCAGTGTCAAAATTCACAAATCAGGGTAAAAACAAGATAATTGAAATGATTAAAAAAGTGTTTTTTATTTTTTCATTATAATTTTATTTTTATTCACCACATACAAATTTGTAACACTCAAGCAAATAATATCATTAACTTCAGACTGTGTATTTGACCAGAGGAAAACAGGATGATCATGAACTCTTTAAAAGTTGTGTACATAATAATACAGAAAAATAAAACATAAGTGCATTCATCAGATGATCATTAATGTGTTCTTTACACTACAGATATAGTTCCTGCATCTGTCCACTAGGTGTCCCTATTACTGGCATTGTGTTGAAGATTCAGTTATGTATGTGGAGAAGTTTTGTGTGCATGTGAGGCAATAGAACAGTTTAACACAGAGACTTTTGTCTGCTTATCTTTTGGTTCTCAACACATAACAAACTCCTCTTTTATTTATTAATACATACATGAAAGAGTCAAGTTAATCATTTAGTAATATTATTATTACATTAGCAAACTGTCAGAGCCAATGTATATTAAAGATATCTCACATTCCTTATATACAGTCATTTATTGCAGCCCCAGATAACAATATAAAACCCAATATCCCTGGAATTCGTAGCCTTAATGTCTGATGGCCATTTTACTGTAACATGAATAGTATTATTAAGACTGATGTCCTTACAATATAATAATTACAGATCATTATTATATACTCACACTTATATCCCCACCCCATCATCATCACACAAAAATACATAGCCAGTAAAGCAATCTGACCTACAGATGAAATATAATAATAGTATGGAATACAATCAACAAAACAGAGTATATCTATTATTAATACAAATCCATTCTCATCAACAAGCGAGGCAGCCAATCAGAGCGCGGAGAGGGACGGCGCATGCGTAGTGGCTTGGTCTCGTTCTTCCGTGTACAGTCGTCGCCTGCATCACAGGTGTCAACAAACCGGACTTCAGCCTCCTACCGCGGCACAGCGCCCGCTCTCCTGGATTACACGTTATAGACGGGTTGGAGAGGTTAAGTCGAGACAAACTATGCGTCTGAAAAGGACGGAGCAGCGTTAATAACTGGAGCTTGTCCAGTTAGTTCCAGTGTCGGGGGGCTGGGGCAGCTCAGCTTCCCTAACGTTACAGCACGTTTAGGCTGGAATCCGCCTCTGAGCCGCGATGTTTGTGCAGGAGGAGAAGATATTCGCCGGGAAGGTGCTGAAGATCCACATCTGCACCATGGAGGGCGCCGAGTGGCTGGAGGAAGTGAGCGAAGAGACCACCATAGAGAAGCTGAAGGAGAAATGCCTGAAACACGTACGTAGCTGACAGACAGGCCAGCCTCGTCTTCCTCCTCCTCGGGCTTTGGTGTACCTTCATATTCTCACCTTCCCACCCAAGGCTTTGGTGTAGGCCCTGTGGGATCCACTGCCACTGCCAAGTATTTTTAGACAGCAGCAGGCGAGGAGACAGAGCTATTTATAATTCAGCAACTCAGGCTGTCACCCAGCTGAAGCTGGAGGTTTGTTGTTTGGTTACAGGCTCACACACTCAGTCTGAAGGGCAGTTTTGCTGCTAAAATGGTGTAATGAGCCCAAAACTGGCCCACAGTGCCCAGGTTTGAGTGAGCAGCAGCAGCTCAGGGTCCATATGGGCTCCTGGACACAACCATGTGACACCCAGGCAGTGCAGCTGTACTGAGATCTGATACTCATGGTAGTTAGAACCCGATGACTGCAAGGTCTGCACCTAACTGCAATGCTTTTAGCAGCTGGTGTGAAGTGTAAAGGCTGTGAATAGAATTGCAGTGTGTAAATTGCAAACATCGTTGCTGTCTGTGTGCTTTACATTGTGTCCAGATTTTATAATGAGTAAAGCGATGTAAAAACTATTACGAGTAATAAAATGGTGGACTTCTGTTTAAGCTTTGTCCTATTGCTGTGGAGATGACATTCACACTGTGGTGGTGATGGTAACTGACATTATTTGCAATCAGTCGAACAATCAAAGTTTATTTATGTAGCGCTTATTACAACAAAGGTGTTGTCACAAAGAGGTTTACAGAAATCCGGGTCCAAGGCAGCAGTGGCAAGGAAAAAGTGCCTCAGGGTATGAGGAAGAAACCTTGAGAGGAGCCAAGGCTCAGAAAGGGGAACCCATCATCCTCTGGTCGATACGTGAGAGCACAGACATAAGGCATAAAAAATTGTAGAATAATAGAGAAGTGTAGCTAGTAGTGGGAGCATGCTGTGAAAATGGGCGATGAGTAATTTTTTGCTGTAGTTCAGATTTCTGTCTTTACTGTCAGTCTATGCGTGAAGTGGTTTTTAGCTAGGGCTGGGCGATATGGACAAAACAAATAATCATATCACAGAATATGATGTGGGTGGCATTGCAGCGCCGCACATAGTGTCACATGGCTCCAGGTTGTGTGTTTGATCCCTACTAGGACCACTGTCTGTGATGAGTTTGGTGTGTTCTCCTCATGTCTGTGGGTTTCCTCCAGCCTTTTTTATGATCTGCTCAGCAACATTCCTGTTATATTCCTGTCTTTGCCCAGTACTACAAACAAGCCCCTACACCAAAATACTAAAGTTGCTGTGACCATTTAAGATCCAATCAGCAACAATTCAATTAACTGATGCTACAGGAAGATAAGACTATGCTACTACACAAGGGTCTTCAGGCAGGCACTTTGCTTTGTCATTGTTACACTGAATTAGGCCAAGATATCAACAGAAGGCTTAACAGTGAAGTTTAGAAGTGAAGACCCACTCCCCTCCAAGCTCAATTTATGAGATTTCACAGGAGTTTACTCACAGATTCAATACCTTCAACATATATACAACACAGCCTATAAATCTCCCCATGTTACACCTTCAGTTACACACTGTCCTACCCCACCCAACCTCAGCTTTTTTTCTTCATATGTTTTCTCATGCAATGTCATAGAAAAGCCACCATTGTTTCTGTGAAGAACCATGTTTGTAATAGCAAGGAGTCCCTTTAACACTTCAATATCCAACATCCTTTAAAAATGGTTCTTTATGGAATGGAAAGTGATTCTTTTATGGCATCACGTCCAGAACCATTTAAAGCATGATTTTGAGAGTTTGACATATTTTCTCAGTTTTTTTCCAATAAAATGCAGGAATGCATGCCATTTATTATGTTCTAATCTTGAGTTCTACATCAGCAGTGTGCCCATGGGAGTTTAGAGGATCCTAAAACACTTACGCACCATAAACTAATTCATGCAGCTACAGAGAGGGTCCTCACAGAAGCCAAAACAGTTGCGGATGAAAACCTTAAAGATAAAGGTATTGCACACCTTATTTTGCTTTTAAATATCTTAACTCTTAATCTTTCACATCAAAGCTGTTATGATTGAGATTCAGAAATTCTTCTTTTTTTTGCACCAGATTGCTTATTATTGATCAAAAAAAGGCCACATCCACCACGCCCACAAATGGCGGACATATCTTCTGAAGAGAAGGTAATGCACTAGGATCTCTGAAACAACCCACACTTTACTGTATTGTGCTGTAGAACTGTACATGTTGAATATTGCAAAACCCTGATTAATAATATTATTCAGTCTTTTCATTCATTTCTTTTCTTTGACTTGACAGAAGAAGCAGGAAGCCAAGGCTCCTGATAAGGATGCTATTCTCAAAGCCACAGCAAATCTGACCACTCGCCACTCTGACCGCACTGTCACTCAACACAACATCCGAGACGTGAGTAACAGATGCCATTGTCAGAGCTGAATGGGTGCTGAAACCGTCACTTTAAATCACTTGACTGTCTAACTCATTGATTAGCAGTGCGATGGAACCTTATTGAGAAAAGGCGTTAACTGCTGAATGTGTTGAGGTAGACTGTATTTGTATTTGAGTGCAGGTTTTGTATACAAATATGTGTGGGTATGGTTTTATTACCAGTTTCAGACAGAACTAAGGAAAATTCTGGTGTCGCTGATCGAGGTAGCACAGAAGATTCTCGCTTTGAATCCAGATGCTGTTGAGCTCTTCAAGAAGGCCAATGGTAGGTTCAGATGAACAGACTCACGAATATCATTAAATTCTGCTTGGTTTAAATGCACTGATGTTTTTGAAGTAACATAGTTTCTCTTTCTTTCTATTTTGCTTTTAAGCCATGCTGGATGAAGACGAGGAGGAGCGGGTGGATGAAACTGCCCTGCAGCAGCTGACGGAGATGGGTTTCCCAGAGAGCCGAGCTATCAAGGCACTGCGTTTAAACCAGTGAGTACACTCACTGTGTCTAAGCCTTCAGGCTGACCACCACTGAATGATGAATGATTTACTTGTTAAGTTGGAAAGTATAAAATATTTTGAAGATGTTACAGCTAACACTAGAAATACCTTAAGCTTGAGGACTGCACTAGCACTATTAAGTTCACTTGAATCTAATAAGACCTAAGAACACACAGGGAATTAGTATTAAAGGGTGTATTAACTACAGTTCTGTGTATTTCATACTCCCTTTTAAGCTTTTTAAGCTGTGTTTCATGTTGATACAAATGGTCTGTCTGGCCTCATTGTACCATTTATACACTACATAGACAAAAATATTGGGACACTGGCTCATTCATTGTATCTTCTGAATTCAAGGGTATTAAAAAAGAGTTGGAGTAACTGTCTCTACTGTCCAGAGAAGGCTTGGCACTAGATTTAGGAGCAACACTGTGATGTAGGGGTCTATTAAGCCAACTAAAGATAAGTCTGTGGTGCTCCCAGCAAGACCCGGCTGAAATATATATGCTGATTTTTGGTGGGAGCAGGGCATTCTTCTGAGTGTGGGTGGAAGTGGGATTAAAAATCGATCCTGTGCAGAACTCTACTGTATGATAATCATCATCCCTTAATTCTGATTCTGATCCCACCTTATATCCAACGACGAAGTGAATCCCAAAAATATTGGTTGGAGCTCCATCATTCCAGAGAACACAGTTCCACTGCTCCAAGCTGTGTTTGAGCATTTGCACAACTCTATTAGCAATGGGTGCAATTTAAAGTAGCTGAAGGCATTCCTTAGAAGGGGTGTCCACAAACTTTTGGACACGTTTTTCATAAAAATGACCCTTTAAAACTACAGGGGACACTGAACACTATTATTAGTAGAGGACTTCTGTGCAAGTGGGTTTTCTGTGGATTTTATGACTGCAGTCACCATCATTGCTGCTGATGTAATTGCGATGAGTCAGATGTACTAATCAGAGCCGCTTCCTTTGCAGCATGTCTGTGACACAGGCTATGGAGTGGTTGATTGAACACATGGATGACCCCACAGTGGACATGCCCCTGCCAGGCCAGGAAGCTCAAGGAGCAACTGGTACAACAGCAGCAGCAGCAGCAGCAGCAGCAGCAGCCTCTGCATCTATAGGTCCTTCGCCTTCTGCCCCAGGGGCTCTATCACGCACCTCCTCTCAGTCAAACTCCGAGGAGGCCAAGCAAGATGAACTAACAGAGATCTTTAAGAGGATTCGTAGGAAAAGAGAGTTCAGGCCAGATTCACGGGTTAGTTACATGTTTCATGCGACATGGCCCTGCTGAATTAGATTTCGCACTCAGTGAAGACTTGTAATAATGTATATACTGTTCTTTCAAGTCATTCTAAGTCTGTAAACAGTAATATATAGCGTAAAGTGTATAGAGTATGGTCACTTTCAACATTTTGTTATTCCTCTAGCAGCTTAGAATGAAGGCAGATTTCTCACGATGTTTGTAGCAAGTAGAATTTACATTTTCTCCTTTGTGTTTTATGTGCAGGCGGTGATTGCACTGATGGAGATGGGTTTTGATGAGAAGGAAGTAATTGATGCACTTCGTGTCAACAATAACCAACAGGATGCTGCTGTAAGTTGCCAATCAAGACTTTTAGGAAGTTGATTAATCCTGAGAGTACAAACACTATAATTACATAACATACATAATTACCATTATGTATTGAATTGCATTTAGCTGCATTTTAGATTAAATTTCAAATAATAAGTGACTCAGCAGTCTAATGGTCTAGCACTATGATTAGTGTCACCGGAGTCCGAGAGAGCAAAATTGCTCTCTATGCTCCAGTGCGATACAGGTTGGCACAAGTGGCTGTTAGCTGTTGTATCAGAGCCAAGCTCGTTGGCTGCCCAGCAGTGCTGAAATGGAGGCAGTTTACACAGAGGCGGCAGCTGGCTTCACATGTATCATGAGGCGGCACGTGCTTTTCTTCACCCTCCTTGTGTCAGGAGCATCGTATGTGATGGGATTGGGTAATTGAAGCTTCCAAATCGAGGAGAAATTTGGGCTAAATTATTTACAAAATAAATACATAGTAGTGGTTGTCATTAAACGTCATGAATAAACTGCTCGTAACTAGTGCTGGGTGATATAACCTCAAAGCAAGCTAGACAATAATTTTATCAAAGTATCAGATACTTATTTTCCCCACTGTGTGTCTATGTATGTGTGTGTATGTGTGTAAGTGTATATATATATATATATATATATATATTCCACATTTTATGTTACAGCCTAAAGAGGTTGATCCAAAAGGGATTCAGTTAAATTTTCCCCACGTTTTATGCACAATACCCCACGATCACAAAGTAAGATAAGTTTGTTTTAAAGCTTTGCAAATATATACAAAAAAACCCCTACAAAAATGTACATAAGCCTTTGCCATGACACTCAGAATTGAGCTCAGTTGCATTTTGTTTCCACTGATCATCTTTCAAATGTTTCAGAGGTCCCATAGTAGTGCGTGTCCGAGCACAATCCAAGCCATGAAGTATAAGCAGTTGTCTGTAGACCTCTGAGACAGGTTTTGAGAACACAGATCTGGGGAGTAGTACAGAAGAGTTTCTGCTGAAGGTCCCAATGAGCACAGTGGCTTCCATCATCCATAAATGGAAGACGTTTGGAGCCATTAAGCTGGTCACCTGGCCAAACTGAGACAACCATTTCTGCAGCACTCCACCAATCAGGCATGTATGGTACAGTAGCCAGATCAAAGCCACTCCTCAGTAAAAGGCACTTTGCAGGCTGTCTGGAGTTTGCCAAAATGCACCTAAAAGACTCTCAGACCACGAGAAACAAAAAGATTGAACTTTTTGACTAAATGCCAAGTATTACGTCTGGAGGAAACCAGGCACTGCTCAATACCTAGCCAATAACATTTCTACTTTGTAGCATGGTGGTGGCACCATCATGCTGTGGGTTGAGGGAAAGATGACTATAGTGATGTACAGAGACATCCTTGATGATAACCTGCTCCAGAGTGCTCTGGACCTCAGACTGGGAAGAAGGTTTATCATCCAACAGGACAACAACTTTAAGCACACAGCCAAGATAACAAAGGAGTGGCTTCAGGACAACTCTGTTAATGTCCTTGAGTGCCCCAGCCAGAGGGAGGTTGTAAACACTGGAGGTTGTAATTGCTGCCAAATGTGCTTCAACGAAATATTCAGCAAATGCTCTGAATTCTTATGTATACCTTATATTTTTGTGTTTTATTTATAAAACATTTGCAAAGATTTCAAACAAACTATTCTCACTTTGGAATCATGGGGTATTGTGTGTAGAATTTTAGGGGGAAAATGTAATATTGGAATATTATTGAAATATTATTGAAAATAATTTAACTTGGAATAAAGTTGTGACACAAATTTTTTCAAAAAGTGAAGCGCTTGAATGATTTCTATAAAGCAAATCAAAAGATGTAGCAGAGTGGTGGTACAGCAACAAGTGTACGACTATTGCCTTAATGTGAACTCTTTTGCCAGCAATTACTAGTGAAAACCCCCCAAACAAGAATTGGAAAAACTCAGAAAGAGTGATACTTGTCAGTATAACTATATAAAAATATTTGATCTGGTCATCTTTTACTTGCTTAGCCCTTCACAGCAACAGATATTTTGAGCAGGGGTGATCAGTTTTTTCTTTAACATTTCTCTTTCTCTTATTCAAACCATAATGAAAGTTTAGTGTATGTGCTTTTACATGTGAAAAATCTGTTTTATTGACTTATATAAGGATTAATGTTGCAATAGAATATAATTTATTTGATTGTTACAGCAAAATAGGATACCTTACAAATCGTTGAATCTTATTTGGTTTTGTTATTGTGTTATTACGTAGTGTGAGTGGTTGCTGGGTGACAGAAAGCCCTCCCCTGACGAGCTGGACAAGGGTATCGACACCAACAGCCCCCTGTTCCAGGCCATTTTGGAAAACCCAGTGGTACAGCTGGGCCTCACGAACCCTAAAACACTCCTGGGTAAGTCAGTTCCCTTATGTTTTGATTGTCACCCATAGCTGGTGCCTCTGGTGTCAGCTTTTGTTAGTGTAATTTGCTGTGCTGTTCAAAGATGCATTCGCATGAATTTCTCTATTGTTGGCTCCTTTGTTGCCATTTTGGTACTCTTAAACCTCACTGAATAATTTGCTGACATTGTCCACTCTGGGCTGTGAAAGCAAATCTGTATTGGTGGGTTAGCGGGTAACTTCTCAAACTTGAGGCTGAAGGTATAACAGTGCCTGTAATATGGTTTAAATAAGAGAAAAACATGGAATACAACCTCATATTTGCAACAGCACTGATTTGACTATCTGAATGCACTGGTGTCAAAAAGGCCCTGTGTGCTCCAGTTGAGTTTGAGGCTGTGTCCATCAAAAAAGTCTCTACCTTTGTGTATTTCTGTTTTTCCAATTTCATAAAGTTAACAGTATCTCTGATCCAGTGTGAATGAGAAGGTGGGTACACCTTTTTTAATATTATATTAAGATCAAAAATTCAAGTTGGACTCAGGTAAGGTGGACATATCAGCGAAAACATCAAAGCAATAATCTGAGAGGGATTAATAGGCATTTGTAATATATCTGAAAGAGACCTAAATATAGAATCCCAATATATCTGCAGCTGAAGCCCAAAATCTATTATTTGAATTATCTGGGGATTGATGGCATCTGTCACAATTAGGATCTAAATTATTATAAATTCTAGAAAGCCTAGCTTTGTTCCAGTATACCTGATACAAAAGTTTACACTGCATTTCAGTATGTTTAGTACTAACATAAGATTCAAATTGAAAAGACAAAATTGCCCACCAAATTTCCTTGGAATTTTCTTCCCTAAAATGTTGTTCCCAAAGATTGTAATTGTGTGCTGGGAGGGCTGGAGAGCAAAGATTCTCGAATAGACTAAAGTCTGGAGTGGGGAAGAAGGAATGAAGTGTATCTTAAGGGCATCTAGGGGTAGACTTGTGTTCTTGCAAAATTGCAAGAGGAAGAATACAGTGTTGATTTTTACATATGAAGGTTGATGTCAGACATAAGGCTGTGTATTGGCAAGAATCTGACAATAACATACGTATCACAATACAGGGGTCAGGATTTGATATATTGCAATAAATTGTTATTGTTAGCAAGTTTGTAATTCAGTCTCAGTATAACTACAGCTGTCCACATAAAGTGACAGCCCAGGCAAGGAGAGCACTAATTAGAGAAGCAGCCAAGAATCCCATGGTGACTCTGGAGGAGCTGCAGAGATCAACAGCTCAGGCGGGAGAATCTGTCCAAAGGACAACTTTTATTAGTATGTGGCCTTTATGGAAGAGTGGCCAGAAGAAAAACATTCTTTTCAGCCATAATAAGTCTTGTTTACTAGACTTATTTAATAGAAATTTAAACAACAAATAATTGTGTTGGTCTTTACAATCCCAATAAATTACAATTAAAAAATCTTACATAAATATAACATATATGTTATACATATATATGTTTGTGGGTGTAACATGAAGTATAAATAAATGATCAAGGCACTGTACTCATATTTAATCTTTTACACTATTTATAAAAAAGTTATTTGAATAAATCACAATACATTGTCTTGCTTACAGGATCACTGTATATTGAATTGCAACTCCTGTGGTGTGATACTTAACTCTGGGTTCTTGCCAATACACAGCCGTACTCAAAACAAGACCTTTCCTGACATTTTTACTTAGAACTTCCTGTTGAATGACTGCTGTTCATGTTATTGATTTAATGCCAGCGTCTTGTGCATTTGGCCCACAGCCTTTGAGGACATGCTGGAGAATCCTTTGAACAGCACACAATGGATGAATGACCCTGAGACCGGCCCCGTCATGCTCCAAATCTCCAGAATCTTCCAGACACTCAACCGCACATAGAGCACACCTCATCACTAGAGCTGCTGCAAAGAGGACAAGGTTATTCATTTATAAGGGAAGTGTGTGTATGTGTGCGTGTATGTGTGTGTGTGTGTGTATTTGTGTGAATGGTAAGGTTTATGTTGAAGAATCACAGGAAGCATTGAATGTAACAGTAACCACAGGATGAAATTTTCAGTTTTGAATAATATACAGAGACAGATATCTATTTATAACTCAACAGAAAAATACAATAACTTAAAAGAACTGCTAAAGCTAGCTCCATTATTTGTTTTTGTTTTTTACATTTTAATAAGATATGTTTTTAATTATATTAAGTACATATTTTATTTTATATACTTTGTCCTTATGTAAATGAACATTGGGCATCCAGAAAAAATGTTTACACTTCAAGAAAGACTTTTGTATGTTCCATGAAGTTCAAATATCAGCCTAACAGAGCTATTAGTCTCTTGAAATGGTTCAATCTCATCAAAGTGAATGCTCCTAATAAGAGGTGAATAACCTGTATCAGCTTTAATGTTGCTTTAGAGAACAGTATATGAAACTACAGTTTTTTCTCTGCTGTTACACTTGTGAACCTACTTTCCTGCGGGAAATGCAAGCATCATTCATAAGTACTTCTTTTGAAGACTGTGACAACTACATTATTTGACAGCATCACAAACACTATACAATCCTTATATGGTGGTGTGCCGTCAGAGTTAATGCAATGGCTAATTTACAGTCTTTTACTATCTTTATAGTAAGCATTTATGAAGGTGTCATCTATAGCTTTCATTCATTTCTGGTGCTCTTTGAGGATGCTCTCTTCTAGTCTGAAGTTTCATAAGTTTTGCCGCTGATCTGGAGTAATAGGCCTATCCATGCTGAACCAGCAAGTGTATTTTTTCACAGTAACTCTTGCTAATATGGTCAAGCTTTGAACTTCTAAAGGTTTTACCACCAAACTTAACTAGTTTTCCCAAGTCATCTTAGTATGAAGATTATGTCAACCACCTATTCTCTTTCAGAATCTTTGTGCTTTGTGGAAACTACCTGTTTGGAAGCCACCATGACATATTTTGTCCAAAAGACCATTAATAATAAGGCTACTGCCTGAACAAGCACTGGAATATCCTAAAAACCTCCTGAAATACCTTAGCAACCTCCTTAGCAACAGCAGGGTACCCACTTACAATTTAGCAATCATCTGGGACACCTAGCAACACCATGGTAACCATCTATCACTTTCATAGCAAGTATCTGAAATACCATAGTTACCCTTTAGCAACACCATAGCAACAAGCTGAAACACCCTCACGACCACATAGCAACAGCGTAGCAAATGCCTAAAGCACTTTTCTAGGGATTAATACTCAAAATATAGGGGTACTCACAAAATATTCAATCTGAGTCTGTATTCTGTAAAAATGATTTAAGCTAGCAAAACTTGCTATGAAGGACCTTCATGGGCAGAGGATAAGTTACACTATCTGACTAAATCATGAACACTACACAGTGCATATTTTAAGCATTTATGGGAGGAGCATGGTTAAGTCAGTATACCTATTGAATTGAATGAAGTGTACATCATATGCAATGGAGGAAGGTTTAACAAATCCCACCTTGTAATGTATCTTTAGAGGAAAATGTTTAATTTGTTTTAGAATCTTGCTCTGAATTCTGCTTTTCAAAAAGGGTGGGCTGATAGCATTGCAGTGACAGTACATGTTCAGCTATTACGAGGAGGTTGAAGCTAGCTTAGTCCTTTGTCCTATGCTTTACCCCTTTTTAAGATGCCGTTGCTTATGTCTTGGTGTCTTTATTTCAGACCACAGAACCATGCATATATGAAAACAGTAAAGGTAGATATGGTATATATGGATGTTCAGCTTCACAGACCCTAATAGTTTTAGCATGAGTGAGCTTCATTCCTTGGTACAAACAAGCCATTTCTTCACTTTCTTTACTGTTTCTTAATGCAAGTTCTGAAGGTCTGTCTTGAATGGCATTGTATAACCACTTTCAGACAAAAACCTTGTATCTTCATTTTGCTTTTCTGTTTTTGACTTTTTGACATAATTCGAATATCAAAATTTCATGACTAAACCAATAGAAATGCTCCAAAATATCGTGGAATAAAATTCTCCTGAAAAGTTGCCTTTTTGGAGATACAAGTTGGTTTTTTTTTGGTTTTTTTTGCATGACAGTGCTGATAACGATCTGTGCTGTGAATGTCACATGTCTTATTTTGGATTTTCTCATGGCACATTGATCTAGATATTATGAATGAACAAAAAATTCATATCATTCTCTCTACATCAGCGGTCCTTAATCTTGGTCCTGGAGTACAACCGCCCTGCTGGTTTCAGAATTTCCCCTAACATCAGCACACCTGTTCCAATTATTGAACTAACTGCTGAGCCCTTGCTGAGCTAAACTGTGTGTATTACAGCAGGAAAACACTGAAACAAGCAGGGCAGTGGTTCTCCAGGACTATGATTGAGAACCACCTCTCTACAGAATGCTCTTTAGTATAGTCTGTTTCTAATGCTATGCAATGCAAAGTTCAATATCTGGGATATTAGAAGACATCATTTTGATAGTAATGTTTGGTCTATTAATTTGTGACTTCCCTTCAAATTCTGCCACAGAGTTGTTAAATGATTGAAATCCAGGCCACCTGGAATTGTGGGATTAAAGTTCAGTGATTGCATCCTCGGTAGCTCTGACTTTCAGAGTTACTCTTTTATCAGAACTCTTATCTAGGGACTCTTGTACCAAAGTAATCATGATTTTTTTTTTTTGCATTTGGTTGTGATGTATATGTGTGTGTTTAAAAAAAGAAGAAAAAAAAACAACAAAAACATGGCTTTGCTTCCTGCCCCCTTTTCTAATGGCAGTTTTTCATTCAGAATTGGAAATGGTTTTGATGTGTATGCTCAGGGGGTTTAGAGACATACTGCAGGACAAGCGTTGATGCTGTAATTGGAAATATACTCAATGAATGAACTGTTGGAAGTGTAAGCTTAGCAAGATAATAGCTTAGAGATTGTAATATGTGAATTTATTTAAATGCTCTTACAGTTACCTTTGTGTCCTATTTATTCTTGAGCCAAATACATTCTGTTGTGTCTGAAACATCCAGTCCATCTGTAGGCGTTTGAAAAGACTACTGTTACTAACATGACTCCACCACTTCTCATTATCAAACCACACATTCTCCGTTACACAGTGAAACTGTGGCTTCAGGTTTATCTCAAGCATGACGTATTTGAGAGCAGGCAACGCCACTCTCAAGAGCAATATGGGTTTTTCTTTTCATTTTGAACAGAATTAGGAGATGCAAGTCATTTTTGTAGACCTGTCAATGACAGGATTATATGCAATATAATTCCCTACTAATTCCCTCACCTCAGCACTCATCTTCAGCATTCACCGCAAATGTCAGAAATAATATATCGTATACATTTCTACATGATGTGTGTTTTAATCCCACTAATAGGGTCATGTGACAGCTTTGTGTGAAACACTAGTGGTGCCTCATGCTTAAAGCTGTTAAGCTGTTGATGTTTATTCTGCTTTGTTGGCTGAAGCAGTATCACTTTGGATTTGGAATATCACCTCTTGTTCTGTGCAGTAAGTTAAAAAGCCTGATCAGCACTGGCAGAGTCGGTGTTTTATTCAAGAATCATGTCACTGATAGGGAAAAGAAATGTTCTAATGCGAGAATGATTGATTCTTGTACGTTGAATTCTGTTACCACACTGTTGTGGCCTCAAGTGTTGCACTCTGGAAAATGAACAAAAGGGTACAAAGGATTCCTTGACTGATCAAATAGAAGAACCACGTTAAACTGGCAAAGAATCAAGGGAAGGTTCTTCAAGTTCACATTTGTTTAATTAACACGGTTCTTTATGAAACCATAAGTGGCTCCTCTTTGATATCACTAAAGGAATCCTTTTAAACCTTTCTCTTCGTTTTTTTATTATGAGTGTGGGAAAATCATCATAGCTTTTCCATCAGTGTGTTCACTCTTCACCTATCTAGAAGTGGAAAGCCTTGTTTTTGTATTATTACAAATAAAAAGGTTTGGAATTTATCATATCCTTGTGTTGTATTGTTTGATTTGGATGGTAAATGATTTAAGCAAGTACCACAACCACTACTGTAATCGAAGACCAAGTGATCAAGCATCAGGTTGCCAGATTGATTTCCAGAAATGGTTTAAAAAACTGCCAGATACACTATAAATCAACTGTCTTTACAGTTCCCAGTCCTTGTTTGGGAAACCCTCATTATGGATAATTTGGTATGTTCCCTTATCTAGAACAGCTGTGTTCCACTCTAAGACCTAGTCACCAACTTCCCTGGACTGTTTCAAGTATACCCTATTTTACGGATCACCAACCCTGCTCCTGGAGAGCTACCTTACTGCAGGTTTCAGGTCCAACCCAAATCTTACACACCCCATGTCAATCAAAAACATCTGAAGGCAGTAATTAGTTGGATCAGGTGTGTGGATTGGGGTTGAAGCTAAAGTCTGCAGGAAGGTAGCTCTCCAGGAGCAGGGTTGGTGACCCCCGCCGTATTCCAACACTCTTGCTCCAGCGTTTCCACAAACTACTAAGCCCTTCATTAGCTGGACTAGGTGTGTAAAGACAATTGGTCCCCAGGGCTTGATGTGGAATGTTATGATTCTACACAGAACCTTCCTTTGTGCTGGATCAGGTGACTAGACCTTAATTGAATCTGAAATGCTAAATATGTAAACTCTAAATGTAGATGTGCAACATGCATGCATTATTTATGTACCAACAATGATTATTCAGATTTACATGAACAAAATTAGTTACATAAACATGGTGCTGTTCTACCTTGTCCAACCTCTATTCATTACATAGAATTAAACATTTAAGATTGATATGTTTTTACTTGGCTACACTGTATTGTGCCTCTTTCAAAGTGCTGTCCTCAACACTGAAGTTAGCTCCTTATTTACAGCTCCTGATTTGTTTGGCACCTTATTCACAGACTGAAGTTAAGCTCCTTAGTCACAGCAACTAATGGGAGAGTGTACGTGAATGTGCCTGCTGCGCAAATTATGTTTGATGTGTCAGAGATTAATATTGAAGATATAATACAAAAATGAGAAACACTATTTTTTTTTTTTTTTACTCTTCTAATTATACAATATAACAATTATATAAAAATGATCCTTTGCACGCACACTGAAATAAATAATGGAACTAAGTTTAAAAAGGATTTTGAAGAATTTATTCACCTTTCAATTTATTCACAATTCTGGTCTCATATGTTTAGAAAAACTTGCAATTAGTCTGGTCCAAGCTGATTTTTATTATTTTAACTGAATGGAAACATGGCATACTGAGCCATTTTGCAAAAACTGAAATGAATGTGGAACTGAGGTTCAAAAGGGATTTTGAAGAACTTCTTAGGCCAGAAAATACGTTCTAGTGTCCCTCTGTGAGAAAACCCTGCTCTGGTCCTGTTCTAAACTGTTTTAATATGTAAATAAATAACTGCCAACATGGCACATTGATCAATAATTAATTTTTCCACAAGAAGCTAAAATTACAAATGAATTTTAGGTTCTATTGGACCAAACAGAAGGGATACCATCAAAGAGAGATACTTAAAATGTTAATTACAAAACACTGCTGATTTGCAAAAATATTTTTTATATTTTGAAGTTGACTGAATGCAATGAAACTTGAAAATGCATTATGTAAAGGAGCTGTATTAATCAAACACTGATCGTCAAAACTATTTGATCTTTTTTTTTGTGTAAACATCACTATGAAAAGCAACAATCACAGTCCTAAAATATATTTTACCTAAATACAATGTTGCTCTGAGCATGAATTTCCATGTTTATCTGCTTTACCAGTTTCAACAAATGTTGTCAGTGTTTCACACAGAATAAATAAATGTCTATCAAGCTTAATTTGACTTGTTAGGTAAGACTGTATATTGTAGGTAAGTCTAGAATGTATGTGAGTCTGTAGACCGCAGGTAAGACTGTAGACTGTAGGTAAGACTATACTGTAAGTAGGTAGGTGTAGGTAAGTGTATACTGTAGGCAAGTCTGTAAACTCTAGGTAAGACGAGGTAAGTGTGTAGACTATGTACTGTAGGTAAGTCATTAGACTGTATACCATATTTAAGTCTGCAGACTGTATACTGTATGTAAGACTACTGTAAGTCTGTAGGATTTAGCATGAAACAGCTCATGTGAGCTAGTTCGCCAGATAGTAGTCTGCATTTTCTTTGCTTGTTCAGTAATAGTGAAGGAAACCTGTGGAGATGTAAACTATTGAACATGTGCATTACAGCTGCCTTTACATAATGAAATTGAAAACATGCCTCCGACTATGAAACTGTCGTATGGGAATGTTATGGTAGTCTGTACTGGTATGTAGTCAAGAAAAGACTGGATACAATTTCCAATAGAAATTTGTGTGCATTGACTTGTGCCTTCTGTCATTGTCACAAAAAATATAAGCACAAAGTTAATGTTCACTCTAAACCTGGTCAAATTCATGTAAATATATAAATTCTGTCACAGCTAGATAGATACATACAGATACATAAATAGAAAGACAGATAAAAAGATACATACATACATAAATAGATGTACACAAAGATGGAGATAGATACATCGAGATAGATAGATAGATAGATAGATAGATAGATAGATAGATAGATAGATAGATAGATAGATAGATACAGATATATTAAAATACAAGAAACTCTTGAGCAAATAAATCTCAAATAAAACTAATTATTGTTGGATCTCCTGAAAATAACCATATATAACGTGATTGTGCGAAAATATCCCGCAGATTTGGCCAACAGTCCTTAAGGTTCACGTGAGGATTCAACGAGTCTGCGCAGCGTATGCGCAGCCTTAACCCCCTTTAACCAGCTGGTGACGTCACGCGAGCACGACCAATGAACGTCATTTACGCGCCAACGTGAGTTCAGCTCCAAACATGGAGTGTTTTAATCTTCACTTTCTGCTCCAAACACCGGTGAGTTTCTAGCCTTCCGTCTGTGCTATGAAGATGAATTTTTCTCGTTTTAAGAAGAGAGCAGCAGTGAAGTCCTGTGAGAAGAAGCTGAGCACACAGAGCACCATCAGCAGGTTCTTCAGCAGTGCAGCTGATCAGAGCTCCAGAGACAGCAGAGGCAAGGTGAGGGAGCTCCTCACAGCATGTCTGCTCATACTCAACCTGGAACAGCTTAGGAGCAAATAAACTGCTACATTGCCATTTACTGGGAACCAGCAAAAACCAACTGGTCGACCAGTTTGACCAGCATACCCAAACTGTTTAACCAGCATGAACAGAAAGATCAGACATTAAACAAGCTTGTTAACCAGTATGACCAGCATGCCCCAACTGGTTGACCACCTTGACCAAAATCAAATGTTATATGCACAATGCTGGTCAGGTGCTGGTTACCCAGATAGCTTACTAGCAAATGGTGTGTTCAAATGATTAAACCAGCCAAGTTGGTTAAGCTGGTTGGTTAGTTCTTGACCAGCATAGGTTATGCTTTTGATTGTTTGGACATAGAGTACGTTTTAATTTGCATGATAACCACCTTGATCATTAACGATCATCTTAGACCAGCTCTGGCCTTGAGCTTAGTTTGAATATCAAAATCTTCCACTTATCTGTTTTCACATAATTTTAATCTAGTTTTTCTTTAACGTGTCTTTACAATGTAAAGCAGGGTTCACCAACCCGGCTCCATGAGAGCTACCTTCCTGCAGTTTTCAGCTCCAACGCATCCAATTCAGCCAATCAAGAACTTCTGAAGGCAATAATTTGTTGGATTAGGTGTGTGGATTAGGGTTGAATTTGAAGTCTGCAGGAATGTAGCTCTTCAGGAGCAGGGTTGGTGACCCCTGATGTAAAGAAACTCTGCCAGAGCCCCCCCCCCCCCCCCCCATACAGAAAATTGCATTACGGCAGAATCATGAATAAACACACAGACTGATATTCTTCCATTGATTTCTGCTTGGTGATGCAGAAGAGGCAATCACTATCTGATAAAAGAGAGTCCTTGGAAAAGCGAGCTAAACACTGTCATGATGTGGAAGAGCCTGATGAGGGGCGAAATGAAGTGGTCTTCAACAGATATAAGAGCAAAGGTAGGTGGTCACCAGACACATTTAGTCAATGTGTAGTCCATGAACTTTAATGATCTTTAACCTTCATGATTTCAGACCAAATGTTGCTCCAGTGGTGTCTTCAGATCCTTTTTTGATGGATACTAGTGTAGGGTACCTGTTGTCAGCCAGTCCAAAAAGTTTTGTTCATATACTGTGCTTGTGTGCATCCCAGTGAAACACACACACACACACACACACACACACACACACACACACACACACACACACACACACACTCTAGGGTAGCAGTGAGCACACATGTCTGGAGGAGTGGGCAGCCCTATCCATGGTCCTTGGGGAGCAGTTGGGGAGTTAAGAGCTTGGCTCAAGGGCACTTCAAACATGTTCTGCCAGTTCAGGGAGTTGAGTTAATTGGGAATTCCTTAGAATTTCCTCAAATCGACCCTGAAGTGGCTGCTATTTGGACTGGCCAATGATAGGTTACCTGATGATAGATGTACTAAATAGCTCCACTGAACAAGATTGTAATTTAATTCTGATTTCATGTGACCTTTAGACCTTTAGACCCACCTGTTTCTGATGTTTCTAAAATGTGCTTAATGTGATGTTCATTTGGCCTGCATCTTGTTCTTATAGATGAGAGGGCATCTACCTCTAAAGGTAGTCTCTCATGCTCCACTCTGGAGAGGCTGCGAGGATTCAGCTGCCAAGTGGAAAGTAAGAGCACGGCTCCAGAGCAGAGTGTAAAAATGGAGATGGAAGGATCAGACATGGGATACAAGCAAGTGAAGGTGGAGGACAATGCAGAAGAAGAGTCAAGCCAGAACAAACAGGTTTGACCCCAGCCTTTCAACATGTTTGGTATTCTGCTTGACCTAAGAGAACAAGTATTAATATTATAACAAACATCAGCCTCATATTATATGTGGACATAAGTATTGGGACACTTGCTCATTCATTAAACATTTTCTTGCTCTTAACCCATTAACCTAACAGTCTCTACTGTCCAGGGAAGGCTTTATACCAGATTTTTGAAATATAGCATTGGTTCATGTTTATGTTCACCAGAATTTCCTGTACTATTGGCAATCTGTACAGGGACTAGACAAGCTGTGTGTGCCATTGCACATTTGTGTCAGCAATGAATGCATTAATTAGAATGGCTGTCCACAAATATTTGGACATAGACTATAAGCTCTGTTGACATAAAGCTGGATATAAAGCTACATTCAGTAAAGGTTTCTACATGGTTTCTGGATATTGTTTTAGGAAAACACTTCTTGATACAGAACCTTTACATTATGCTGAGGTTCTTTAAACCTTAAAAAGATTTTAATGCAGGGACAGAGGTTGCTTTGTATATGCAGTGTCATAAGTAAAATTCTGTAATATCCTAGGAAGCAAGCTGGAGGGCTGTGAATCTGGGACACCAGACTTCACTGTTAAGTCTTCCAAAGGTGTTTTGGGCTTAATTCAGTGAAACACTCATGAAGCAAGGTGCCCACTTGAGCTTGCAGTGCATTGGGTGTTTAGAATATGGCTGAAGGGAATGGGCTGGGTGTGAGTGTTGGGCATTGTTTTTTTTTTTTCCTCACTGTTCTTGTAGTAATTTGGTAAGTTGTTTTCTGTAGCTGTGCTTCTGGATCCTTGTCGAGCTAGTATTGGATTGTAGCTGCTGCTGTGTTCTGCTCAGGCATAATGGTTGTGTATATTGTGCTGCTGTGTACTGGTGTTGATGGTGGATTATAGTACTGCACCCTGGCTGTTCCTCTAGTTGTTAGGTGCAGGATTTTGTCATCTTCTTTTATGATGCTGTTATTTGTTCATGTTAAACTTTAACAATTTGGTTCATGATATCATGCTGTACCATTTTGTTTGTTTTTTTCAGGGGGTTGACTTCAGCAAATTTGCTAAGGCTTGTAGTGGTGGTTTCGGTGTTACTAAGAAAAGTCCCCCAGAACCTGCAGGTCCTAACAGGAGAACCAAAAGCATCTACACTCCCCTAGAACAACAATACATGGAGATTAAGGAGCAATACAAAGACACAATTCTCTGTGTGGAATGTGGCTACAAGTACAGGTTCTTCGGAGAGGATGCAGAGGTGAGATATGAAGCATACTGGGGGCTCAGTGTGGCATTGCAGTTTAATGTGCTAGCACCATGATTCGTGCCATTGGTCACCCTCTGTCTGGGTGGGTAATTGGCGCTCTCTCCTCACATCACACAGGTATGTGGTAGCTGTTGGTATTGTTTAATACCTTATAGGTATTACCTAAATAGGTATTGGAAGATTACTTATATATATATATATATATATATATTTGTGTTTTTTTTTTTGTTTGTTTTTTTTTCTTATTTTACGTTATTAACTAGTAAATAAATATAGCTTGGACCCATAGCTATGAATAAAGTTTTCTCAGATGTCAAACTCTTATGTTTGGTAAATGGTCATGTGCGTGATGTCACATTTTGGGTTTTATGATTATGTGAACAGATTGCAGCAAAGGAGCTGAATATCTTTTGTCACTTGGATCACAGCTTCATGACCGCCAGCATCCCCACTCACCGCCTTTTCGTCCATGTTCGGCGCCTCGTCTCTCAGGGCTATAAAGTTAGTGGGTACCCTACAAACTCGCACTAGGATTTTGATGTAAATTTATGAAAAAACACACTTTCACATTTGGAAGCCATGTCTAGTTGTATTGCTGTGAATTGTGACTTTTAGTAGGTCTACAAATGCGTATATTTTTTTATTTTTGTGACTGTTTTTAAGGTTGGCGTTGTGAAGCAGACAGAAACCACAGCAATCAAAGCCTCCAGTGCTAACAAGAGCTCACTCTTTACTCGGCAACTGAGTGCACTTTATACCAAGTCTACACTGGTTGGAGAAGGTGAGCTTTTTCTAGTTTGAACATTAAAAAAGCAATGTTATGCAGCAGTTGTACCTTAAAACAACCGTTTCAAAATCAGTTTAATGCTCCACTCACTAATAGAGAATGGCTCCTTAATGCCACTCTGAGCTGGAACACTACTACTGTGCTATGCAACTTGGGCTGCTTGGGTGGAGATACCAATTGTTGTATAATGCTGCTTTAAGTATTTAAGTAAGAGTAAAGTATAATATATTTTTCACATATACACTGATCAACCATAATTAATACCACTGACAGTTGGGGGGATGAATGGTCATTTTGTGACGGTGTCAAGGAGTGGATATATCACACAGCATGTGAACAGTCAGTTCTTGAAGTTGATGTGCTGGAAGCAGAAAAAAAATGTGCAAGTGTAAGAATCTGAGACACTCTGAAAAGGACCAAATCGTGATGGCTAGATGACTGGATCATGGTGGCCCCACCTCACAGCTTACAGGTTTTAAGGAAATTGCTGCTAATGATACACAATGGCTACTGTGCCCCATGGGGGTGAAAATGAAAGTTACGTTGTTTCTGTAGCTCTGCTTTAATTGAAGAGGAAACAGTGAGTATTGTTCCCCTCTGTTGCATAGTGCCAGGTGGTGACCTGAATGTAGATGCTCCCAGAAATGATTGACCACCTAATGTTTCACCTAATGCAGTTATTCAGCAGCACATGATTACTGATGTTGGTTGTATCTCACCAGTTAACATCATTCAAGCTGCATTCCTTGATCATAGTGTTAAGCTCAAAAAGGCCTGCTTATTTGTTGTCTGTCACTGTACAACAGACTGTTTCTCAATCTGTTGGGCCGGGGACCGCCAGTGGGTCATGGAGCACACTCTAGTGGTCTGCAGGTCCATCCTCAGGGGGAGGCAGTAGTCAAAAGTGGACTGGTAATGCCAGTTTAAATCATAAATCATCTACTTGAAATGATTTTTTTAGTTTAACTCGAAATTAAGAGATCAGTTGTGTTCAAAACATTATAATAATTTTTACATGTTTGTTTGTGCAATGTACAAATAACATTTAATTTGCCTTGCATTATTCTGTTATCAGAATGGTAACCCTGTTACTGAGAAAATGAGTAGAACCCAGCAAGTAGAACCCAGACTACATCACATGATATTATAGCAAAGTAGACATATTGTTGACATGGGATCTGACGTATGGAGACAGAATTAATTAGTTACATTTTGTAACTAGACATGTCGTCTGATGTTAATAATCTTCCTGCTCTTGTTTGTGAGCTATATTTGGGACAGATGTTTTCAAAAAGACAAGAAAAGTAAAAGACAAATACAATTTCACACACAAACTTGAGTTTTCTTGTGGGCTGTCAGAGGTGGATATTTCATGTCCAACAAATAAAAAAAAAAATGACTTTCTGGACCTGAAATACCCACCTCTGTGGCCTGTTACACTTTCTAGTTATAAACAAGTGTGCTTTGAATGTATATTGTATGTATGTATGTATGTATATATATGTATATGTGTGGCACATTATACATGTTTTAGTGTTATCATGGGTGGTACATGGTCTAAACGATTGAAAACAATGCTATAAATTCACATTGTCACCCATAGTCGATGCCTGTGTATTCAAATATTAATAAATGTAAGAATAGTTGCTCTAAATGTAAATGCGTTTTTTGCAGAGTTCATTTAGTTTAAGCTTCATTTGTGTTGCAGAACTGATAGATTAATTAATGTCTGGGAAGCTCCGATTAACCTCCTGAACCCCTTGGAGAACTCACTCTTGCACTGCACTTTCTCGTTTTCATATCCACTTATCTTGAGTGTTCCAAAGCCTAGACTCCAGCCAAGGTAGATAGAATCTTTGGCCACTAGACCACAGAATGACCACTCACATTATGTGCAGAAAAAACAAGAGGCAGGACTTTTCTAATGACCTCACAATTCAGCCTTGATGGTCAGATTGATCCATTTTTGTGAGGCTTTCACTGCTGTAGTTTGTTTGATTTGGTCCTAAACTACAGTTTCATTTATCTGTAGTAAAGCCCAGTTTAACCAGACTAAGTATGCTGGTGTGAGAGTGAGTATTCATAGGACGGTGCTACTGAGAACCTGCCCTACCTTGGCTACAGCCTAGGGTTTGGAAGAAGGTCAGGTTATTGGATTATTCATTAGTTAGTGAATAGAATGATTATAACTGAATGATAATAGCTGGAAACCTACGAATTTTAGCGCTGAGCAATAAATGTAAACATGTTTCCATGTTTTCAGATGTGAACCCCTTGTTGAAGCTCGGTGATTTGGAGCAGGCTGAAGATGTGGTGCAGGACACTCCCAATAGCTACCTGATGTGTGTGAGTGAGAACTGGGACAAGATGAGCAAGGAGCTGACCATGGGCTTGGTGGTAAGAGCAGCCTCTTCTGAACTCTGTCCCATGAAAAAATGTTTTATTTTAAGATTATTAGACTGAATTTTCTATACTAGAAAGAACCTTGGCACATGGTTCTTCCATGGCGTTGCTGCTGAGAACTCTTTTCAGTCATTTTGTTTTGAAGAGCTTAACGTGACAGGTCATGCATTCTGGTGTTTCACTGTAATTGGAAAATTATCTTTCCTGTCTTAATTGAATCATGTCCAGCGTGCAGTCTGAAGGAGTGCAATTTGACTTCCGAGCTAGTCTTTCTTAATCCACACTGATTAGTTTGACCAGGTCAAAGTGAGTTGATTATGATTGTGTGCTTTTCTTGCAGGTGGTACAGCCCAGCACGGGAGATGTAATGGTGGACTGTTTCAAGGACAACGCCTCTCGCTCAGAACTGGAGGCTCGAGTTCTCAAAATCCAGCCTGTAGAGATTCTTTTGCCCTCCGACCTGTCTGAGCCTACAGACCGACTGCTGCGCACCATCGCTCTCTCCAGGTTAGACAACTGTGTATTTATATAAAAGGTATATTCACATGTATGTCCTAATGTTTGTGGACACCGCTTCTCATAAATGCATTCAGGTAATTTAAGTTGCACCTATAACTGGCTCAGATGTGCAAATGCACACACAGCAAGCTAAGTCCCTGTAGTGGGAAGTACTGCCAATAGAATACACTTTAGAGCAGATACACGGAACCTTGCCTAATGCCACGCTTGAGCTAAATAGATATAAAACAACCCCGGCATTGAGCTCTGTTCTCTGGAATGGTAGTGCCCATCCAATAATTTTGGGATGACTTTTGGGATGAGGTGCTGTGGTGATCATCCAACATCCTGACTTCATTAATGCTCTTTATGCTGAAAGCAGTCAACTCTTCTCAGCAAAGTTTAATATTCGCCTTCCTTGCACAGTACAGACAGTTACTCCAGCAAAAGATAAACAGGATTTTTTTGTAATTATCCATAAATGATCTTGTCTTATACTTTTGTCCCTATTCCAATGTCAATTCCCACCAATTAGTTAGGACTCCACTGTCACATGATGCCACCTGTCCTGGGAGGGTGAAATCTAACGTGCATGTGAGCCACTTAAGGCCAGACGTCCACATCTGTTCTGCTGTGAACGCAACATTACTAAACTGATCAGAACGCTTGAAGGAGAACACTGTCAGTTATGTTTAATCAACTGACAGACACCAGTACTAGATAGAGTCTCGATGTGAAAGCCATTTATGCCCTCTTGGACTCTCAGCCAGTTATGGCATGAGAAATAATCTCTTGATGAAGGGACCGCTTGATTTCTGTAATCACATTTTTGTTAATACAAAAGAAAACAGTAATCAAAACAATGAAAATGAGAAAAAGCTACAAAAAAAGGTAAAAAAAAGATTTTATAGGGTCCTAGGATCAGGATCTGGCACAAAAATAATGAAATAGACATTGTGTAATTAGCTGTTGCTTCAACTCAAAGCCTCTAGGCTGGATGGACTACACCTTTTCCTTTGCACACAAGTGGCCCCAACCATCCTAAACCCCAAAATAAAACAATTATATGCATTAATTATATATGCATTATATTAGATTTTCTTTTTCACAAATGTCCTGTTATAATATGTTTACCAGTAAGCCTGATCTCATCT
Source organism: Acestrorhynchus altus (assembly GCA_034509495.1). Taxonomy (NCBI): domain Eukaryota; kingdom Metazoa; phylum Chordata; class Actinopteri; order Characiformes; family Acestrorhynchidae; genus Acestrorhynchus; species Acestrorhynchus altus. The sequence goes on along the minus strand of CM067522.1, from coordinate 13,976,744 downwards.
CCTCCAGTCATGGTCAAGAGCCAGCAGTTGCTGTTGGTCACCACTAGAGGTCAGTAAATACTTTGAGACTGGTGTTG
>CM067522.1:13234167-13371667 GCA_034509495.1 Acestrorhynchus altus | reverse complement strand
TCCTGCACAGGATAACTGCAGTGAGAGTGGTGTTTAAATGGCCATAACCCCACAACCCCCTCCTCTTCTACACACACACACACACACACACACACACACACACACACACACACACACACACACACACACACACACGCACTCCAGACTCTGTGTATCTGTCTCTCACATGAGTGTGGCCGCAAAACACTAAGTGTCCAGCAGAGGAGTAGGAGAGTTCAACTGTGTGTTTGTTCAAAGGTCTGTAGACACCAGTTCATCTAATGTCTTTTCTGAAATCAAGGATATTAATAAAGAGCGTCTTCATTGTTTACTGCAATAACTGTGTCTACTCTTCTGGCGAGACTTTGCTGTGAGGATTTCACTGCATTCAGCCACAGAAAATAATTAGTGAAGCCAGGCCCTAATACTGGGTGAAGTTCTTGATGATAAACCTCACTCCAAATAATCTCAAAGGTTTTGGATGGAGATCCATCACTTAGAAAACCCAGTTCCACAGCTCCTAGGACTCCAAAGCATCTCATTCTATCAGCTGTGATTTTGTACAGAGATTATACAGTATAAACTCTGTATGTGCAACGCTGGATGGAGAATGCCAATGCTTCTTCTGAGATGAAGGATGTTAATTGGGCAATTTGACCCCCTTTGCTGCAGTAAGGTTCTACTATTTTGGGAGGATGTTACAATAGTTGTTAGAACACTTGCAAGGGTTTGACTGCATTCAGCCACACAAGACTGTACGTGAGGCAATATTTATTGAGCTACACATACAGAAGTACTTTCTCTCAGTATGTCATGTAAATTGCAACATGCAAGACATCTTGGAATGGAGTTGGAGAGATTCCTTATGGTGTCCTTTAATCATAATCTGGAAGTCTGATGTGTGACAACAAACTCTTGATCTTGAATGGTGCCACACAGATTCTTTGGTCATCTCCACCAAGATAATAGTTCCCTCCCTGAAGGTGACCTGATGCCAATCTCAGTGACTCCTGACAATCTGGCACACAGTTGATTCCTTCTGGGTGCAACTTTTTAATGATGAGTGTAGATATATGGAAATAGATGTTTTCCCTATTAGCTTTTTCTTCTGTCGTCCTCTTACTTGTTTTTGATCATGAAGTATAAATGACAGAATTGTGTTCTTCTGCGCCTACAGAGAAAGCAGAAGTCCATCACTCAGCTGGTTATACTGCAGTTTAATAGAGTAACAGCTGAAGGAAGTGTGGAGGTTTCAGAGGTTTATTACTCTAATCCTCTCTGCTCAGCTTAAGGGGCCTGTCCAAAATCAGCTGGGGTGCAGAGGAAACCTCTGTCAGGACCCAAAATAGGATCTAACGTCAAATAAACAAGCCAGTCTTCACTCTAATGGGACAAGGCTTGCTTAGGAGATTCTCCTTCATTCATAAATCCATAACTTTTCTGGACAAAGCCATTTCCTTAACCACAGTTTGAAGCAGTCTGGGTGCTTGTATGGCTTCAGTACGAGCTAAGAAATATTTGCTATACATACTGTACTGAAACTGGTTGGCCTTATGCCTTTTTGGTCTCTAAAAAGTGTAGAAATTACATGGTGTGTGCTGTGTTAATCGATTATTGATTGGACATATAGACCATGGTAGAAGGACACTATTAGAGGCTTTGTCCCAGCTTGAATAGAGGTCAATTACTAGTTGCTCTCTTGACCTTGTGTGCCCTTGCACAGGGCAATTTGAAGAATCATCATATTCGCATTATCTGGGCGTCAAAATGACCCAGTGCATCCCAATGCCCTTCTTAGTTTGTAATCTTCAAGATTCAATCAGGTTTCTATAGCACCATTTTTCTTTTGGTGTCATTTGCTTTTATGATGCATTATCTTACAGTTCACCTGAAAATTTTAACTTATATTTCTTATCATTGGAAGAAAAAGCTGAATAAACAACTGATTACACTAAGGTTCTTGATCATATTAATATAAAAAAGCTAATATATATAGCCAGACTTATCCCCAATTTAAAATATGGGGTGCTATTAGATGTGCTATCAACACTCCACCCTTACCACAAAATCTAGAGAAACAGAGTGAGAATTATCACAGGACACCATTAAGAATCTCTACAACTCCATTCTTTGATGTCAGGCATGTTGAGTTACACCCAACACCATACAGAGAGAGACTATAGCTGTAGGTGTAGCTCAATAAATATTGTCCAAATAAGTTTTAATGTTTAATCATTTACTATACCTGGTAACCTTTATCTTCCCTCTGAATAGCATTACTATGAAATACTTGCAATTCAGGTGAAACTATTTTTTGATACAAAAGGGCAATTGATTGCTTAAAATAATGAATGAAGACTAATGAAAATTTAAGGCTAAAGAATAGCCATGTGAAAATGAAACATGACATGTTACATCAGACACGTACATACAACTACAGGCTAATTTTATTTTAAGTCATTTGGACCTTTGCCTATTAGCCCACTTGTCATGAAAAATTGTTGCAACATAAACAGCAGCTGGTATGTTGAAATAAATAATAAATATGAAGATTTTTATGAGATAATAAGTAATGTGACATTCATCAGTGCTGAAAGTGGTGATTGAATTTGCAGTCAGGATCTGATGATCACAAATTTACAGCAAAATTTCCTCCCAAGCACACAGTCGTACACTCTGCACATATTAAATTCCCATTTGTGTACACTGACCTCATGCAGTACAACCCATTTAACAACCCTATAAACACCCACCTCCTATTATCCTGTCTGATGTATTTTCTATTCTCGTCCGTGGGGTTCATCTAGTATCACTTACAGTGCATTGTCCCAGCAGCTGGTCAGCCTCCTCCACTTTGGACGGTCCAGTCTGCTCACTGTCAGGCTGGACTGTAGTTCCCCACAGACTAACAGAGTCTTTTCTATTTCACAGGCCACAAGTAATTGGAAAGAGGCACTTTTTACTAGTTTACACCTGGTCTATCCAGTATAGAGGTACATGCCATCAAATCAGATTCACAGTCCTTGTTTAATTGAAATCCAGCACGCACAAAGAGGAAACAAAAGTTGTGTCACTGTCTAGTTTTTCATGGATGACACTTTCTAATGGAGCTTATCATAGATTTTCATGAGTTGTAAAATACAAGTCTAAGCCAAGTCATGAATCCTTACACTAGAACCAAAGTCAATATATACAAAGTACTTTGTGCTGTTGTACATTGCCACTCTTATGCCAGAATTTTGAGCTCCCTGTAGCCATGCTGTTGTGATGTTGTGATGAATTGCAAGAAAAGGACTCTGACCCAAGTCAACGAAATCTGGAATAATGGAACGACTCTTGTTTTTCACAAGTTGTTATTTAAGAGTCAGAGTCAAGTCATGAATCATTATGGAAGAGTTGCAAGTCAAGTCGGAAGTCTATTTGTATGTGACTTAAGTGTGACCAAGTGCCCATCTGTGTATCTTACGTGTAAACAATATCAGAGCAGTCAAGCTTAAATGGATCTTCTGTCAGAGACATCCTGATTAAGGCTCAAAAACAGAATTTTGTGATTAATATAGAGTGATCACCAACAATGGATGAGCAGGCATGTTTGGTTTTTTTTCCTGGACAAGCCCCCAGTCCAAGTACAGGTTCAGGGGGGAAATATGGCACAAACATGCCAAAATAACAAATCAAATGAATAAAACCACAATCAAAGAACAGTTACCCACTAAAGTGTAGAGTGCTGATTTAGTATGGACAGGCATTCCGAGTTGTATAAGAGTAGACTAGGCAAAACATTTTTTTTTCTTTGGGGGGGGGGGTGGGGGTGGGGGGGCTGATTGAGGGTGTCAATCTGCAAGTGTGAAGAAATACCAAGAACATGAGGGTGTTCCAAACAGACAGACAGCTCATTAATCCTCTCTATATCATTCTCTCCTCAAGATATTATACATGACTTGCAGATGTCAGGGAGTCACTATCAATATGTGGGAGAGTCACACGTCTTCAGGGAGATGTGAGATGTCTGTGAAAAGGTGGAACTCTGAACCAAAGCACTAATGATCAACTATTTGAACACATCTGATCACATTCTTGTACCTCATCAAATAGTGATTGTTATTCAATGTACTTATCAAAGTACATCTGTCAGAAATGCACTGGCCTACGGCTACAGTTTTATCCCCAATGGCTGAACAATTGGCTCAGTTGTCACTGACACTCAATTACGTTACATGAAAAACAACAAAATGACCCAAAAGGATCAACTCAGAATTTGGGTAGAACAAACAACAACCCAGAAAGCACTCCACAGGGAAAGGTTACTGCATGACCAGGACTGGGGACCAAATGGCCTGAACAAAAACGACCTAGCAGTGCTTGAGTGGCTTGAAAGCCTCACTTGTGAAAGGGGGCAGCTAATGTTTTAGCACTCCAGCAGACCCATTTCCAGCGTGACTGACCTACACTGCGACAGAATCACGTTAAATCATCTGACGTGGGCCAAGAAGGCATTGGATAGCGGCAGATTAGGCTGCGGAAACACGGGAAAGAGGGTGCCTGCATTGTGGCCGAGTGAATACAGCAGCTCACATTACCACAACTTATCAACTCCCATGTAAATACATGTCGTCTAAACATTGGCATGGCTGTTATCAATTGAGTCCAGGTTATCTTGGAGTGGTCGCGCTTCGAGCGGCCTACACAGTGGCTCTTTTCATGTGACGGGCCCTCACAAAGACCGCACTGGAGCTTTACTTCTCCCCTAAGCACCTTTCAGGGAAAACAAGCAAGCTCTTATTCCATACCGTCCATTTTAATTAAAAAGAGGAGGTGGACATCAGATGATGCTGCACCGTATCGAATGTGCGGACGGGAACGCAGCAAGGAGAGAGTGTGTGCTGTCCTCTGACCTTGTTTCTCAATTCCCAGCCATCTGTTTTGGCCACCGTCAAAAGCCTCTTTGGTGGCGGAGCTCACCCGGCCGCACCCCCTCTCTCTCTCCATTCCTGCTTCCTCTATGCTTAAAGGACATTCAATCTTGTGTCTGATACACACTGCTCCATGACACCTTCACACAAGCAGGGCTTTGTGCTCCAGGAGGGTCTCCTTGGAAGGGACTGTAAACCTAGTTACACAGGTACACACAGATACACACACACAGAGGTATGCACACATATGGACATGCAGAGACTTATAGTATGTAGATATGCATGTAGAAGCACACTCATAAACATGTCCATGCATCTATAAGCATAAAAAGGACACATTTCAGAGGAGCACACACACACACACACACACACACACACACACACACACAACGTGATTCTAATAATCTCAACTGGGATTACCTTGTCCTGCCAGTAACATTGGAACCACCAGGACCATCAAGGTATTGTCAGAGAAAAACTTACTGTGTCCTTACTGTGTCCTTCCTCAGCAGCAACTGCACATACCACATTCAAAGTCAGTGAGCTTTTTTGCTTTTGTCATCAGAAGGTGTCTTGATAGTGTCAATACTTGGCAGAGTGAAAAAAAAAATCCCTTGTCTGGTGAAGAGGAAGTAGAAGAAAAGATTGGAAATATCAGTCGCAAATCGAGCAACAATCACAATCATTCAGACGGGAGAACAGGTACAGTACAGTACTGTGTTTTTGTAGTTGCAAATGTACTGTACTACAGTATCTGCAGCTGTTTCAGTAGACATTTGTAAAGTTCTTCACTGCATGTGTTGTACTGAATGAATATTTTTTGTAACTGTGCACTAGAATTGCAAGTAGAAGGACGGCTATATTCACTCAGGAGCAAGAGGCCATTATAGTGGGTATGGTCCTTCAAGATAATAGAATACTCCAGGAATGCAAATGAAACAATTATACAGAATACCTTTTGAGCGCAACTCACCAAGGGAGAAAGAACTGCGAGTTCACATTGTGCAACAGACCCTGTTACAGTAATACTGATTGTCTACAGAACTGCCGCATATTCGCATATGCCGCACTCTTCAGTCCATACAATGTATTTGAATCAGAAGAGCATACAGTAGAACTAACTGTACTCTACAATATAACACTGTCTCTGCATACAATGTATTGTGCTTCTTCACAGACAACATTTGACTTGGAATCCTTGAACAGACCCCGTGAGTTCATCTCTGTCAATGAAGCAGGCTTCAATCTAACAAAGAGGAGAAGGAAAGGTGATCGAAACGTGATTGGACAGCGGGCCATTGTTGAAGTCCCTCGTCAATGAGGTGGCAATGTCACAATCTGTGCTGCTATCAGCAACCATAGTGTTCTACATCACCATGTTACACTCAGGCCATATAACACCCAGCACCTTCTAAGGTTTCTTGCCACTCTAAGAGATATTTTATTTGAGCAGCAGGGTCAAGAGCAGCAGGGTCAAGAGCTCAATGAGAATCCCATTCCCACCTATGTGATAGTGTGAGACAATGTCAGATTCCACCCAACTGCTCTAGTAAGGGACTGGTTTAACAATGACGGGCAGTTCCTGATAAAGTACCTCCCTCCATACTCGCCTTTCCTGAATCCTATTGAGTTTTTCTCCTCTTAGAGATGGAAAGTATATGATAAACAACCGTACACAAGAGTAAATCTGCTGCAAGCCATGGCTTTAGCCTGTGGTGATATAGGTGAGAAATCATGTCAGGGCTGGATATGGCACACAAGAGGCTTCTTCCCCTGTTGCCTCAGGAGCGAAAATATTGCTTGTGACGTTAACCAAGTGCTCTGGCCTCACCCTGCCTAAAGACAAGAGGAAGCACGCTGATCACCTGTTTAGACCTTTGATTTTTGTCCCTTTGAGTATACTGTAGTACAGTGCATTGTAGGCTGTACAATAAAGAAATGACCCTAAACATTGTGCTTTCCATTTGTTTACAGTTACTGACTGCTCAATCGATTCCGACTGGTTGCAGGTTCAACCAGCTGCAGCTGAGCTACTATGTTCATCAAAAGCCAATGTTCTTCTCCCTGAGAACTATATGTTTTGAACAGTGTGTTTTCTATTTTTTTTTTCATGTATTGTTTACTGACAGCTTGATAGTGTTTATCATTTTAATGGCTTTGTTTATGATTTGAGAGCAGTGTTTTGTTTTGAGCACAGGTAAATCTGTCTAGAGGTGAAATACTAATTTTGCAAAATGAGTCAGGTTTAGTGTTTAATGTTTTAAGAAAATGGAGCAAGGTTTCAGAAATTGTGTTTTAGCAATTGAAAAAAATAAATTGGGCACTATTTCACCTCAAAGCACCCAGCAATGTAACTCTCCACCATGCGGGTGTAAAGAAAACGATTTTGGTCAACCTCTGTGACACAGTGTCAAAGTTATTAGGCAGGTTATTCATGACAGTTATATGGAAACACATTGCAGATGTGTCAGACGTGAACAGTTCTGACTCTAGAATGAAATGTTTCACACCAAATCACTTTGAATGGCTTTACATTTGAACCCTTTTGAGTAATTAGTGGTATTTTCCTTCACACATGATGACATCACAGTACTCACTGACTGTTGTTATGTCACGGAATTAGTTATGTAGTGCTAATGACCTCTATCAGAGGGAAGCATAATTAATAACTCATATATATTGCATGGGATCACAAACTTCTGAAGTGCAGCGTACGTGCTTGTATGCACACACACACACACACACACACACACACACACACTACTGGAGGGTCTCTTGGGTTAGGGTTGTAAATTCAGTTACCAGGAAACAAATGGCACACACCCATGTTTACACACACACACACACACACACACACACACACACACACACACACACACACACACACACACACAGCCCCTTCTTCTCTTGAGAACACAGCTGACAGAAAAATCTAATGAAGCACATGAAGATCATAAGATCTGGGTTTGGTGTGTGTGTGTGTGTGTGTGTGTGTGTGTGTGTGTGTGAGAGAGAGAGAGAGAGAGAGAGAGAGAGAGAGAGAGAGAGAGAGAGAGAGAGAGAGATTTTGGCAGTGTTTGGTCACTGCAGCAGCACAATACTGTCTTCCACTGTGCAGGTGCTCGTTAGCCAGGCTAGTCACACCTGGCCAACACATCTGCTCCGAGCACAGAGATGAACTGACCAGTGAAGAGTGTGTCCACAGTGTCAGAGCAATTACTGGAAATATGTGATATATCTCATGCTGGGTCTTATGATGCATGTCATATTTAAAATGGGCATGTGATCTTCCAGTCTATATCTAATGCACTTTAAAGCCCTAAAGAGATCATTGTAAGATTTCATATGCAGACCATCATGCTTCTACTTACTACGCACACTACCTGTCAAAAGTTTGGGGACACCTGGCCTTAAGTGTTCTCACTGTAACTCAATTAAAAAAAAAATATATACTCTGAGTATATTTTACAACATTTAGCTTCAGGTTCATCAAAGTGACTTCTCCTGCATGAAGACTGTATGTTTTCAGCCTCTTCAGAACATCTTTCTGCTGAAATCTGCTGAGGTGTGTTTCACTGCTGTACTCAGAGTTTGGGTGGCATTTTCACCCGTTCTTCCTGACGAATTTAGTCCAGACTTGGCAGTTTTGAAATAGGGTCACAGGTTCATAATTGGACTGAGATATGGACTTTGACCTATGAATAGAACATTCTATTTTTTCTTCTTAAAAATCACACAGTTTTCTTATTTGGTACTTATTCAGTTTATGAGAACAGTGGTATAATTATAAGAGCAGCTCTGTGAACATTTGTGTGGTTTAAAAATTAGTGCCATCATTACTGCCTTATATTCAGGCTGCCCTTGTGCTGCCACAACATACCTGACCATTCAAGGTATGGACTCCACAAGACCTCTGAAGGTGTCCTGTGGCACCCACACACAGCAAATCCTTTAAGTCCTGTATGTTGTTAGGTGGGACTTCCATGGATTGAATCAATGAGCCTTAGGTGTCCATGTTGTCTGGTTTACCTCTTATACTTTCTGGAACCACTTTTGGTAGCTTCAGACCACCTCATACTAGAAAAAAATCCTAACAAGGGCTTCTCTTCAATGGATGAAGGGCCCTTGCATGGTGTAAGGTGTACTCGGGGCAAACTATACAACCCTAATTTATTTTTTATCGATTCTTCTTCTTCTTTCAGCTGCTCCCTTTAGGGGTCGCCACAGCGGATAGTTATGATCTGCATTATAGTTTGGCATAAGTTTTACACCGGATGCCCTTCCTGACGCAACTCTCACTATTTATCCGGGGTTGGGACTGGCACCAGAAGTGCACAAACTACACCCCTAATGGCTGGATTATTTTTTATTGATTAAAGCTAGTTATTCTGCTGTATTTCCCTGTATTTAGGACAATCAACCCATCCATCCTTCAGTTGTAACAAAATGTCCAGTGCCCATTGAGAAAAAGCACAATAACATGAAGCTACCACCCCATATATCACTATTCAGATGACGTTTATTGAGATTGAGATCTAAAGCAGCTACATGCTGCATTTTAACTTCATAATAACTTCAAAGTCACACTGATTCTCTGCTGATGTAATACGGAGAATAGCTTCTGTATCATTGCTACTTCAAGCTTGGCACACTAACTGCACTATGTAGCTCTGGTGAAGTAGGCAGGACAATATTTGCACAATCTGCATAATGCTACATACCTTGATTGATATTCATGTGAAATCCCGATATCAATTTACTGTGACAGTCCACAATCTTGGTTCTTAGCTTGTTCAGAAATGCATGTGTAAAACCTGTACTTCCTAACTGTACATCCCAATGGCAAGAAGTGCTATTTCTCTCAAAATGCTGCTTTAATTAAAAAAAAATTACGTCAAGTCTGATAATATTTAAAATGTTTTTCACACTCAAATGTCTCAGTGATAAAAGTGGTTCTTCTACAGTGTCACTCAGAGAACATTTTGAAGCAGCATTATTTGGTGTAAAACACTTAAATATGTGTACGTTAAGGGCATTGTAGTCTGCAACCTTTACCCCCAGTAATACACCGTAACACGTGGCATCTCATGCTTTGTTGATTTAATTGAAGCTCTGATGCCCTTCAGGTGGTTTAAACAGATGAAAGGGTTGAGTGCTGATGCATGCAGACATCACAACAAGCAGATAAAATGCATTTAAATTGGAATTATTCCCAAAGGTAGTTCCATCAAACTGGCTCAAAATCTCACATTGGGTAATGTATGAGGATGTGGAATATGTGTGCGTGTTTGTGAGCACATTTCCTTCCTTATGCCGTGTTATATAATTTCACTGGAATGTCAAAGAATAGAACAAATGAAACGTTATACCCCTGCTTGGCGAGCTGCCAGCACTGCATCCCATGCTCTGCTTTCTTCATGTCTCATGTCTGCTTGTCTACATGCTGAACGAGAGCTAGGCCTCAACGTCGTCCACCTGGTCTGTGTGTAGCGAGCCTGAACACTGGTCACATCCAGTCACCCAAACAGTGTGCAGTGACACTGGGTCAGCCACCTGCCTTCATACCCATCCCTCCCACCACCACCACCACCACCACCAGAGAACACAGCTTTGCTCTGGTAATCAACATGGGGCTTCATAACTGAATGTAGTACTGAAAATGTAGTGCCGTTATAAACTCACTTGATCTATGTTATATTTAGAATTTGTCCTAGGCTGTTAACCCACCCAAACAGTGAAACACAGACATACACATTAGTAAATTCACATACTAGCAGGCAGTGAGCACACGTGCCCAGAACGGTGGGCATCCCCATCCATGGCGCCGGGAAGCAGGTGGGAATTAAGTGAATCCTAACCATTAGACTATGTGCAAAATGGTGTTTTCACAAAAGATTCTATATATTGCACTACACTCTTTTAAAGTTAAAGTGCTAAAGGTTTTTGAGCCATGCTATTCACCTTATTTACACTCACTTTGAAGAGTTTCTTTTTGCTTCTGTGTAAAACGTTTGCTGTGGCAATCGATATACATATTGATATAGATAAGAGCCACATTGATAATACACATACAGAATGAGCAGTATAATACGTTCGGTTATAGGGTGTAAATAATAGTAGTGTAACAAACACAGCAGACTTTTTTTGTTGTGTTTTGAAGCACCACACAACTTGTGTCCACTACCTCCCAAAGAAGAAGACCAGTGAATATGGTTTATCTCCATGAGATTCACACTTTGGCAGTTACATGATGCTGTATTCTAAGCTTCATATCTCAGGATCAAAGAGACCTACAGACATGATACACATATCACAACAAACCGCAAGGCTTATCCTAAGTAAGTAACCATCAATTATCCATGAGTAAAAGTACATTCCTCATCAAAACATTTTAAATGTATAGAACAGAGATTAAGAGAATTTAGACATTTCTATGAATTTGACCATGTTTTGATACAAAATGTACACAATTTGTGTTATTTATTTATTTGTTTATTTATGTATTTGTTATAAGGACTAAATTACACTTCATGTGAGAAATCCTGTTGGAAATTGTTCACCCAGAGTATTTTGAGCTGGAAATGCACTCATTTTAAATAATTATTAGTAATGATTATATTGAACAGTAGTCTAAATAAAATAAAAACTGATCTGAATGTCCTTTATTATTTTTTATTATTATGTATGTGTCACTATTGTCCCTTCTCATGACTTTTGAAATGAAATTTGAACACTGAGTGAGCAAAGAAAGGGGCCAAACAGACATTCCCTACTCATTTTCCTCTGTAACCTAATATCTAGGTTAGTGACATTATTCCCACCCCTTCTCCCTGATCAGTCTTACGCAGTTTGAGCATGTACGTGTGGATAGAGCACAAGATATGCACTAGACAACTAATTAGCATAATCTCTATATAGACATTAGTGTTGGTAAACTTCTCCAGAATAAACAATTTCATACCAAACCACTCAAAAACGGACCCCACCAGTTCCCATTAATATGGGAAGTACAGTGTGTTTTCATTATTAAATTAAAAAAAGTAGCAGAGTAGCCAAATACTGCTCCAACATTTATGAAGAAGTCACAAGTTTTGACAGACAGTCTTTGTCCACCGGTATAACAATGTGGGTGAACATGCCATGCTTTCAGAGTATATGCACTGACTGAAGCTTTCAGTCCTTGTTTTTTTTTTTCCATATACATCAAGAGAAATCCTGGTATTCCCTCATCCTCTTGCCTATTCTCTCTAGGGAAGTGCATAGCATATGAGCCTCATGTTTAATGCATGAGTGCAGCAGAGAGAGTCGGTCTTCCATTCTTAAAGTGCCATATAGAGGCCCGGGCCAGGGTCTCTGTAGTAATTATAAAATCTAATGGCTCTTTTTGGAGGAGTGCAGTGGATTGCTTTCACTTGAAGTGCGGGAGCCAAATGTGTGCGTGCCGTTTCATTATGCCGAGGCATCCCCGGGGTGGCAGAGGTGTCAGGAAGACAGCTGTCACCTCTGCTGAGGGCCGGACCACCGGGAAGCTCTTGTGTGATGCTAACACACTCTTAGTGTTGTTGATTCTTAACAGACTGAATGGAAAATGTTTCTTTGTAAATGTAATGACTAAAGAAGGCGTGCAGTTCCACATTTGTGATTAAAATCCATAATTAGCCTGTATAAAGTAGGAATCCTTTGTCAGTATTGTAGCTTTGGCAGTGCTGGTGTTGATGTCACACTGATCACTTCGACAAAAGTATTGGGACATCAAGACATTACATCTAGAGGGGCTTTTATGACGTCCCATTCTAAATCTATAGTCATCATAATGTCAACCTCCTTTTGGTCCCTCTTTGCAGCTGTAACAGCAGATTTGGAACTCTGCAGTTATTGAGTCAGCAGAACGTTGGTCAACCCTGCTCTGTAACTCTATGATGCCTCTTCATGGCTGGAGTTGCTGTGGTTCCTAAATGCTTCCACTTTTTAATAGCAACACAAACAGTGGAATATTTTGAAAGGAAGAAATTTCACAAACTGAATTGCATCGGTAGCATCCTGGTACAATACAACTTTTGGTTCAGTGAGCTCTTTAGAACAACCATTTTTTCACAAATGTTTGTAAGACTGTGCTTGATTTCATACATATGTGACAATGAGACTGAATGAAACACCAGAATCCAATGATTAAGTGGTGTGCCCAAATACTTTTGGTCTTGTGGTGTATATGGAATAATTAACATGCTGCTAAAATCAGGCTCTTACTACTTTCTTACACCTACTACTTCCATCTGAACCACATAATGGAAAGGAATGACACTGCTGACCATGTCTGAATAGGCATGTTGGGAGCAGGTGTTGGGTCAGTTTTGACCCAAAAATAGAAAGGTTATACAAACATTTCACGCGGTATGTGGCATGTGGGCCACATGTGGCCCAAACTTCAAATGCACGAGAAACCTTACAGGTGGCTTCTACAGCTGGGCCATTTTTGCACTTATCGCAGCTTAATCATGAATTCCTTAACCAAGTTGTCTTCTATCTAGACAGGTTAGAAAATGTCAGTGTTAAATAAATGTTAAATGCATTGGGTACACTTTGACTCGAAGAACATATATCATATAACATATAACACACATAAAGACCCCAAACATATGAGAAAAATGTAGGTGAGACTTTTAAATATGACTTAGCTTTCAGTTCACCATCAGGTGACTTTATTAAAACTGTGCAATATGACAGTGGCAAACATGAATGTGAGCCATGAAAGACTCTCTAGTGGTCTGCAGGTCCATTCTCAGGGGTAGGCATTAGTCATAAAGTGGGCAGGCAATGACACTTTAAATAATAAAATTCTAAATAAATAAATAAATATGTGTTGAAAAAAATGCACAAATAATAACATATTGCAGAAATAACACAAGGCAAATTTATTATTATCAGTTCAAATCATATGGAAATAGAGTTCGTTTTGAAAGTACTTTTTATCCACTTTCATTTGTAGAGAGCATTACTCCACAGCAGAGGCAGAGAGCTGCACTACTCTGTGCTTTGTGCTCCTCCTGGTTAAGTACACCTGATTGAACTGTTAATTACCATGTTTAGTTGCTTTGTTAGAGCAGGGTAATCAGGAGCCTGGCACTCCAGGACCCGGGAATTTATGATGGTGAGTAAAACCATTTCCATATATATATATAAAACAATAAAACTGTGCACCCCTAGTCAAAATATGTTAGTGTGAATGTTTTAGTGATTAGAATATGAACTGATCTCTAGATGGCATAAAGTTAGCATTTAAACATTCAGTATGTTTTGTACAATTTCATAGAAAAGGGGAAATTATCAGGAACAGTGGAGCTTGAGATCTGGTACATTAAGAAAAATTGGGACCATGGGAACACTGCTTGTAGGATTGTTAGAAAAGCAAATCAAAGTTCTCCCTGACTGCAAAGCAATCAAAGAACACCTGTCCCACTGTTTTGCATGGGGGTGGAGGGATCAAGTTTCTTGCTTGTGTTGCATCCAGTGGCACAGTGTATATTTCAAAGGTAGAATGAAGAATAGATTCAATTAAATAAATAAAAAAATCACACTGAGCAGAAAACAAGCTGAAGGTGAAAGATGGTGTATCTACAACAGGATCATGGTGCAAAACACACCTCAAGCTGAAGGTTGTGCCATGTCCCTCCCTTTCTATGTCAGAAATTATGAATTGTATTCACATTTAACTATAACTACAGTTAAATGAACTCTTAGTGTTCATTTAGATGAATGATGTTGTACTGGCTGCTGAATTATACCGTAGCCTGATGATGAAGTGTCATGAAGAGCTTGTCAATCATGTCCACACTGATAGCACCTCCTGCAGTTCCCTCAGCTTCTGGCACAGAGCCAGACTATTCATGAAGTGAATTCATCATGTTCATTACTCTCTCTGTGTGTTGGATTTCATGCAATAGCTCACAGCACTCTCAGGCAGACATTAAGGATTGTTGTTAAGCTTGTTCTGTAGAAAGGCCCTGGAATGAGAACTGAGCTGATCACAATCACAATCCACATTGTGGTCAGCTCAGCATTGGTCAACCTAGTCTCTATATCATCACTGTTGAGCAGTATTTAGATTTTTGGATGTTTTAACTGAGATGAGTTGAATCGATAGTTGTTCTTTACCTTGTGTCAGAATTTCATGATGAATGGACCAACAGAGATAGAAGGTTTTTGCAAAATGTTCATTCGGTGACTATGTTTACCATAGACACATATTTTTCTTTATACGCAAAACAGTTACACTCAGAAGGAATCAACCAATTACAATGTACAACTGCTCAATAGCCAGACTGCCATGGAGTCACTCAGATTGGCAGCAGATCATCTTCAGTGACATTTGCTCCCTCAGACTCCTGCTGCTGATGGCAAACAGCATGCCCTGGGATTCAAACCTGGGATCCTTGAATCATAGTGTTAGAACATTTGACTGCTTGCAATCACTTGGAACCATATTCTATTAACCAGATTGAGATCAATGAAAGGTTACCTAAGACTGGACAAAATGCTCAATAAAATGCTGTGTTATGTAAATTTGACATAACATTAATTCTGACTATAATGGACCTGTTGTTTAATGTATGATCAGTGATGCCACACCTCCATGTGTTTGACAGCCCTTCTATGTGACTAACTATCTACTTCATCTACTAGCCTCAGACACACTTGCAGCAGCATTGCATATTTCGTTTACAACAGAAATGGTCTGCAGATCCAGTTTTCCAGTGCTCTAAAGTTCCTGTCACCTGCATGTGGAAATGTTAGAATGGTTGCAGTGATTCAGGAGGGAGCTGCTGAATTTACTATAGATTCAGTTTAGTTCAAGGGTTCTCAACCTTCTCTATATCATGGCCCACCTATTTATAACTAGAAAGCATAACGGCCCACAAGAAAAACAAAACTCAGCTTTTAATGTAAAATATTTTTTCCCATTTATTATTATTTATTATTTCCAACAATGAAGGAATTAGGGTGTCATGAGCTTAAGAGAATTAGACCCCACACACTTCAGTTTTGTTCACTAAAGAAAATTGTTGTGTATAGAACCGTGAACAATCAAAGAACCGTTTGTCTGATTAAAGGGTTTTTTGCATCTTGAAAGTGTTCTTCAGTATAATGGCGAATGTTTTGTAGAGGGTTCTATATAGAACTTTTTTGAAAAGGGTCCTATGTGACACCAAATACGATTCTATAAATGGTTCTATATAGAACCCTCTACAGCACATTCTCCATCAATCTGCAGAACCCTTTCAGGAGGCAAAAAAAACCCTTTTGTTCATACAAATGGTTCTTTGAGCCTCATTTTAAGGGTGCATGTCATGTACTTATGATATCACGTCATGCCTCTGTTGTATTTGCAGATAATGTTGATAGTCTAAATTGAGTGAACTCTCAATTTTTACTTATTTTTACTCTTTTATAGAATATCTTTAATTTTATAAAGATTTATGATGAAGTGCCATTATGAGCCCACATGGACTACTGCCTTCCCCTCAGGATGGGCCTGCGAATGACTAGAGAGTGCTTTCACGGCCCACTGATGGTCCCCAGCCTACAGATTGAGAAACCCTGGCTTTATTTCTGTAGTCAGGACTACATGTGGAGTGGAGTTTAGCATCTCTTGTGGTTCACAATTCATAAATGAAACAGTAGTTTGCAGTGTCGTTTAAGGTTTTGAATCAGTGTTATATAAAGTGGTCACATATCTCGCAGTTTATATAATCCGAAAAATGGACTAACCCATAACCTCTCGACTCATCTTCTTAAGCACTTCTCTTTCACAGCTCTGCTTTATGAAAAAATAATCAGATTACCCCTCCAAGAGTAATTTTAGCAAGCAAATCGTTTTCGTTTGCTGCAGAGATATTGGCTAGCCCAAAAAAAGTGCCTGTGTCTCAGATATCCCCTCAAACGTGATCTTATCCCCCTGAGACAAGCAAGACCTCTTCCAAAATCCCCAATCATGAGCAGCAAATATCCCCAGTAACTGCAAAAGACAGGAAATCTGGGATTTGTATTTTTTTCTAGAGTTCTCCACACATCTGTGTTCCCATGTGTGCTGGGGCAGATGTCAAAATTCCTCAGACCTTTTGGGACCCGTTTATGCTGTGATGAAAATAGCTGGTTTGTACAAACTAACTCAATCAAAAAAGATTAACTGGATTAGCTGCAGTTTAAAAATTGTACACTTAGTTATAAAGTATATATTTCTGCTTTTGTCAGTGTTTAAAGTGTAGATGTGCATTAACTTTAAATGTATGAAAACATACATTTGTGTTAGTTCCAGTCAGGCTGGTTGACCACATTAACTCTTTTTACAAGCCTACAGTATGTTTCTCAGCTTCCTGATTTAGCTGGTTTCCAAAACATGATCAACCGGACCATGACAAAGCTGGTTGACTAGCATTACAGGCATGACCAATTTGGTTGACAAGCCTGACCACCAAGAACAAACTTATTGATCAGCATGACCAGCATGACCAAGGTGATTGAAGAACATTACCAGCAAGACCAAGCCTGTCAACCAGCATGACCACCAAAACCAACCTGGTTGAGCAGCATGACCATCAAGTCCAAGCTGCATGATCAACATGACCAGCAAGACCAAGCTGGTTGACCAACAGGAACGTCAAGACCAAACTGGTCGACCAGCATATTCAAGCTGATTGACCAGCAGGACAAAGATCAAACTGGTTAACCAGCAGGACCACCAAGACCAAACTAGTTGACCAGCATGGCGAGCATCACCAAGCTGGTTGACCAACATCAACAAAAAGACCAAATTGGTCAACCAGCATCACCACCAAGCCTCCATAACCGGCTTTTTAACCACCTTGACCATTAAAGACCAGCTAAGACCACCTGAAACCAGCCGCCAGCAAAGGCTGGTCTTGAGATTGATTTTTTCAGCCAGAATCTTTTGTATTGGCTTCAGTTTCATGTCCTTTTGTGTTCATTCTATTTCCAAAACTCTAAATGTGTTCATTTGTTCAGTATACAGTAGTGTTCATTTCCATCAGCACCTCATCTAAGTTGTGCGTTTGTACTAGTGCCAGTTTTAAAGGTGTACATTGTGTTAACTCTTATTCTTCTTGTTGACAGTATACAGACTGTACTATCACATTGCTGTGTGTTTGTGACCTAAATGTATATGAATGTGCATAAACAGGGGCCTTCCTGTTGCTGAGACAGCTGTGTGTGTGTGTCTGTGTGTGTGTGTGTGTGTGTGTGGGTGGGTGCCAGGGGACTTGTGGTGAAACAAGTGTTCCTACCATCTGGCCTGCTGAGGGATGAGGGCCAGAGATGGACGCCTACTTCCTCAACATTCGCCACATTGTCAGCACCCTCCATAAAAGAAAGCCGCCATGAACAAATGACTCCTCCAGGCCGTCCACAGCTGGCCATGGAGAGACACAGAGAGAGCCCAGTTGTGGATGGCAGAAGCCTTTCTTTGTCTTGCCTGTATTTGGCCATGGTTTGTTATTGTGCTGAAAGATTCTCATGTTTGATTGTTGTTTACATGCCCCCAGGGCTTTTTAGAGAGTGACAATTATTTTATGCAGTACATCTAGAGTCCAATCTAAGCTTTTTAGCATTCTGTCCATCTATCAGATACTGAAGAACCTATGTGTGGAATCTTGGGCTTCATCAGGACTCGACGCTGCTTACTGACGACACGGACTCTCCTACACTGGTGGTCATACAGTCCTCTTTTAGTTGGAGACTAAAAAACAGTTAAATGTCTGTTTCTGTCATGGTTTATTTTTCCACAATATATTGTAGCAGCTTGTTTACCGCAGGTTTTTGTGTGTGATGATTCCCAGTGGGAGGCATGTCTGTCATTCTATCCACTGGGATTTCCTCCCCAGAAATCTGTGAGCAGATTAGCATAGTAATTGCCTGATGGACGTTTTCCTCGTCTTTGCCACACATTGGGATCTACAAACACTAAGAGCCCCCCAAAAGTAACGTGACAGATCATTGAATAATGTGAATCTTACTCAAGTGTGAAAACTGCACACTGAGATTCAATGCTTCTGAATCAACCTCAGCTACTGTAACTGTGGAGCCTCTCAGAAAAACTCTGTGGTTACGAGACAAATTAGCCGAGTGTGCGTATATGAATGAGCTGACTGTGAGCAGTTCAGCTCCTCAGGCATTCGCTAAAATAATGTTATGAATAATTGATTCATATACATTTTTAATCTTCTTGTCAATAGAAATCAGGGAGAGCAGAAAAATGATTGAATCAAGAGAAATTGGGCTTTGAGGAGGCATCAGCTGCCCTTAAGGTTAGCAAGGTTTGAAATGGTTTGAAGTGGGTTTTAAGTGAAAAAATGCATTTAATTTGTAGCACAAGTTGTTGGCAGGTCTGCTCTCTCTAAGCTGAATTAAAGAAAAAATTTTAGTTTTAGCACAACATGGCAAAAACTATCTGCTTAAAAGTAACTATATTTTAATTAAGTAAATTGAAATAACTTGCTAATGATGGTAGGTTTGTAAATGCTAGCTAGGTTTTTATCATATCTTTTTACGTGTTATTTATAGCTTGTATTCTTGGATATTTTTCCATGGTAGATCCCTTTATGATTAAGGCACAATTATACATGGCCATTAAACCCTGACGAACAGGATTAATGCATTAATGTTAAGTAATATAGTTGCACGATTTCACAGATCTTTACTCTGATCTAATAGGGCTGGGCGATATTTCAATATTTATATCTATATCAGGATATAAACAGTGCACAATATGGGCAGAGACGATAGTGTTTGTAATGTGTTTTAAATTTTTTTTAAAAAGGTTCTGTTTCAACCTTTTTTCTGTGTATCGTCATTCAGCTTAAAAAAATATTGGGCTACGAGTTTGTCCATATCACCCATCCCTACCACCAACCCTCACACACACTACTGTGGTCCTACAACTTAGGCCTACCTAAAGCCCTCCAGCCACACCATCCTAACCATGACAGACTCCCCACTGTCCCCAGGGTCCTCCTATTTGAAAACCAAAATATGGCCACCCTACTTTATTGAGTTCTAACATTTCATTTTTGTCTAATGAAAAAAAAATAAAGCTCTGCACTGACTCAGTGCACGTTTGTACATCAGCTAAATCGACTTCAAAACAGTTCAATCCACTCTTTTGTTTTTCAGCATAAAGAAAGTACATGAACACCATTCAAAGCATTTTCCTAACCATATTTCCCTAAAGACCTTCACACATTCAAGAAAGTGTTTCAGCACTGTCTATGAATCCTTGTTGGAGAGTGTTTTTTTTTTTAACTCAACCACTTCAAAACTAAATCGGCCTCCATCTTAAACTCAGAAGCCCTTGAACTTTTCATCACTCTACCGAACCTCTTTGTTGTGAACATGTGCTCATCATTGCTTGTTGGCAGCCATCTGAACCCAAGGCCATCTTAGCCTTAACGGCTCTCGTCTGAATAGCTCTTTGTGACTGTGAAGCGAAGTGTACAGTACATTAATACATTTTATATGTTTCATACGGTATTTTTTGAGTTTTGTGAAGTAATGCAATATAAAGGTGCACTCGTTAACTTGCACCTTCAAAACAATCATGATATATGTGATGGTATATGTAATATATTCTTTTGGCAGAAGTGTGAGGCGAAGACGATTAAAAGAAGCAGTCACGTCAGGTAAAGCAGATGATCCAGGCTGGCAGAGAGGCAGATGTTGGAAAGTTGGCAGCCGTCTCAGAAATGAAAGACAGGTTGATTTATGGTGCTGTACTTTTGAGCGGAGTTGTGTGAAATGTGTACTGGCACTTTGCCTTTCCCCCGGCATTCCACTGCCAGCTCTGGGGTTCTTTTGTTGTTTCTGTTCTCAGTGTAGCTCTAACAGAACTTGCCCCAAGACGTCATGCCTTTGTGTCTTTCACAAGAAACACCTTAACCCAAATAAACAGTTCATCTCTCCATATGAAAAACTGATATATGGCTAGATATGTCTCTACTTGAGCATTGGAATATATCTGCATTACTTGTCCTGGTACTTTTTAGGAATAAACAAATGATGCAGAATGAATGTCAATGTCCAACGTCTGGCAAACATGTATACATTCTGTTCATGATTGAGGCGACTTTACCACAAACTGCATCAGTGTGGCATAGAGGCAATCAGTTTATGACACTGCTGAGATGCTACTGAAGCCCAGGCTGGTTTCATTGCATCCTCCAGTTCATCTTTATTGCTAGGTTGACTGTATCTCATCTTCCTCATGGAGATAATATTCATAAATCCTCTGTTTGATTCAGGTCACAAGTGCTAGTAGTTTTGGCCCTGTGAGCAGGTACTGAGTGCTCCTGGAAAAGGAAATTGGAATGACTGCAGAAACATCCCACTGGACTTCAAACACCTTGGATTCTATGTGTCTCCACATTTCCCCAAGTCTCTATGAGCTTGAGTTGAGACACTTGGATTCTTTAGTTCCAAATTAAAGGCTATTTTACTCTCATCTGAAAAGAGGACTTTGGAGCACTGAGCAACAGTCTGGTTCTTTTTGTCCTTAGCACAGGTAAGACGATTCTGTCTCTGCTTCAGGAGGTTGTTGATATTAGATAGTGAAGTTCTCTCAAGTTCTCAAATCAACTTTTCTTGACAGTCCTCTCAAGGTTGTTGTAATCCCTTTTGCTCACGCACCTTTTCCCCTCCACATTTTCCCCTTCCAGTCAATTTTCCATGAATATCAAAACCCAAGGTCAAAGTCAAAGAGCCCCTCAAACATCAAGTACAGCTCAGCTTGACATCCCTCAAGATGCATGGAAGACAAGGATCCAGACTCTTTTCTGTCCTGTCACCAAAGTGGTGGAATGAACAGCTGAGTCACTTGCTGTATTCAAACCCCCAACAGAAGACCCATCCCTTTCATGATCACTTAACACATTACATGCTTATGACTTTACTAAAGTCATGTGTGATAATGTGCAATATGTTGAGCACTGAGGGATCCATTCTGACATTTGTATTTGGTAGCAGCTAAGCTTGAGCTATCTCTAGAGTCTAGCTTCTACAAACTAGTTGAGGATTTATTTTCTGAGTGAACAGCAAAGCACTTTTGTAAGTCACACAGGATAAGAGCATCTGCCAAATGCTATAAATGTAAATGTAAAATTAAAGGACAGCCAGCATGACAACCATTAAAATAAAGATACAGCTATAGTTTATTTAAAGCTACCAGTAATTCCCATAGAATCAATACACCGTTGCATATATATATATATATATATATATATATATATATATATATATATATATATATATATATATATATATATATATATATATATATATATACATATATTCTTATGTACTACTTAGAGGCCTCTGACAGAATACTCGTCCCATAACAGACATCTGCACTAATTTCAGAGACAACACCCTCCAGCTGGGACAACTTTGGAGGTGGCCATTTTGACCATTTTTGAGTAGGTCAGGCGTCTGATCTTCAGGTCTTGTCAAAAGGATGTCAAAACAAATAGCAGAGTGATGAATACAATGTGAGCACGCCGTTGGAATTCGCACGGCCCCACCCTCCAGGCTTTGCGGTGTAAATCGAGCTTGCTATGGACTTTAGATTCTGTTTTTATGAGCCACAGCACCCAAACAAAGGCCTCGGGTGCTTTTGAATAAGACAGTGCCCTCGCAGACCTTGCCGGGGAATGTGAATGTCAGCAGTGCAGGTGGTTGTCGTGTTCTAGGAGACAACTCTCATTCACCCCTGCCCCTTGAATCCTAGGTTTATTATTATTCGGCTGTTATTCCGGGCTCATGTCGTGGAAAACTACATTTTCCTCACGTTCTTAAATTAAGAGTCGACTGTTGTATGTAGGGTGTCACAAAACCCAACCCATTTACACTGACAGTTAGGCCTACAGGTTAGTCCATTCGCATGATGATATAAGGAGCACTTTGGCCTAGATTACATTCTTAATGGGGTCCAATACAAGACAGCGAGAACAGTCATTTACATCAGTCAATGGTATGAATAGCCACAATGCACGTTTAGCAGTTTTGGAGGGGAGGGAGTAGCACTAACATCATGGAAATGTGAGAATCTTTTTTTCTCTCTTAACTCTTAGAACATGAGATCCACTCTTTGTGGACAGTTATCTGCAGATATAATCCATATCCATATCCATTGTTTCCAACTGAATTTAATCCCAGTTTAAAGGCCAGAAGAGCCTTTATTTTTGTTTGGAATACTTTTTTTTTTTACATATTTTGAAGAATTTATATTTATAAATATCTAATTATAATAAATAAATGTTTTAGTCCTTATAAGCAAAACTAACATACAATTGCATGCATAAGTAAATCATAAGTAGCCTAAGATCTCTTGAAATTAACTGGTGTGTGAAACTGTCTCGTATATTTACTCTTCTAGTTTTTTGGTGAAAAGATGTATGACAAAGTTTCATCAAACTATGAAAACATCCCACAAAATTGGCCTTAAGGGTTGTAAAGGTTAATTATAACTGGGTGGTCAGACCTATTGTTAAATCCCTGTTTTGTTTCTAATTAGGTTAATCTTGCTCTTGTATGCACAAAACATACATGTACAAAGCAATTGCCCACGAGTGACGTTCCACTAACTAATAAATGACGTTTTGCCATCGCCCATTGTTTCACGCTGTTCAGTCAGAGAAACATAGTGAACAAAAGCTGATGGCCAAACTAAAGTAATCCTACCCAACCAACATAACCAAAAGATAGCAAACTTACTAACCCACATGTCTTTCTGTTGGCCTGTAATCTGTTCATTGGTCTGTTTGTCCATTCATCCAACCAGCCCTGCCAGCTGACTGTGTGTATTCCCTGAATGCCAATCCATCCTTAATCAGTCTTTGGCTGTTCATCTTGTCCCATGTTTATGAGTAACTCCATTTACAACTTCAAACTCAGAACTCTGAACTCCTGTAACCTGTAAAAGTGCAAAATCTTTGTCCTTCTTTTACTCCTCTAGCTCACTCCTCCACTCAGTCTACCCCCACATCTCTTTATTATATTCAGAAGAGAAGCAGCAGATGGAAACATTTTATCCATATCTAGACCAGGACAGCCCCATCCCACTTTGGGTAGAGATGGATGGATGGATGGATGGATGGATAGATAGATAGATAGATAGATAGATAGATAGATAGATAGATAGATAGATAGATAGATAGATATTTTTAGTTTTCTCCATAATGTGAATCTGACAGTTGTTCTCAGAAT
Source organism: Acestrorhynchus altus (assembly GCA_034509495.1). Classification (NCBI taxonomy): domain Eukaryota; kingdom Metazoa; phylum Chordata; class Actinopteri; order Characiformes; family Acestrorhynchidae; genus Acestrorhynchus; species Acestrorhynchus altus. The sequence continues at coordinate 13,347,509 of CM067522.1, read as the reverse complement.
TGGTATCAGAATTTCATGATGAATGGATGAATAGAAATGCTCCAAAATTACTTATTTTACTCTTACTTTACATGAACGTCGATTCAAAATTAAGAGGATTTTTGTTTTTCCCGTAAAGTCTCCATTTTGCAGATATGTTTTTTATGACTGCACCACCTCCTGCATATGCAGAGCCTGTTTTACACATTTCTTCCCTGAATCTCCCCTGCTGTGTTTAGTTCATAGTGGTGCAGCCTGCTCCTGAGTTATATGTCAATCCTCTATACTCATTAAAGTATTAAGGACCACACTCAGACTGTTCTCACATAGTTCGATCAGCACTTTAAGCAGTGCTGTTTAATATATTTATTTCTGTATTTCTTTGTATATATTTTTGCCATTTTTTATATTTTACACTGCGTACTCTGGAACTTTCAGTTGTCAGATTTTATAGTCCACTAAATACAGTCTAAATACTGTCTATTTAGGTCTATTTAGCAGCGACAAAAATGTGTTTATCAAACTGAATAGATAATTTATAATAAATAATAATGAATAAATCATTTCTCAGTTTGCTTCAGGGATTATTTAAATTTCCATTACAGCGCAATAATGAAAGCTTTAGTGAAACTGGACTCTGCTATGTCACCCCTATTCAGACCAACCTGAGTCCACCTTAAAAGAATGTAATTTGGGGCTCAGTATGGTTCAGCACTTTAATACACTAGCACTATGATCACAGGTTGAAACCCATGGTGATAACATCTCTCTCAAATGAATATCTCCTCGTTTGCTTCAAAAGACAAGTTTGATATGTCTTTCATATCACTGATAACTGAAAATTCGGTGGACCTTCTAATCTGAGCCTGTATTTTATGATAGGGCTTTGGCCTTACCATTCAATTTGAGACGTCCCACAGATTACTCTGACAAAGTAAGAAGGAATGATGGTGATGGGCTACCATTTTCATTCATGAGTATTATAATACAAAGGTCAAGCATAATCACAGAGGTTAGCCTGGCTCACAATGGCTTTGTTCTGACTTCAGCAAATTGTCTATTGATCAAAATCATTGACGTATGTTTAGGAATCAGTGTCAGACTATGAATGGAGATAATGTGTGCAGTAATTCAGTGTTATTATACAAAATGGCAGTTAGATCAAGTTGGACTTCTCGATAATGGGGCCAATAATTGCTATTTAAGCTGCCGATATTTGGCACACACTAACAGTATTTACCACACAAGGACAGCTTCTCAGAACCTCACCCAGCCTAATGACACCCCATTTACGCCTGTGCTCCCTGATGAAATGCAAATTAAAAAGCCCCCATCCGTCCATCCTTTCCTCCAAATGGTGCGATGTTGAGTGTCTGATTGAACCATAATTGCAGCTATTTGGCTTAAGATTCACTTGTCTGGCTGGCAGACAAGTAATTAAGATTGGTAGGAGTGCAATGACTTTGCCAGACCCATCTGTGGACACATGTTCCTATCACAATCCGCAATCTGGCGACTGAATCATTATTTTATCTCAGGCCTGCATTTACCACACATACCATGATTTTTGGGGAAAGGGAGTTAAGACAGGTTTAATTAGATAAACTATACAGTCCTCATTTCAGTGTCATCTCAGCAGTACAGTGAAAATTAGCCTCTGCATTTTATTCTTCCAAGGCAGTGAACACACACACATTAGGGGCAATGAGCACATATATACTTGGAATGGTGGGTAGCCCTGTGAGCAACCTGGGTGCAACTGTGGGGTTAGGAGCCTTACTCAAAAACACCTTAGTCAAGAATGAATAGGTGCAATAAAGTACCTTTATTTTATTTCACGTCAGCCCACGGGATTGAACCAGTGGCCTTCTGGCCCCAAGCCTGCTTCTCTAACGTTTAGGTTACTCAGCACAGAGGAAGCCAAGAATGTTGAGGTGTTATCCCTTCACTTTCTATCCGTTTAGCCCAGGGGATTGAACTGGTGACCACCTGGGTACAAGCCTGATTCTCTAACCTTTAGGCACCTCAGTGCCCAAGGAGGCACTGATCGAAACTGACATGTTATTGAGCTAATCTATATGAGTGACCAAGCCAGTGACTTCAACATGCAGCTCTCCATATAAGAGCTTCTAGAGGTTCTAATACAAGGAGCAGATGCAGGATTTTGCTGAGGGATACCAAATGAATTTCCAACACAAATTTCAATGCAGATGAGGAAAAGTGTTTCATTTTAGAGTACACTTGGGCTTTTATGTAAGCCACAGCATCCAACCACTTTTAAAACGAGCGATTTCAAAATGTGTATTAGTTCTGAACCGTGCATTGCCTGTCATTTTCATTGCACATTGCCAGCATCTAATGAATTGTGACAAACCATTCACACTTAAAACCACTGTTATCACACAGTCTACTTTTATTCTTTGCAGCTTTCAACTCAGACCACATAAGTACAAGAAATAACCAGGACAGACAAGAAACCAAGATAAAACTTAATTCACAGACCTCACTTTCATGAGAGACTTCATCCAAATGATGTATGAACATCTGGGCTGACTCCATCAAAGGGTCATTTCAGTGTCATTTTGTGGTTAAGTCTCCTTGCTTATGAAACCTCCACAACCCTAATATGCCATAGACAACATACAGCCATATGAAGATAACCAGGAGGTTGGTTATAGAATCTGTGGTAGATATCATCACTTCTGAAAGAGCTGCAGGCTTTTGTGTGGAGCTGATGAAGCTGAGCAGAACCCCTGAAGCCACTTTCAGCACTTCATTAATCAGGCCTTAAACAGCTGCGGGCCCCTCTGCCTCTAAAATTGGTAGAGGTAAGGGGGGGTTTCAGTGCTGATCCTATATCAGTCTTGCTGTTATTCGAAGGATTGCTGTTTGGGTGGGTAAAGTGTCAGGTATGTTTTTGTTCAAGAAGGTATAAACGATGTAAACGGTCCCTCAAAGGTACAATAGTACCAATAGGTTCTCTACATTCACTTTCCCAGGAGAGTCAGGCAGTGTATGATACTGATACTGGTACTGATGATTGAGGGTAGGATAGTTATGGAGCTACACCAGTGAGCCATAACCATATCACATTAGTAGTACGGCTTTATTGAGCAATGAATTAGGCAGCACTTTCTAATTAGACTCAATGACATTGTACATCAATTTGTCCAATGAACTATCCTTTTTGCGGGTGGCAGCTTGGCACCACAGCTAGTGCGTGTCACATAGCTCCAGGGGCCTGGGGTTGTAGGTTTGATCCCTGCTTGGGTCGCTGTCTGTGAGTAGTTCCATGTGTTCTCCCCATGTCTTCATCATGTCCCCGCCTCCCAAAAATAAAGGTTTTATCCCTGTTTGGGTCGCTGTCAGGGCAGGTTTCCTCCGGGTATTCCGGTTTCCTTATGCCTCCCATGTAGCTACATGCTTAATTGTCCACTATGTGTGTTTAACAGTATGTGGTGCCCTGCGATGGACTGGTGCCCTGTCCAGGGGGTATTCCTGCCTTGCATCATGGATCAGCAGTGTCCCTATTCAGGAAGAAGTGGATAAAATAATGACTGACTGATTATTAATTTTGTGCTCCTTTTTCTCCATTAATTCCATTGTCAACTCCCTCTCTCTAGCTATGCCTTCTCAACAACAGTTGAGTGCTGGGAAGATGGCACATGCTTCCTCCATAAAACCATGTAAAACCAGCCAACTGCATCATTTAAACCTGCTGCTAGCACAGTATCTTTGGACAGCTGCAGGTGAACATTAACTGTCCAAATTTGTTACATCAAAAAACAAACCCCCAAAAGCCCATTTCTTGTCAGAGCTAATACCTCACCAGTTCTTTCACTAAGATTATCATTAATGCATGAAGATACACCCTTCTATGATCACACATGTTTTGATTTCCTCTAAAATGCAGAATCCAATCTTCTCCTCAGCTTTTGGATTCAGGTAGCCATTGCCTTGTGACCAGTATGTGTACTTGACAGCTCGATTTCACGCTAATGACCAGAGAATCAAGCAACTATTGTTACAGTAGATTCAGATTAAGGCAGGATTTTGTGTTCTCCTCAGTGTGGCAGCAATGGCACTGCCATGTTCTAAAGCTCTCTTGGATCATTAATTGCTTCTTTTAGGCTTTTGGTTTATTTGTCAGGATTTATTGCTCGGCGTGGATGGATAGCTCCTCTGTGTCGGCCGTTTTATAAAAGCCCATTCTCAAAGTGTTGGAGCTACCCAAATATTTATTCTGCCTGGACCAAGCCGACCATCTCAGTATGTCTTACTTCCTTTGCCAAACACTCAGAAGGCCTCTTGTGTTTAAAAAGTTTAGCTCTGCTCATTCTGTTTATAATAGAGGTGCAGTGAAGACGCGAGCGTGTCCATGAAAAAAATCTCCAAGGCTGTTGTGAATTGAGTGTTTTCCAGCAAAATCTCCATCGACTGAACTGTTTTCTTGAGAAAACCTTGTATTCCTAAAATAGCAAGGGTATAATTCTTAATGTATGTTTCAAACATTTCATCTGGACCAACAGACCGACCACCTTTAGAAAATGAATGCTATACTCTTAAACAAGTGGTTTCTATATATATTGATCACAGCTCAAAGAACCTTCAGTGTGTTTAAATGGTTCTTGGTCTGGTTAAACTGTTCTTTTGTATGATAAAATATCTGTTGTGGCTTCATCAAGGGTTCTATCATGAAAGCAATGGTTCTATATAATTATGCCCATTCCAAGAACCCGTCATGTGTTTAGATGGTTTTTGGCCTGCTTCTTCTATGTGATAGAAAAGATTTCTTCAAAGGTTCTTTACTAAATGCAGTGGTTCCATATGGAATGTTGGCAACTCCAAAAACCCTGAATGATTAAGTGGTTCTTTTCTATGATAGAAAAAGTGGGTTCTTCAAGTGTTCTTCCAGAGGTCATTACTAAACGAGTGGTTCTGTATAGAATGATGACAATGCTAATTAAATGGTTCTTGGTCTGCTTAAGTTGTTCATCTCACTGATGGATTTCTTGTTGGTTCTTCAAGGATTCTTTATTTAAGGGATTTGGGTTTTGTATAGAATGGTATCAATTCAGAGAACCATTTGAGAGCTTAAATGGTTCTCAGCCTGGTGAAAGTATTTTCAGGTTCTTCAATGATTGATAAAAAAATACAGGTTCTGTTTACAATGGAGACAACTAAAACCCTTTGCATTTTTAAATGGTTCTTGGTTTGTTTAAAGGGTTCTTTAACTAAAAGCTATGGTTCTGTTTAGAATGATGACTAATTGAACCCATTGAGTGTTAAAATGGTTCTTAGTTTGGTTGCATAGCTTAACTCTGCTGCAGGTTTTTCAAGGGTCTAGTTATATTGCTCTTCTTTGCGATGAAGGAAAATGCTACTCTACAGAAGCCATTGCGATAAGAATGCACCCTTTATATTGTGTGAACATCTCCAAATAAACTTTATGAGCGATACAGTAATAAAGTAATAATTTAATATGGCATTAATACGAGTGCCTTTATGACATGTTCTGAGACGCAGCACTCTGTAGGCCCTGTTCTGAGAAAGCGCTTTTTGTTCCCATTGCACAATGTGCTCTAGCATGTTTCCATAACACACTTCAAAGCATTTTTTTGGTCACTGGTTTCCAGCACGAGGGCTTCACAAGTGCATCTCTCATGCTCAGCGTCAACAGAGGAGACGAGCCGCTATTTCACGCATCATTACTGTAGCAAACAAACAACAGCACCACTGGCCTGCCTAAATGTAACAACTGAACAACAGATCAACACATCAGAGAACAGACATGCGGGAAATGTTTTTGTTCCTCCCTCCTCCTGCTCCTCCTCCCCCACACAATGAAACCCAAGCTGAGCTTCCTCAGGCTGCTGTCAGAAGTGTGTATTAGATTGTGTCCTAAGGCTCTGCACCTGGGTGCTGCTGACGCAACCAGCAGCCACGCCAGCAATATTTATGGTCACTTCAGGGTGACCACAGATGTCTGAACATCTTCTGTGTTCTGTCTGGGACATTGAGCTCTGCTTCCTCTGGCTCGTAGGGTTGGCTGGGTTCTCCCCTGTCCTATGTCCTGTTATTTTGATATCATATCAGGATTTTAGATCATATATATGACCTTCTCTCTCTCTCTCTCTCTCTCTCTCTCTCTCTCTCTCTCTCTCTCTCTTTCTCTCTCTCTTTTTATATATATATATATATATATATATATATATATATATATATATATATATATATATATATATATATATATAAGCAGAAAAAGGCTCTAAATTATGCAGGGTAGAGGTGCCTCCAAGACCAGGGTCCATGTTAGTCCATATGAAAAGATGTGGATACATGACAGAGAGCCTGCCTCGAGCTGGCCACACCAACGGTAGTTGTCCCAGGCCAAGAGAACCTACTGGCACAGCAGGCAGCAAGTATTCCACGCCCGGCAGCCACTGCATCTGTAGCAGATCAGGGTGAGACGAAAGAGCAGGACAAGAGAAAAAACACAGACAGAAGGCATGCAAGCCTTGCACGTACCAGATGACCTTATACAGTCAGTCAGGTATAGTGATAAGGCCTGTCCTTTCTTATGTCACATACATGGCTGAGCGTGAAGCATTTGTCTCACAATGTCAAACCAACCCACCAACTTTCATTCCTGTTGGTTGATTGCTTCTACCTATTTAGGAAGGCAGCTGCAACCTAAAAGGTTAAAGAAGCAGCCTGGGCTGAAAGGTCACTGGTTTGATCCCCAGGACTAGCAGCTATGCCCAAAGTGCCCTTGAGCAAGGCATCCATCCCCCAATTGTTCCCCAGAGGCTGAGGTGGATGCCAGATGTGTTTTCTCATGGCTGTAATCAAAATGGGAGCCCTTACTACTACAGATGTGCTCAAGGCAGAGGTTGGGTTCTGTTGTACTAGTGGGAAACAGCAGTAAGATACTATAAGAATTTTCTAAGCCTAACCTTAACCCACCCTTAACCTCATCACCCAAAAAGAAAGAAAATTGCCATGTAAATAAAGGTTGGCATCAAACAAAGCTCAAAGCCTGTCTCTTTCCACAACAATAACAACAAAGAACATAAAGCCCCAAAGATATCAATATTATTGATGATACTGATCCACTGCCACTCCCTCTCACTCGCCCTCATTTTCTCATTTGGTCACATAAAATCGGTGTATTCCACCTCAGATCCCATTTTATCAGAAGTTGCAGATGTTTGCTGTAATTTGTAATGACAGTGTCATGATGAATTTCAGTTATTAAAGTGATTTATGGCAATCCTGACAACATTTTCCAAGACCCACCAATGTCATTGCTGACCTCTTATTTAAAATATAATTGTAAATTGCCTCCTCTGCTATATGCAAAACCCCAAGCTGATGTTTCTCCTCTAGTTTTAAACCATTTCCTCAAATATTCCAACCTACAACTTACTGCAGCATCAATAATGAAAACAAGGATTATCTCCCCTATTTGACTGGTGTGCAGAGTTCAGCTCAAGGAGAATTTTACACACAAGAAAGTGTGATAACACACTCCCTCCTTCCAGGACTGTTTTTAACATGACCTTCATGATTCGTCCTTACCAAAGGACCTTAGGGGATTCCCAATACTATCCTAAGGGCTGTTTTATTGCTACATTACCACAAGTGAAGCTTGGTAGATGGAGCCTTGGAAAGGTCATGGATAGAAAGGCACAGGCGGTAAGATCGGGAGTAGGACTTACCCCAGAATCATTGTGTTCTGATTCAAACCTGAGACATTTTCTTAATGACAGTTGTCCACAGATAGCGTGACATGCCAGCCATCTACCAAGCAGTGGTAAAGGTGGTCAGTCCAGAGCAGGGGTTGGCAAACTCATATGCGGTAATGGGCCACGTTACAGACAGTCCAGTGTCAAGGAGGCTGGACCAATTTTTATTGGAAGACCAAATAAAACTGTCCACATGTTCTGAAAAGAGGCATGGAATTCTTAGTTTGCTGGTGGAGAAATACATTCTTAACATTGCCTTTTTTGTAATAACACAGTAATTACATGAGATAGTAACCTGGCATACGATGATATCTTTATGGAAGGCCTTTGGCTTCTTAAATAGGTAATTACTTGATGTGTACACACTATCAGAAGTTTAATATCTTGATGAAAAACACCTGTTTTATTTATTTTTATTATTATTTTTGAATGTAGAGACTTGAAACTGAAAAAAAAGAGATTTCTGAACAAAAAGTTGCAGATTGGTGTCTGCTTCATTATATTTGATTTTAATAACAGGAGCTTCTAAAAACAGTAATAAATTTGATAAAAGTATGATTTTCCACAATGAATTACTCGCAGATGCTTCAGTGCACCACAACACAATCACTACTGTTAGAAAGAGTAGGTTTTGTGTTGGTGTGTCAAGGCATTCCTGACTTATAAAGGTGAGAACACAAGGTGTGATTCTACCCTGTGATTCTAATATTCACTCATTTTGAATGTGATGTTAGCAAGGCCATGATTAAAAATACTGTGACTGGCATTGATTGAATTCCACACAGTGTGGAGCACAAAATGTGACCAAGTGTATTAAAATTGATTTGAGCATCACAGTAAAACATCACAGTAAAACAAGCAGAAATGGAGGTTCTGACTGTTTCTGCTGTCTGTCGTGCTTATAGGTCAGTAGAGTCAGTAGAGTTTTCTTTCATCTTTCTTGTTTTTAAACATGATTTTGAAATGATTTGGTGGACTGGTTTATAAACTTTACTGGGCTGCTTCCACTTCCCTGGGCCACCTCAGGAAAATCAACTGCCATGTCACCATTTCCTTCAGGTCTACAGAGTTTTGCCTTCCATAATCTGAATAACTGTTTGAGCTCCGTTGTTTGTGGTAATAAGCATGGTTTGAGCCTTGTAGGCCACTGACAGTTTCATTTCTGTCCAGGTTCTGGAGCAAAACATGAGCAACTTTCTCTTGCTGTCCAAATGAAAGCACGGTTTCTTCACTGGAGTTTATAGAAGACATTAGTGGTATCTGCTTGTGGGCCCTGAGGCTCCTTCAGGCGCTGTATATCAACCCAAGGCAATAAGTGCAGCTTGGAGGATTTTCCAGTGCAAAGGCAGGTGTTGCTCGCTCTCCTCGGTGCAGAGCAGCATAGGGTTCAAGGTCAAGGTGAGACCCAATATCTGTGAAAATGAGGAAGGCATGCTGAAAAGCTGTATACAATAGATTTTATGATGCCGCCTTGGCATTTCTAGGTTTGTCTTTATTTAGGGTTCAGGGAGCACTGAGCTCTACCATGAATCAAATGCAGGACTTTTACTTGTTTTAGATGCATATCAATAAAACACAACACATCAACACAAACCTTTGGTTGATTTACTTTTAACAGTGATTACAGTGATGTAATACATATTTTATTCATGTGAAACTGACGTACAAATCTAAATCCAGAACATTCACCAGATAATACACATGCACAGAATCATAAATCCTCAACGATTCATCAGCACTATTATTCAATGGTTCATAATTAAAAGATCACTGCATACTTGCAATTAGGCAGTTTTAATGGAAGACAGATTGAATGATCACACATTCATATGATAATGACCATTATTATAAGGCTGTTTCAAATGACTGTAGTAGTGAGCATAACTGATGAGAGGATCCATGTACTCTGTAACTGTCATTATAATTCAGTACTTCATAGCAATATAATAGAATTGAGGTCATAAGATTACAAACCGTAATCTGCTTTTTGAAAGCATTTTTTTTTTTTTTTATAAAAAGAGGACATTGCCTATGTCATAGTCATACACACACATCCCCAGTAATGTAACTATGCTGTGGAGATCCAGGGCTCAGTGCAAGCATTTTCTTTTGGTTGATGGGGTGTGAGTTCATTCAAAAAGGGAGGGGGCCTGCTTGTGTCATTCGTCCACTCAAAAAGGGGGGGTGGGGGGTTGTGGAGGGGGGGGGGGTTCTCCACAAACATTGAGTCCAGGGGTTGTCAAGCTTTTGCATCTCACGACCCACCTGTTTATAAATCGAAAGCATAACAGCCCACAAGAAAAAATGTTTTACGTGCAGATGTCTGCGGCCGCAATGTCTCAAACTGATACTGTCCAATTTGCCTCGCGACACATCTGTGATATGACTTGTGCATTTTATTAATGTTTATATAATGTTTATATTTTGAACACAATATATCTCTTGATTTCCCCGTATACTGCATCATTTATTACATTTAAGTTTATTTACATTTATTAAATAAACTTTGAATATGGACTACTGCCTCCCCCTGAGGCTGGACTAGGGGACAACTAAAGAGAGCTTCAGAGCTCACTGGAGGTCCCTGGCCCACAGGTTGCGAAACCCTGTTTTAGATTTTTTTTTGTGCAGATGTGTGTCAAAATCTGCACACAAATAGCTTATAGGCAAACTTGTTCTCTTGGCAGCCATCTATGCACCTATGCATTTTGGGCCTTGAATGGGAATGATAGAGATGCCATTCTCCCTATTGCAGTCAGTAGAGCATCAAAATGATACAAAAGCTGTAATTTAAAGGTAAAATAGCTACATAATGTTTCTTTAAAGCTTGTTCCTACAACCGAAGCCTTAATTTTCTAAGTCTACATTGCTTCAGTGAAACAGGTCAAGGAACAATCATGGTATAGATGTGTTTAACGGATTGGCCTCCTGCGTCCAGGCTTATATTTGGCTTCCATTTTTCAGGCAGAGCATATGGGCTTAAGACAGGTCTTTTGTTCATGTCAAAATGTCTGGCAAAGCAATTTCCCCCAGCTTCCATGCAGGGATGTGAGAATGACCTCTGTGTGACGTTCACTGTTGTCTCACAGAAAGCAGCAGAAACATCAGCAGAGAGGGGATCTTGTGTGCTCATCTGCCTTCTCCGCTCTTTGTCCTCAATTTCACCCAGACAAAATGGCTAGGAAATTAGATTCATGTCACAAACATTGCATTTAAAAAAAAAAAAGCAGCCTGTCCACGACAGGCCATCCCAGAGAGCACTGCTTCATTATTCACTAGCCAATGAACTCTGTAGGACCTTCTTGTGGTGTGTGTGTGTGTGTGTGTGTGTGTGTGTGTGTGTGTGTGTGTGTGTGTGTGTGTGTGTGTGTGTGTGTGTGTGTGTGGGTGTGTGTGTGTGTGTGTGTGTGTGTGTGTGGGTGGGTGTGTGTGGGTGTGTGTGTGTGGGTTGGTGGGTGTGTGTATGCGCTGCAGGAAACAGATGAATTATTCACTAGCTACTTTTAAGGAAGCATTTATGCCATCTCAAGAGTGGTGCTCGGTTCAGGGTGCGCTGCTCTGTTCTCTCTCACCCTTCCTCCTTCATATCTAGGTTATTCTAGGCACTTGAGTGTTTTTAAAGGAAAAGCTCAGTAAAAAAAATCTAATTTACACTTTTTTTTTTCCTGACCTCAAAGGTAGTCAGTAAGACAACCACAAGGGATAATACAGAGTAGACAGTGAGCACGTGTTCCCAGAGTGGTGGGCAATGGGTGGCATCTGGGGAGCAGAGTGGGTAAAGGGCCTCGTTCAAAGCTCCAATAGTGTCAGCTTTAGAAATCTGGGTATCAATCCCACAACTCTATCATCAGTAACCCAGTGCTGAAACCATTGAGACACAACTGCCTCATGTCACAAGTTGTTAAAGCAGCATGTGATGATATCAGCTTGTTTGATATATCACCAACAATCCTACATCCTGTTTACACTTTACATCTAGCATTAACATGTGTTATTAATGATCAGATCATGTTCAGATTTCCACATGAAGAGCCAGGTGTGAATACCCCGAAAACACTGTGATCAGATTACAATTAAAACACTCAAACCACGTTTGGAGGTGGTCAGAGACGGATTTTGTGTAAACCGAAGGCGTTTTCAGATCCCATGAAGCAAACAAAAATATGTTTGTGCATCAATAGATAGCAATATTACAGACTTTGTTCCCTTGTGGTTTCACATATTCAGACAGAGCTGTTAGAGAAATGCAAGAACCATCTACTCATCTACATCATTGTTCATGCACCCTTACACTAAACTGTTCGTTTTAATGCAGCGTTGTGTATAATTGTTTACAGGGAGTAAAATGGAAATTATGTATGTGCTTGTATGTATTTTACACAGGAAAGTAAAATAATTTTCATTGAACGATAAGCATAAACAGAATCCAGTAAAAATACACCCACTTTCTGGATACAAAATGTTTTAAGAGTTAAAGTTATCTTACTTATTGACTTGTGAGTCATGCAAGCCTAGTTCAATATCAAAACCAAACACAGTCCCATTGTAATCCAGATAACTGTCCAGTGGCAGTGTTTTTGTGGATGTGTAAGAATGTTAAGCAAATCAAGAGTTTATAGGGAAATTGCTGGAGTGCTGGAAGTTTCAAATAGCAATACTAGTGGACATGTCCTGAAGTCAGCAGCCTAAACTCAATTAAAAAGGCCCCGATGTTCCAGCAGCCACTGATTTCACTTGCAGAAGTGCAAGCTACTTTTCTATTCCCACATTCGAGAATGGAGATTAAGCGTAGTGTTTTCAGAACTGTGCATGCTTTCACACATTTATCCTTCAAACACAATACTTGCTAAACTAAATATCCTGATTTAAAGTTCAAGAGCTTAGTCTTTTTCACCTCATTAAAGCGCTCTGACAGAAAGCCTTCATCTGAGACCCTTTTCCCGGGTTTTACCTTGAGAGCAAACACTCACAGGGAAACACATTTGCGAAAGGATTAGCATAAAGTTGCAGGCGTGAAAAATACAGCTATACTTTAAATAAGCTCCTTTTCAAAACTCTACGTATCACACTCATGGCCTTATTTTAGAAAGGCATTAAGGCTATTCAAGTAGGGGGCCAGAGTGGCTAATAAATGGAATACATCTGCATGCATTTCCGAAAAGGCCCTCTCCCAGAAGCGGGAGCTTACACACAGGATCAGCGCTGGAGCAGGACGATAATTCCACATCATCCCCTCCGAGCTTTGAAGTCGAGTTCCCCTTCACTTGTTTCGCCTGCATTAGTGCTGTTCCAATGAAGCAAAGCCACCCAAATTACACTTGTGAGTGGCCAACACCTGGGTAGCACCTCCCTCCTTTGCACTAATTGGTCCACTGAGTATAGCATAAGCTGTCTCTGACCCCTCTGGGGGCCACGGCAGCCAATCAGAAGGCCTCTCCTCTGGGCTGTGTGCACGGGCAAAGACGGCACTTTATCTTTCTCTTTCTGCGCCATTGGCACCAATTACCACAACATGGGACCCCGTCGAGCCAGCAGGGTGTGAATTTAGATGGCATCAGCTTTGAAGTACATTGAAGATGAATTTGGTGAAAACTCAGGAAAGGTCTAGCTAAGGTCAATAAGCCAGGGAGGGAATAGCGTGTGTTCTTGCAATGATAACCTGTACATTCACAAACATTTCAGAACAGAAAAAAATCAAGAAATGATTATAATTTCTACTTAAATATGAAGGCTCCTAAAATGGCTTGGGTTTACAGGTCTCAGCTTTAAAGAGTATCACGAGTAAATGTTTAAAGAGCAACACCAGTAAATGTTTAAAGAGCAACACCAGTAAATGTTTAAAGAGCAACACCAGTAAAATTACTGAAACTTTAGAAACTTTTGCTTATGTATGACCTTATACAAAAATGTGTTTAATGGAATTAATGAGGCCTGAAGCCAGCATGCTTATGCCATACCATGCCAGTTCTGGATAAGAACCTTAGCTGGTGTGTTAATACCACAGTAGCAATGTCGGAGGAGGGATATAACTTATTTACTACAGTAAATTGAAGAAATTGGCCTCTAAGTGGACTTTGCCATCAGAGGGCTGCACTGGTCCACCATCCTTTTGCTCTCCGGGTTGAATGTTAACGCCACACTAGTGACTTTGGGCACGGGTTGAAGCTGATGTGCTAGCAATGCTGGAGGAGACCATTAGCCAGCATGCTATCTCTGCACTAGAGATTCGGGTCGAGGACCATGGCTGGTGCACTAATGCCGTGGTTGTAATGTTAATCAGCGGCCACTCCTCCAGAAAAAAAAGTGGCTGGTGTTGGTTTTTAAAGATTGTTTACATTATATAGAGGTTCTATACACTTTATAGAGGGTCATTGAACTCATCACACGTCTCATTTACCAGAATCACAAGTAGTTGTTCAAAGAACCCTGTTTGGCATCTTAATTTTGAATAATAACCAAACACTTTACTCTGGTTCAGCTTCCTAGTAAAGTAACAAAGTTCAATTTACATTTATATCCTTCGGCAGAAGAGACTTACAACTTAATCATGTTAGACAATAGACAAATGTACCACTACAAGTCTTACTCAGAGGCTCAGTACATGGCTCGCTGTTCTTGGCCAGGCAAGGAATCAACTCCCAGTCAGACACAAAAAGAGCAATGGTGTTAACCACAACATATATCAATAACTTTAGCCCAGCTCATGTACATGTGAAAGCAATAGCTGTCGGGAACATATAATAGTGCCCAAATGGACATTTGTATGCCAAAAAACATACAATGGGTGAACAGGCCGTCCTCATGTAGCTGAGCAGAACTGATTCACATACTGGCAAAGCCATTTGCATGCCTATTAAACAAAAGCCTTGGTAAATCTCCCTAAATCCTTTCTCACACTCACGCCAAATGGCGCCCTAAGAATTGCTCAAGCAAAATATTTGCAGAGGCTGCTGGGCCTGAAAGTCAAATCAGCATATTTTGGGCCATTTCTCCAAGGGGGCTTGGGGAGAATGTTCGTCCATCTGTGCTCCCAGATAACCCAGCCCAAGATCCCAAACACAAACTCACTGCCCACACCATCCGGCTGTGATGGCGAATGGATATGAGTCTAGTATGAAAAATAACTGTATGTATGGCAGGTTGTGGAGTGTTCAGTGGGCTGCAGGTACAATGATAATAATGATTTGGGGTTTTTTTCATTGAAGAAATTCTGACAAAGCTTTCGATTTGATACGACCAATTGCATTTGAAATTGAGCAAATATGTAGTTCAGTGGAGTACAGTCTTTGCTGTCATTCAAAACCTTTGCTGTTTTTCACTTTTTTACATAATTTGAATTTGGTAGTCATAACAGAATGAATAAACCAATAGAAATACTCCCAAATGTCCCCCTGCAACTTGAGCCACATGTATTTTTTCTGTCCCTCCCTCAGCAGATTCTGGACTGAATTTTTCAATAGAGTCTCTAAAATATTTGGTGTTAATATTCCCAAGAATCTGCTCGTGGCTATATTTGTCTTTTTCTAAAAACATCTCTGGGCTGTCCACACTTCAACATCAGGTCTTTGTCTTTCATGTTTTTATTAGCGAGGCGACGTATTCTTTTGCTATGGAAGTCCCCGACTCCTCCATCAATTTCTTCTTGGTTTCGGGATGTAATTTGCTTTTTAAAATTGGAAAAGATCAAATTTGCAACAAAAGGTAACCCGGCCACATTTTACTGTAAATGGAATCCACTTCTGTCATACACTGCGTCACTTAAGGCTTTTCCTGATGACTGACTGATTTCTTACCCATTTTTGGGTAAGACTCCTGTTTTATTTATTTATTTTGCACACTTTATTTACTTAGTGTTATTTAGCACCCCCTTCCCCTTTGATTTATTTATTTTTATTTACCCCCCTATTTGTTTGTTTGTTTTTGTCTGTCTGTTTGTTTGTTTTTTGATATATTGGTATAATGTTATATTGTATAAGGTATTCTCCTTTACTATTTATTTACTATTTTTTGTATTATGTATGTGAACTGTTGTATGTGCTTACCATTGTCCTAAATAAAACGTTTAAAACAAGAAATTCTCCCAATGACTTTTTACCCCTACTAACCCTTAGAACCAAAAATCTGAATTTTGTGGGCAGTTATATGGCGTTTTCTAGGCTTCATATCTCAGGATCAGAGTAACCGTACAGACATGATACACATCATAACAACTACAAGACTTACCTTATGGCATCTCTTCATTGTGTGATGAATTATCAGTGAGTAATCCAGCTTGGAAATCGGCTAAAATTCACTTGTTTTCAATTAAATAGAATCCAAAGGATGAAATAAAATGCCAAAGCAGCCTTCCAGTGCATGTTTACTGCTTTGTCCACATGTTCTCTTTCTTTGCTCACACAGTGTTCAAATTTCAGAATAAGAGTTGTGAGAAGGGAAAATACTGATACCTACATAATAAAAATAATTAAGGACATTCAGTGTTTTTTGTTGTTGTTGTTTTTTTCCACTGGCAAGTGTTTGGAGGAGCATGTTATTAAATATATCATTGTTAATGTAATAATCACAAATAATTCATTAAACGTCTTGCATTTTGAGCTCAGAAACACTCTGGATAATCAATTTCAAGCAGGATTTCTGAGACGTAAAGTGTTATTTAGTCCTTAAAAGCAAAAGAAAAACAAACATAATATTTGGTTCAAGTATATTTTTGATCAACATATCTTTGTTCAATATGCCTTTGCTCAATACTTTTTTGAAGCACCTTTGGCAGCAATTACGACCTCATGTCTTTTTGAGTTTGATGCTACAAGCTTGGTACACCTGTTTTTGGGAAATGTCTACCGTTCCTCTTTGCAGAAGAAGAACAAAAACAAGCTTGACTATGTTTAGGGTCATTGTCCTGTTGGAAGATAAACCTTCCCTGTCTGAGGTCCAGAGTGCTCTGGAGCAGGTTATCAAGGATCATCAAGGATGTCTCTGTACATCACTGGAGTCATCTTTCCCTCAACCTTAACTAGTCTCTGAGTTCCTGCTGCAGAAAAACACCCCTGCAGCATGATGCTGCCACCACCATGCTTCACTATAGGAATGGTATTGGCTAGGTGATGAGCAGTGCCTGGTTTCCTCCAGACATGGTGCTTGGCATTCAGTCCAGAAAGTCCAGTCTCTTCTTTTCTCATGATCTAAGAATCCTTTAGGTACATTTTGGAAAATTCCAGATGGGCTGTCATGTGCCTTTACTGAGGAGTGGCTTCTATGTGGCCACTCTACCATACATGCCTGATTGGTGGAATGCCCCTTCTACAGATCTGTGTCTCTGTACAATCCTGTCTTCTGGTTTACAGACAATTCTTTAGACTTCATTGCCTGGTGTGTGCTCTGATGTGCACTGTGTACTATAGGACCTTATATAAACAGGTGTGTGCCTTCACAAATCATGTCTGATCAAATTTACCACAGGTGTCCAATCAAGCTGTAGGAACACCTAAATGATGATCAATAGAAAGAAGATGCACCTGAGCTCAATTTGGAGTGTCATGACAAAGGCTGTGAATACTTATGCACGTTATATTTTTGTTTTATTTTTTAATACATTTGCAAATATTTCAAACAAACCTTTCTCATTTTGTCATTGTGAGGTATTGTATAGAATATTGAGGGAAACATTTACTTCATTCATTTTGGAATAAGGCTGTAACGTAACAAAATGTGCAAAAATGGAAGCACTGTATCAATGGAGACTTATACCAACAAGCATCAGTTCTCCAATGCTGCCCTTCAGCAAAGTGTTACCCAACATTTAGGCTGTTTTCACACCTGTATGTTTTAGTCTG
The DNA here is from genome assembly GCA_034509495.1 of Acestrorhynchus altus. Classification (NCBI taxonomy): domain Eukaryota; kingdom Metazoa; phylum Chordata; class Actinopteri; order Characiformes; family Acestrorhynchidae; genus Acestrorhynchus; species Acestrorhynchus altus. The sequence continues at coordinate 13,329,949 of CM067522.1, read as the reverse complement.
GTTAAATCAGACTCTGGTTCATTTTCACCTTTGGTGCAATTCATTTGAGCAGGTGTGAAAACTGCATTCACACTTGGATGTGGACCAAAACAATCCCACTGAGACACTTGAGAGGGCTTATGTGTAAACTCACCACTCAGAGTGGTTCTGGAGGCAGCTCTACCTCTGAGGCAGAACAAATCCAATGCATTTGATACAAGGTGTGCAGTTCAGTTCAAAATGTTGGGTTTCAGTTCATATGCTGTTGGTTTCTCAAACACTGCAAGGAAAACTGGCTAATTAGGTTCTAAGGCAGCATTCTACAGTTTCTATCCAATCTTTTCTTTTCTTTACATTAAGAGGCACATCTTCAATTCCATTATGTAAACACAGCTTTAGAGGCTGTCTTAGGGCCTCCTGGATGACTCGGACTGGAGTGCAGATGTGGTTGGTGGTGCGGCCACCTCAGAAGCCACAGGAAGGGCAGACTCCGCCCTCAAATCAGGAACATGAGCTGCTGACTCCACCCTCAGGATCATGAGCCTTTGACTCTGCCCTCTGGACTTTAGGGCCAGACGGACACTCTGTGATGTCACGCACCCTCCTCGTCTTTCCTGAGGCAGCATCCGTCTCCTTGGCAGCCTCCAGTGTCAAATATTTCAGTTTGCTTACTACCTCGACTTTAGCCCAGACCCCCATTAACATTGTCCCAACATGCTTCACCTCTTGCCACATCAGGCTCAAGGCTCGCGGAGCCAAACATTAGGCCCCCCAAAATTTTCCCACCTTTCCCACCTTTCAAGTCCTCAGGTGAGGGGGCGACCTGGGCATGCTGCTTATGGCGCTTGTTTCAGCCACTGGTTTCAGCCGCATCCTCCTGCCTCTGTGAACCATATCACCAAATGGCCTACTGCAGAAAGCCAACCGGCTCCTGGCGAATCCAGTGAATCCTGCGGGATGATGAGCTGAACAGATGAATATGAAGACTAGGGAAGCAGAGGTAAAGGCTGGGGTGGAGCATTTAATGAAAATAAACACAAAGAACAAAACAAAAATGAAACAAGCTGATAAACACTGAACAAAGGGCTGACAGATAAACAAACAGGATCTAGACTGAAAAGACTAACTGATAAACAAAACTAAAAAACCCATAGGGAGACAGGACAAACAGAAACTGACCATTACAGAAACAAAAGGACTGACAAAGACAGGCTGAGACAACCGATCTTAAATACAAGACAATATTAACCACACCTGGGACATGATAAGGAAGGGACAGGGTTACAAATGAGACGGAGCATGGGAATGGGCAGAGCAAGGGACGAGACAAAACCAAAACAAACACAACACATGTGCTTTGGAGAAACAGCAACTAGGATGGGACAGGAAGACAGAGGTGACCAGGACTGACACAAGACATTATGGTAGCCTCATGGTGAGCGTTTCAGTCCTGCCTTTGCTGCTGGTGTGATCTGGGTCACCATCCCATACAATAGTCATTCACCCCTAGTAGTGATATGAGGCAGACTTACAGCTCAGAGATATGTGCAGGACATCCTGCAGCCACATGTGTTGTCTTATATAGCAGGACGTCCAACTGGCATTTTTCAGAAGAATACCCAGACACAGCAAGGGTTTCCCAGAAATGTCTCTGCCAGATTATACCAGTTCCTTGACCTGCTCAATCAAGCATTTATGGGACCAGCTGGGTCGCCAGCTTCGACATTGTGCAGGATCTACACGCCCAGCTGCAACATCTGTGGGCATATGTGCTGCAGGATGCCCTAGGGAACCTGTATGCCTCCATGCCCAATTGTATCTACTTTCAATTCCAAGATTGAGTCCAACAACTCATTTTTATATTATTTTTTGTCAATGAGTTTAAAATAAATAAGTAATTTGGTCACTGTGAGGGTTTTACTATGAACAGGCTGGAAATATAGTATTATGCAGATGTAGATTATCTATGAATGAGTAGTTTTAGTTCAAACGTGATACACATGGTATGACATTGTGCTTAATGCCGAATATGTTTGGGCTGGCTGCTATCATTAAGCTGCAGAGGAGGGAGTTGTGGGTTGTTCAGCTCAATGTGCTGCCATGGGCTTTCTTCTTAATACAGACTCAACAAACCCTCTCTACTGAGTTCACAATTTCCACCTCACCACAATATGTATATACATCTTTATCCTTTACCCCCCTCCACTGCAAATGGCCTAGCTAACATTTGCTAGAATCCCATCACTGTCCAAGGCAAACAATGGACCTTTATGGTCAGGAATCACTATCTAGCTAAGCAGGCATGATTTAATGGAGCGTTGAACAGATGAGGACAAAAAATATGTTCATCTGGTGATGTTCACAGTGAAATTGCACGTGTCGATTCATTAATCATAGCAGAAATATTCAATTAGGCGCATGGAGCAGCAATGCAAATTGCTTTTGTTTCATCCATCTCCCTCCAATAAAGCAAAGCAGTAATTAATAAATCGCTTTCATTTCAGCCATGTTAATTAAATGACGTGAGCTGATTGATTCCCTCCACCCCTTTCAGTCTGTTGCCTTTGTCTTGGTGCTTTTGATAGACCACAGTTGTGGATTACAATAGCTCCTTCATTATGGCGGATAGGGCTTTTAAAGCTGCTGATATCTTCAACGTGTCCCTATTTAACAAAGCCCTCAGCCCAGCTGAGCCGCTCCCACATTAATCCTCGCTACGACAACCAATCTGCAAACAGATTCTTTCCATCTCTCCCCAGACAGAGAGAGAGAGAGAGAGAGAGAGAGAGAGAGAGAGAGAGAGGGAGAGGCAATGCACAAGCCAAAAAGACCTTTCCGCCATTTTTGCTGTGTAAAGAACATTGGCTCCAGCCACCTACGTCACGCCCTCTGTGTTTACTATCCTTTCCTGAAGGCTGTTTGTTCAAAAAATTATCCCGCCACTGAGCAAACCATTTAACGCCAACCCCATCATTTTATGGATGGATTCTCCTTCGTTTGAGAGAGCAACAGAAAACAGCAGCTGCCAAAAGCAATCATTTAGCTTTTTCGCCTGACGCCTGTGAAGCAGTGCGACGCTCTCCATCTCTTTCTCTTCAGGCCAGATTGCATTTTAAAACCATCACCACTACTTCATATTCAAATGCCAGTGCCCACTTTAAACCAGACCAGCTGTCCACTTCAGGTCCTGTAAGAGGCTTCATTGACCTCAGACCTATACCTACAGTGCACCTCCAACACACCAGGAGAACAAGGCTTAAGCCCTCTCCAAGCTGAGGACTGAGGAAAGGCCACTGCAGATTCGTTTTTGAGCTCGGGATTTGAAAGTGAAATCTGCTGCTAAATAAAACATCTTCAGGGCATTAGACATGCTAATAATAATCATGCCATCCAGCTGGGTTTGGCGAGTCACCGATGAAATTACATGTAATTACTCAGAGAGAGGGCCTTCAAAATGTTAATTTCAATGTTACACGTCTGCCAATTTCAGCACTTGAATGTCCATCTTAAATTCAATACGTGAGAATGAGACTGTGCTTTGTGTAGGCACTGAAAGGTTAATAAACAGACCGACCCCTGTTGGACTGACATTTTCAAGGGAAAGAATATTTCTAGTAAGGAGCACTGATCGTGATTAGTAATAATTGTAGCAATAGTGAAGAACGGTCTTATGCTGGGAAAAGCAGTTCTTCGCTATTAGTAAAATTATCTACAACTACGATGAATCTGGACCCTTTCAGGGTGGATTTCTTTGCTCTGGACCAGTTTAGACAAATGTTGGACAGAGGTGATATTGAAAATGTGGGAACAGACCGGATTTAGTGAGAAAATAGGACAAGGGTCACTTTTCCCATTATGTGAATGTAGTCCAAATCTAGACCAAGAGGAGGAACAGGATGAGACCAGACCAAAGTCACAGTCAAATCAGAGACCATCCATCCATCCATTAACGTCTTCAGGATACGAGTCGAGGATGAGTCTGGAGCCTTTCCAGAATCATTGGATGCACGGCAAAAATATCCTGTGGAGTAATCCTAGATCAGATTAAGATTTCTTTTAAACTGAAAATGTATGAATAGGTAATTTTACATTTATTATACATGGTATAATTATATAATAATAATAATGAGTAATAATTAATAAATAAAATAGATCAGAATTAGATTATATATATCATCCTGTGTTGCTCTGAAGCAAATGGTTAAAAGACAGCTTGTGAGCAAAATCACTATTAAAAATGACAATAACTTATTAAAATAAGCTGTAGGTGGATCTTTCTGCTCCTCGGAGCTGTACATGTGGTTGCATTGCATAAGAGCTGTGCAATTCACTTTGAGATTTTGTTGTTTTTAAAAAATTCTTTACATACGGTGTGCATTTCAGCATTTCACAGCTTCTATACAATCTTTTTCTTTACTGCATAACAAATGGGAGAGTACCATGACGTTTTCATAATACAGTCACACCAAAAGGCATGTCTTCTATTCAGTTATGTAAATGCAGCTTTAATGCTCATGTTCAATAGCAAAGTTTGCATTCTTGACAGTCTTCCTGCAGGCAACCAAAGAAAACGCTGCCTTAGAGGCCAGCTGGCTGGTTTTCCAGGCAGTCTTCTCAGAAACCAACACCATATAAAAATAGTCTCTGAAAAACAAACAACAAAATTGTTGAAGTGAATCCCAACCTTTCATCCACATATAAAGCTCTGAGGAACAGATAGACATTTCTAAAGCTCCGCGTACTGGTTATTTTAATTGGTTGTTGTTTGAACTAATTGCTTTTGTTCTGCCTCAGAGGCAGAGCTGCCTCCAGAACTGTTCTGAGTCATTATATTGCACACAAGTGTAAAAAAAGACATCATTTGGTCCCTACAGTTTTTGATGGACAAAATCAAATGTCCATTAGTCAGATACAGACTGAAGAGATAAGTGTCCAGTGTGACTGGTTCTATTGTATGTTTATTGCATCGATTTCAGCGCTGATTGCAGGCATCAATTTTCAACACTAAGGCCTTATTTATTACTGCAGGATTAAAGAGCTTGTACCTTTAAATGCTCATCTGTATTGAAGTGATTGCGTTAAAAACAGCCCAGTTCTCATGCTGCCGTCACTGGAGGTTGTACAAACATGTGATTAACCTTTTTTTTCTGTTAGCAGTGTCTCATATAAAAGATTAACAGTGTCCGTGGCTCAGTGTGGGTGGCTCTAGCTTAGTGGTTAGCCCTCAGTGGTTCAGTCCCTCCTCCACACTTTGGAAAACTCAGTACGTTTTCAAATCTCTCGGCACAGTCACAGTCACCACTGATGAGCACACATTTTAGTGATTTCCCTGCCTACATTACATGAACAGACGTATTGGGACACCTGCACATTCATTGTTTCTTCAGAAATCAAGGGTATTAAGAGTTTATCCTGCTTTCGTTTGAGTATCTGTCTCTACTGTTCCGAGAAGACAGCTTTTAGATTTTGGAACATTGCTGTGAGTATTTGTTTGCATTCAGTGACAAAAGTGTTAGTGAGGTCAAGATGTAGTTCCATCCGGCCACTCTACAGGATCTGTACCCTTCCCCAGATCTGTGTCTTAATAGAGTCCGGTCTCTGAGGTCTACTGACAATTCCTTGGACATCATGGCTTGGTCAGACCTGCATGGAACATGTCTACTATGGGATTCTATATAAACAGGTGTGTGGCTTTCCAAATCATGTCTGATCAACTGAATTTACCACAGGTGTTGAAACATCTGAAGGATGATCAGTGGAAATAAGATGTACCTGAGCTCAATTTGTGAGTGGTATGACAAGGGGTGTAAATACTTATGTACATGTTATATTTCTGTGTTTTTATTTGTAATAAATTTGCAAAGATTTCAAACAAATGTTTCTCACTTTGTCTTTGTGGGGTATTGTGTGTAGATGTTTGATGGAAGAAATGCTTTCCAGACACACTGTATTTAAAGGGAATAGACAAGCAGTGTGTGCATTTGAACATCTGTGTCAGCAGTTGGTGCATGTTGAATGTAGCTGAATGCGTTAAATAAAAATAAAAATAAATAATAATAATAATAATAAATATTATTATTATTATTACTGTTGTTGTTGTTGTTGTTTATTAATAAGAAGCATTAACAAGTATGTGTATTTTGACAAATAGTTTTCAGTAGCTTCAACAGTGTTATTACTGCCCAAATTAACACACACCTCTCTTATATTCTAGCACTGCTGACTGGGCCCTCTGGCCTAATATGGTTAGCAAAACATCCCAGCGTTCCTGGATCACTCTGTGTGAAGCTGAGTGAATATTCTGGAATATCGGTGATGACAACTTAATCCAGGCTTTACAGCAGATAAACTCCATAAAGTCAACACTGGGCTGATGGGTATGGTGGGTATATGACAATAGTTCCCACCCTCTGGACCAGCAAACAGGATGGAACTCTGTCTCCTTTTTGTCTCAGTGGTGAGCTTATCTGTGCAAACTACTCGCTATGCTCCACCACATTCGCACAGTGCACCGATTAAGAACCCCCCCCCCCGTTTAGTGAGTCAACAGACTTGAGGCAGGGAGAGGGTTCCATCCCTTCGACTCATAAGTTGGGCAATCAGAACCAGATGTGTGTCACGGTTCTGGTGTTAATATAACTGTCGGACTTGAAAAGAGTCTGGATGAGAAGTGTCATATGAGTCAAGCTTCTTTCCACAGCCTGATGTTCTCCTGTTTGTGTATCAAGCATGACAGGCCCCGTTTGATGGGATGCAGCACTGAATAAACGGCCTATTCAAACTCATGGATCTTGTGCAACGTTGTGTTTAATCACATGGGCCATAAACTACTGCAATCAACATTTGATTCAAAGAGAAGCATTCAGAGAAATAACCAAATATGACTGTAGTAACCTAACTCAATTACAGTAAATTAAATCCAAGCCATCAGGGCTGTTGGGACAAACTGCTTTGCAAAAGACAACTGACGGCAAAAAACAACAACTAAATGCTTACAAAAGGCATTATTCATTGTTGTCTTTTCAATCTGCCCTCTACATTTTTACCAGAAAGACTCTTGAGAGAAGTTCATAAGCAGTTATTTTTCACGATAAGCTTAAAATCTGACAACTAATAATATTTGTTAAAGACTTACAGCCTTTACTGCAGGCTCTGTTTTCAGCCCAGGTTAGATAACATCTGAATCCTTGCAGCTCCTGCTACAGATGAGTGGTGGGGCAGATGCTACCCTGAAGAACAATGGAGTCTCCAGGTACAATTTGTGCTAAAGCGTTGAATTCCATTAAATATATATGGTGTGATATCAGCAACAGATTTTAACAGGGGAATCAGGCTAACATGAAAAAGGTAAACACACCAACCCTCCTCTTTCAGCATACTGCAGCAATCTCTATGGTGACGTGTTCCAGTTTAAAGTTTTCCCCACCAAATTACAAGTGCCAATTAACAAAGCATGTTAGGACTCTTCCCCTAATAAAGACAATGCTCTAGGTGGGTGAAGACAAGCACATGCCTCCTCTGACACATGGGAAGGCAGACTCCACCTCTTTGCGAACTGTCACCATTGCATTATTAAGGGACAGCCAACCCACTTAGCAGAAACCACCAAGTCCCCAGCTCTAACAGTGGCTAACAGACACCTCAGTGCTAACCAGCACTGGGCATGATGTGGGGAGAAAACACATGCAGAATATGGCCACTTTTGGTCTCTTGGACTCTGGCTGCTGATGGCAAATAACATGTCCTGAGATTCAAACCTGCGATTCTCAGATCATAGTGCACTTGAGCGATGCCACTCGGAGCCTGATAACCACATTCTGAAAATTTAGCATGAAAGTAGGGAAGCTTCAGTGAAAGTTCTACCACTTGACTTGAATGCTACGCATCCTTTCCTCTACCAATCACCTCACCTCACCTCACCTGTCTTTAAAAGGCCTTTACTCACATGCCCCCTTTTTTTACAGTCTGACATTTCTTTTTTCCACTCTTTCCTCCCTGCCACCAGTTTGGCCCCATTGATCATCCAGAAGATTGGTCCCACCCCTATCTTCCTGTCTTCCATACTCGGCAGGATCTGTGAGGGCCCAGATATTTCAAGAGCTGGTCTGATGACAGGATCAAGACTTTAACTTGAATTGATTTCGTTCAAATTGTCTCCTGGTAGAAATGTAATTACACATTAATTGACATTCAACACATTCAAAAGAACATTCAACAGAGTATCTGATATGGATATTGCTGGCCAACATGAAAAGGTAACCACTGCTGCATTTGTTACACACATGCCTACTCTCCTCCTAGAGTGTGTAATGTACTCTCTGCAGATTTACCAGTAAATCTGAGATTTACCAGTTAAAAGACGAGGAAAGCCAATTTCGATGTGGTAATTTGAAGGTAGCGGAACCTGCAACATCCTTTTACATGCAATTTGAAGCTTAATAAATCATGCTGGATTGCAGTGCTATTGGGAGGGAAGATGAATATTATCAGGAACAATAAATGGTTAAAAATGTTGACTGATATGTTCGATATTTGTTGATCTACACGTACAGAAGTAGTGTCTCTCAGTATGGTGTTGGGTATAATGCATAATGAATAATGATAATCCATCCCATGCAGCTTGAAACATCTCACTCGTCTCACTCAGGGGTGGAGTGTTGATAATACTTCCAGTTGAATTTTTATGTCATTTGAAGGTAATGAAGCATTTTGGGGGCTAATACTTTAACATGGCATGGCTTTTCTAGGATTTCTTCATTGCTGTGAGGGGGAATTCCCATTGGTTGTATGATGTATTTCTGAAATGCAAAGAAAATGCACAAAATAATGCTATAAAATTACACCACAAATAATATTTAATGCTAGTTTTAGTCTGGAATTCCCTTGAAATACAGTAAAATACTCTCCGGAGCTTATGAGCATCTTCACATAATAAAGCAATATCTAGAACTTCACCTTGAACACTCTGTACATTGCTTTATTTGTAAAAAAGCAGTTCAGTGTAAGAGCCTCTGTCACCATGGAGAAAAAAGAGATCTGCTCCTTGCCATGTGTGATACATGTCACCTGGCAAGCCAACATGTCATGGAGAGGTCATTTAAACGAGTTAAGAATGATTAGAGGGAGTTAATTATGGGCTAGCTGGTGCTACATGACTGGTGACCTTCCAATTACATTAAAAGAGAGGGGTCTGCATCTTTCACTTAATTTGAAGGATGTCCTAAAGCAGCTGGAAAGCTGAGCTGAGGTTTCCGTGACCTCGTGTCTTAATCTGTCTCAGACAGACAGCAGACGTCCTATCATACAAGAAAGCTACTGCGAACGTTAAGTCCGGTGACACTAAAGTAGATGATATTTAAAACAGCTCTATGAAATATGACGAGGCCGTGGTGTGTCAGAGGATTTCTCATCCATGCCTTATAAATCTGAGCGAGCTTGGCGCGGCATATCTGCAGATATAATACTCCCATAATGACATTCTCACCTTCACTCATTCTTTACTCTTGACAGGGTAATAGAGGCTTCCACAAGAGCTGAAATATGCCACATCACAGCCAATGACTTATGAAAGTGGAGTGAAAGTGAGATGATACTCCCACACAAACACACCTTTCCTTGTGTGTAGGTGATGGCCACAATGCTTAAACAGCTTTTCCAGCTTAGAACAATAGTTGTTTCTCCTCATTCCCAGTCCTGCTTTCAGAGATGCAAAGCAAAATGTATCAAAGGGGTCTTAACAAAACTGGTAATATGTAAATGTTTTGAGATACAGTTCAATTTGACATCCTTTACTTTATATGACTATTTTTTGGTGTTGATTCTTTCACAATATGACTGGGCAGCCAGAAATGATCAGCATGCCCAATGCCAAACATAAGCTAGGGCTGCACTGGGCTGTGAAGTACTGGACCTGTGTCCTTTGGAGTGATTGAGCTCCATCCAAGACCTTATTTCCAACATTAGCATGCAATCAAATCCTCACAGCAATGCTCCAACAGCTAATCTTAAAAACGTAAATGTGCAACAATGAGGCTGTGAGTGTGAAGAACCTTTAAAATGGTAAAGAAAGTTTTAAGAGGTTCTTCTCATAGACATAATCTGTCCATATGTTTGGAGACACCCCTGCTAATGAGTGCTTTTAGCTACTTTAAGTTGCACGTGTTGGTGACACGTGATATGAACATTTTGTCTTTCATTGTTATATAATTGCATTCATTTTACATACAGTATAATGGATATAATAGACAAAGACAACTGCAGCACAATAGAACACACTTTCTAAAAACACATTTTCAGTTGAAAAATGTCCATCACTGAAAGGCCAACACCAAGCCAACAATACTTCAGTGTTCTTCCACATCTGGACGCCCACACCCATCTGAATCAGCCTTTCAAGCCTTCTCCCAAAGAAATATAAAGATACTGAAAACACTGATGAGAACCGGAGTGTTCTTTGATTGACATGAGCTTGACTTCAAAGCTTCACTAAACAAAAGGGGGGCATCTCCAACGTGGCCTTCACCCAAAGGGATAAATTGCCCATGGTTATCTGACCTCTGCAAGCCTCTACGGCTTTTTTTTTTTAATCAGCCACAGCCTATTTCATCATCTGAGCTGTAGATCAATACAACTCAACTGCAATAAAAATGGTTTTGGTTTTGAAAAGTGGAGGGGAAGGTCTCCTTGAAACGCTCAGGTGGGTCAAAAGACATTTCCTGTCTGGATGGAAATGAAGGAAATCTGTTTGGTGTCAGAGCTTTAATGATCTAAGGACTGGGTTCTGTGCTGCACTGCTGGCTTTGTTCTCAGCTTTAACTTTCCCTGGTAGTTTGTTAAAGATGTTAGAAGTCAGGTAATCCTGGTTCTGAACTCATCAGTTGAATTCTGCATTAATGCAGAGGTTATATATGTTTTAACTGTTATGTTGCTGAGCAACCATAACATACTGTTAAACTACACTACTTGCTGGAAGATTTCACCTATTCATGCTCCACCCACAATTGCTATGTTGCTTAGCAACCGTAACAAAATGATAAACTACACTGCGTGCTGGACGATTTCACCTATTCGTGCAGTCAGCTATAGCTCATCATTAGCCGTGGCCCATCATTAACCGTACTTCATCATTATTTCAGTTCTGTTATCTGTTATTTGTTTGCTATCCGGTGGTGACCAGAGGAGGATGGGCTGCTCTTTAGAGTGTGGGTTCCTCTCAAGGTTTCTTCCTTGCCACTATCACCTTTGCTTGGACCCAGATCTCTGTAAAGGTACTTTAAAGGTACAATGCTTTCATGATAAAAGCCATGTTTAAATGAATTGAATTAAAATTGAAAAACACAAAACATAGCTTATAAGTATAACCAAATAGTGCTGCAGTGAAGAGGTTCAGTAGGTTCAAGGCCTTTAAGGCCTATTTTTATTTCACTGCGCAGCAACAAAGAAGTCAGCACTTCAGAGGACGAAACGTCACCAAAGCGTGTGTCTGTTAAAAGCAGACTGGGTGTATTGTAAGCATCTCAGACAAGGCTAACAGTACAGAGACTGCCAGAGAGGGCAATGTAATTTCAGGTAAAATGGGGGGGAGAAATAAAATCTAAATCTCAGCAAAAAAAAAAAATTCCATACCTGCTGTAAGAAAGGGCACATCAGCAAGGTCAAACCAGGCAATAAATGAAGCCCGTGGATTGTGTTAAAATCCTATGGTGCCATCATTATTTTGAACCCGGGTCTTGAGCGCTCTTTTAATTGAGCCTCGGCGCTGACAGCATGACAGATCTGCTGCGAGCCTGATGACTTTGGCTGGGGGTCTGACAGGCAGGAGGGGGATGAACAACATCTGAAGGGGGAGGTAAGAGGGATGGAGAGAGAGCAAGAGGGAGAGAGAAAGACAGAGACTGTAAGAGTGCACAGCATGCCAATCATTCTCTGTCTATCAGCGCCAGCTTTAGTTCAAACATGTAAAAATTCATCCCTCATTCATTAAGGCATTCCCCCCACTCTCATTTACACTTCACTGCAAGCGTTAGATTGTCGACTCCCGCAATGCACAAATAGTATTTTTGCATGTGTTCGGGAGGGTGTGTAAAAGCATACTCAGAAAATTAGAATCGGAATTTCAGTATAAGGAGCTGTCGGCACAGACGCTGTGCCTTTGATTAACGAGCAGCAGGAATAAGCGAGCCAAACTGTGGGTTTTGAATAATTTTGGAGATAATTGCTGAGGAGGATGAAAGAGGATGATCAATAGTTTATCTATAAAGAGGCTGTGGGCCATTGATTCTGCACAGCTCTAATTTGGAGAGATGGGAATCCATAAGGAGGGATAAATGCTTTGATGGATGGGTTGTTCAAAAAGAGTCTGAATATTTACATTTACTTTCACCATTTCTAGTTTTTGACTGGTGTGACTGGTACTGTGTTTGTGATCATCTCATATGAGACACGTTTCACAGGCCAGCAGTTTATTGTATTATTATTATTAATAAAAAGAGAAACTGGTTATTGAATATCGGTGTATTATATACTATTTTTAATCACTACCATCTAACAGTTTAAGGCTTATGAGTTACATAATGACTGTTCAGTGTTCACTGGTACAGAGTATAATAAAAATAAACCAGCTCAGTGTCTGGACAGGTCAGTGAGTAGTGAGACTCATAACTGATTAAAGGGTGTTAGCTCAGGTGCCAACTTACACACTTGCACTGTGGTTCCATACTGGTGTGAAGTATATTCTCATGACCTGGTTTGGGTGCATTGGTCCGTGTCATTGACCGGTGCTGCTACATTTTACTGATTAGTGACCATTTGCATCCCTTCATGGACTTCATACACCACACAATGAAGGGATATTCCACCAGGATAATGTACATTGTCCACAACAGCTTCTATGATATATTCCAGTACATACGTTACACTGCAGATGGAGGAATGAACTTGCCTGAACTTCGAAAATAAAATGTCCCATCGTCTAACTCAAACTTCAGTAATTCATGTTGCCTTGCCATGAGCACACTGGTCATTCCACCATGATAAAGCACTACAATCTTGTATCTTTATAGTATTACCTTTCATATACAAAATATTAAAAAAATTAACAATGCACTATGCAATTTTTTATATTGACTATCTATATGTAATCCATTACATCTTATTTTTTGATTTAATGCAATGTTTACAGTGTTATGTTAAATGTTCCATTCAAATCCATTTCAAAGTTCCTTAGAAGAAACACATTAAAACAGAGTTAAGATCAACTACTTGAGCATTACAGTCAGTCAAGCTGAAAAAAAAAAAGTAATTTTTGAGCCACACCATTAGAAAGGGCCCAAAAATGTTCTAATAAAGTGTCATTTAAAATAGATAAATAGATTCAATTCCTCCTGAAGTGTCTCTAAAGACTAGTATACTACAGTATTGTGTGGATATGGGGCCTGTGTTGTGTCTCTGTACTACATGGTTCTGCATGCACAAGGCTCTTTGTTGTAAAGCAGTAGAGGTGGTGTAACCCGTTGTGGGGTTTGCTGATCACTACACCACCGCTGGCAGCAAGCAGAGGTATACAGACGAAAGCTGCCCATTTCAGCAACACAAGGCCGTGTTCACAGTCTCTCCATATCAGACAAACAGTGCACTATGTTCAATTTTTCAGTGTAAACTACTGCAGGACCACAGTTCTCTGCACATGAGCCCTACAATCTGCCAAAGGATTGTGTAACGCTTCCCTCCTTCTCGGATCTAGATCATATGACTCAATTCATCACACCTGTTTTCCTTTGTACAGGGCATCCGCAAAGTATTCACAGAGCTTCACTTTTGCACATTTTGTTATGTTACAGGCTTATTCCAAAAAGGATTCAATTCATTATTTCCATCACATTTCTACACACAATCCCCCACGATGAAAATAAAACCACAAAAATATCACAAGAACATAAGTTTTCCCAGCTTTTGCCATGACACACAAAATTGAGTAAATTCAGTTGATTGGACATGATTTGGAAAGACACACCTGTTTATATAAGGTCCCATAGTTGACATGTCAGAGAACAAACCGAGCCATGAAGTCTAAGGAATTGTCTGTAGACCTCCGAGATAGAATTGTATCGAGACACAGATCTGCATACAGAAGGGTACTGCTGCTGCATTGAAGGCCCCACACTGGCCTCTGTCTTGCATAAATGGAAGAATTTAGAAACCACCAGGACTCTTCATTGAGATGGTTTTCTGGCCAAACTGAGTGAAAATGATAGGAGGTCCTTAATCAGGGAGGTGACCAAGAACCCAATGATCACTCTGACAGAGATCTACTGCGATTGAACATCTTTGTAGATATCTAAAATGGCTGTGCACTGACTATCCCCACCCAGTTTGATGGAGCTTGAGGTTCTGCAAAGAAGAATGTGGGAAACTTCCCAAAAACAGGTGTGTCAAGCTTGTAGCATCAAACTCAAAAAGACTTGAGGCTGCAATTGATGCCAACGAAGCTTCAACAAAGTATTGAGCAAAGTCTGCAAATACTTATGTACATGGTATATTTTTGTGTTTGTGAGTGTGGCTGTGAGGGTGTGGTACCTGGCACTCTGTCCAGGTTGTATTCCTGCCTTACACCTGATGACTCCAAGTGGGCTCTGGAATGACTTTGACCCTATTCAGGAAGAAGCGGATCAGATTCTGACTGACTGGTATGCTTGGCACCTTAGAGGGTGTGTTATCCTGAGGTTAACAGAACTATTCCAAATGCTTTGATGTGTACAAGCCATTGTTAATGGTTGCTACAGCAACAGTTGCCAAAGTGTTAAGGGAACACGGTAACACCTGTTCACAAAGATTGTGAACATCGGCCTGCTGTTTATGGCCATTTAAACAGGTTTTCCTCGGAGAGTTGAAATCTAAACATGGGGTTAATGAGTGGAGAAAATTGAATTTGTCTTGAGAAACCGAGGCGCTCTACTGACAAATGAAAATATCGGTTACAGAAGATTTTCAAAATAAATCAAATTGCGAGTCACAATGTGACCATTTTAAGAAGGAAAGAAGGAAAATTTATGTGAGTCCACTGGGCCAAATTACACCAAACATCAACACCCAGCATTTTACATTTTATGAGAAAGAATGCAGTTATGGGGGGAAAAAGAAATGGGAAAGAGTGGGAAGGGCGAGAATTTGATTCCAGAGAGTTAACTTGAGTCTTTCCATCAAACATATCCAAGGAAATCCCCAGAAGGATGTGTTCATTTGGCCGTTTGTTAGAGGCGGTTGGCTGAAAAAGAGCACATATACACAAACGCGCACACTTGCATACACTGCATGCAGCTGCAGCGGCTCTAGCATTGGCAGATGAAGCCATTTCCCCGGTGGGCCGCGGGTCTGGAGGACCAGGCCTGGTGCATTAAGGCCGAGCTGGTCTGGAGCAGCAGGTCAGCGTTCAGAGCCAAGTTTCTAATGCTGCAGCTGAACACATAGAGCTTTGCCTTCATGCTAATCTGCTTCTCTGTTTCTATTATAATTAGTTCTGGCCAGGGTTTATATGTGGAAAGCTGTGAGTCTCCTGGCCTGTGGGGCAACAGCACCACAGAATTCACCACTGTATGTACTACCATCCTTGCTAAAGGGCAAGGGAGGCATAAGCAAACATCTTTTCAAATGAGGAGGGGTGAGGGTATGAGTTTCTTTCCCTACAAATAAATTATGACCTTAAGCAGAAATAATCTGGAGTTATGAAGCTATGAAATTAGAGAAAATGGCATGTAACCACCTTCAAAATGCAGATCTCGGGGTCTTAAAGAGTTAAAACACGACAGAAGGCAGCAGGTAAAATACAGTACAATGAGAAAATGACTGGAAAATAAATGTGTTTATTCAAAAAACATGAAAACAAATGAAGTATTCATTTGAATGAAATACTTTCATTTGAAGAATGAAATAACATCACATTGCGTCTTGAGTGTGTAAGTGTGTTAACCACAAAGAAAGTCAGTATTTATAGATGCCTTCCGTTACCCAGTTTATCTAATCTGTCCTTCATTAAAGTAAACCAGGTGGTGGAACTAAACAAATCCATTAAACTGCAACCAAACTGGTTTTAATGTTAAATAACATACAGTATCAATAGTCTTACTGACCAACATCACAATCTGACACTTATTTTTCCTGTCCTTTTCAGTGTTATATAGAGCAAGGTAATAGCAGACCACTGTTGGCCCACTAATGTCAAAGCTGGTGGTCCACTGGCATTTCACTCAGCATTTTCTGGGTGGCTTGCTGGTGTATTAGACAAAATGCCACTTTTCAGTGCTGGTTTTCCACCAGCAGTCCAATTTCTCCTTATTTTTCCTGACATTCACTACTGTTATTGTTATAAATTAATATAGTAAATTGTGTCCAGTTTCAGACACACTTTCAACTAAATAATGTTATATGATATCCCTCCATTTTTCATTCTGAAATTTGAACACTGTGTGAGCAAAGAAAGAAAGCAAACACCCCTCTCTTCTCATTGTCCTTTATAACTGAAAATCTGGGTCAGTGAGATATGAAGCTTAGAAAATGGAAATGTAAAGCAAAGTACAGATCTTGGGTTGTTAACTTATGTAAAAACAAAGTTATGTGGCTATGACTTCTCATTTAAAGTAATAGTTAGAAAAAAAAGTCCTCTTCGCCTAAAGACAGTGAATAAGCCAAAATCTGGTGTCTGGAGTTTTCCTTTTCAGCCTATTCTTATCCAGCAGTATTCTTGTGCTTCATTATCTGCAGTTTAAAAATCTGGGTTATAGGACAAGCGTTGCGTAAACTGGATTTTCCACAGCCCTCTTTCTATAATATCCCTGACTCGACTCATCAGCTAATCCTGAAGGCCACTGGGAGTTGAATTTGGTGTGTATGAGGAGGGAAAACACTCATCTCCGCAGGGCTGCTGCCCCCCAGGACGAGAGTTTGACAGCACTGAGGTAGCTGACTTGGTCGTAGAGGAAGAGCAGCTGTTTCACTAAGCTTGAACACGGTCCTCCTCCGCCTTCTCAACAGATGCTAATGTCAAGTTGTCCCGTGTTATGAGCAGCTCAAACTGCAGGGCATGCATGATGCAAACTGTGAGAAATCACAACATGATTCTGGAAGCAATGTAAGAATAAAGCAGTAGGTGTTTGTTTTGAAGAAAGAAGTTAGATGGGCGAGAGACATAAAAAGCAACCCGAGAGAGAGAGTAAGAGAGAGAGAGAGAGAGAGAGAGAGAGAGAGAGAGAGAGAGAGAGAGAAGCAGACAGACAGCTGTGGGAGTTTGCAGCACGTCATCTTTTCCACTCAGTACCATCTGGAATAACACTTCCAATATGCTAAAGCCCTTCTCTTTTTTGGTTCAGTGCAGCAACTACAGTGCTACAGTATCCTGACTTAAATTCTGACCACAGCTGAAAACCACAACCAGAGTAATACCATTATTCCTATGAAACCAATTCCCAATAAGCCAACTCTGCCACTTTCTGGAAAAGTAAACCTTACAAGGGCCTCCTGGTAAAAGCTGTGAAGTTACACACTCAACCAAAACCCAACACACGCATAAAACACAGGCGAATTAAAACAGCTCTGCACACAGGCCTTTATGTTTCAGCAGAAAGTTCTCCAAAGGTTCCCCAGACATGGCTAAGAATAGCCCAGACAGACTCCAAACCAAACAAACCGTTAAACATTTCTACCTCGCTCAGGGGACGCCTCGGGTTTAAACACCTGCGAGGTGTCGAAAGCTCAATATTTTATTTGAAAAACTCATAACGCAAGATATAGCGCCATTCCGTTAAAGTGATTCCCCCATCGGCTAAATTACCAACTGCCTAGTGAGGTAGTAACTTGTAGGAAATTTATGGCGTCCTGAGGAAAAAGTGTACGTGAAGGATGGCCTGAGGCGGCAGGAAGATTTACGCAGGCATTTTCTTTCTGACAGCAATCTGAAGTGTAATGATTTTCTCCAGTCGCTCCACTTTTCCTCCATTTGGATGTGATGGCTTAATGAGACAATGACTCAAAGGACCCAAACCACAAGATCAACTCTGTGTCATTTGCCATCAAACGCAATGAGTTCTTGATAGCATGTTGAAGCATTGCCTTCAGCTCAACATTTGGATCTGTATCCAGTGTGAATATGATCATTGCCAATGGGAAACTGCTGAAAGAAAAGTTTGTCTGTTCTGACCTTTGATTTCATTCCACCAGTTTTCCAAATGTCTAAATAATTCAGTGCTTGATTTGGAAACAATGTCATTCCGAGTTTAATATAAAGTGGAAAATGTAGAGAAACTCACTGGTTCTCTTACAGTAGTGGTGATCGGGGAAGTCAGGTCTCCAAATGATCTGAATGCCCAGTGAATCTACACATGTGAGTTCCTTAATATGTGATGTTGGTCAGTGTGAGTGAGGCACAACTCCAGGGGTCTGGGGTTGTGGCTTGATCCTTGCTCTGGTCTATATCTGATGAATTTGGTGTGACGTCCATGTAGTTTTGTCCAGGTACAGCATTTTCCACCCAACTCCAAAAACACACATGGTAGATGAACTGGTTATATTACATTGCGCTGGGTGTGAGTGTGTATGTGGTAGCATGCAATGAATTACCCATGTCCTAGGGATATCCCTGCCTTGCTTCCAACAATTCCAGATTCCAGGCTGCACCCCAAAGACCCTGACCAGAAAAATGGGATACATGTTGATGGATGGATGCATGTTGATCATGGTTAAATAGGTAATAGTGAAATAAATATAGACGTTAAAATAATATTACCGTATTTTAATGTAATATTAATGTAATATTTTGAATATAAGCCACACCCACAAAGTTTAAAAAAACAACTGGAGAATAGGATAGGATAGAACTTTATTGATCCTTTGGGAGGGTTCCCTCAGGGAAATTAAGGTTCCAGATGCAGCATAAGTACTAAAGTGTGGGAAAAAAGTAGCGGCTTATAGTCCAGAAAATACGGTATATATACGGAATATATAATCTATATGGTACTGACGATCGTTCTGTGGAAATGGAGCTATATATATCACTATATAAAAAAGCTCCATGTTCTCCTTACTGTTCGGTGCATTATGATAGTTCCTGTCCAGATATGCACATACAATCAAACATTCAGACCAGTAATAAAGATAAGACTTAAACTCAGGAAAGACCACTTTTGCAGCAGTAAAAAAGCTGTACATTTTGTTGCCTTTCTTGTCCATTATCTTCTTCAGGTAAAGAGAAGTTCTTCATCATCTAAAACGTAACCCATCTTCTGGAGTGCCCTGCTGGAGCTGCACCTCTGAGACAGAAATGATTTTGCAACTTTCTTTCTTCCAGGAACTTTTTCTGGCCTCTTCTCATTATGGGTCAACTTGGATCAGAGATTCAGGGTGTGACAGTGTTTTATACCACTGCCCGAACAGAGTGCTGTCCACAAGGACCACACAGTGCTTTACCAAGGTCATAGTTCTCATCAGCTTGTTGATGAAGGAAATGGAGACCGCAGTGATCCTGGCCCTGTGAGTGCAGCACTCTGAGCTCCATGAGAGGATGTGATATTTTAATTTGCTATTTATACGTATAGTGTGGATACATATAGATATAAGCTTGGTATTTGAAAGCGGTCTGCAGAGCTTATTATTCCTCTTCTTAAGGACTTGTTTGCATTTACCGCCAGTCCATCCAGTATTCCCTGAGGTTCCCATTATCAGACAAGTTTGAAGGAGTAACAATTATGATTTATGGGACACCTTAAATGGGTGGCACGGTGGTGCACCAAGAAGAGTGTGTGGCACATAAACGGATCTCTATCATGGACAGTTAGTAACGTATGCAGTTTATTAGTGTATGTATGTTTTTGAGTGTCTATATGTCTGCATTCCCAGATATGAATTGACACTCTGTCCTGGGTGCAGCCCTCTGGTGCTCGATGCGGTCCTCCAGGTAGACAATTGGCCGATGCTTGTCTCCGGTGTGGGTTGGTTGAGTGCTGAGTGTGACTGTGAAGAGAGGATTGTAAAGCATCCTTTGGTATCTATAAAGACACTATATTAATTAATTCATTCATAATATTCTGCTTTCAGACCACCATATGTGGAACAATAGTAAAGATAGTAAAAGTAAAAGTGGTTCCAGTAACAAAAATACAAAAAATAAACTAGGTCTGGATGTGTTTTTGAGCGAGCATGAGATTATTGATGGTCCAGTTTTTTGTCAGTAATGTTGACTAGCATCTCCTGTTTTAAAGAATATGAAACATGACTGACTGCATTTGCGGAACGGGAAATTTTATGTTTATTAGATTATTTTTTGCTAAACTCTTCCTTTAACACATGTTTATGTAAATGTATTTCTTGTCTCCGTGTTCACCCTTTCATGAGTCTAGACTCTTTGTGTTGTTCCTTGGGCTGGCAGCTGGTGTTGGACTCAACCCAGATCGGTTCCTTTGTGGACACAAGCAAACCAAACCCAAACGCTGAAATGAAATGGGACATTAGTGCAGCTCTAATCCCAGGTAATGAAACAGCTGCCTGTTGAAGAAACCTAACCATTAACGAATATTCCAACACTTTAAATACAATCCTGGTTTGTCAAGTCTGTAAAATATAGTTGATTACCATGAATCAGTAGAAGAAAATAATTGGAGAAAACCTGTACACTCAGAATACGCTTGTAATAGAAGCCGATATGAAGGTGTTGAACCTCCTGTTGTAAAACAACTGGAAAAAAAACTAGGACAGATAGAGATTAGACTGAAAGCATATTGGTATTCCTTCAAACTCTGCAAATTCAAAATCTTTTGTCTCTTTAAAACTGTTTTGTGGGAATAAGCATTTTTACTTCTCATAAGCATTCATAAATTCATACTTTCCAATTATTATGGGGACATTATTGGTCCCCACAAAGAGAGTAAAACCACACACACACACACACACACACACACACACACACACACACACACACACACACACAGATTTTAAAATAAAACATATCTGTAGGCCAAGCAATTCTGCTTGCTGTGCACGTGCTGTAAGGCTGAATAATTAATACTGTACACACACATTTTTGCCCATGCCGGAGGATAAGTGACGCGCCTGGCTAATTATCTGCTCCATTATTAAAACAGTAATACTGAGATCTAAGAGAGATTATAATATGTATAATTATTACAAATGATTATTAACTCCATAATAGAATGTAGTACACCAGTTCTGAGAATGTGGGACATATTGGAAGAAAAGTCTCCCAGAGGCTTCCTGGCAGTAGCTGGTTGTAGAATGGTAATGAAATCTCTCCACTGCCATCTATGCTCTCGCTGTTGCTCTGTAACACTAATCTAATTCTATTCAATTTTTAAGATGTTTCCAAGTCTGTTTCTCCCTAAAGACCAACTTCAAAGAGACATTACCTGCTCAGTGTTGTTTTTTATGCAACCACCAGTATGTAAAATATTCATGTATTCCTACCTCCTCATTCCTTCATGCACACCAGTTTGTTTTTCTACAATGTCAGAATGTGTAGTTGCTTATACCCCAGTCAACAATTATGACCACCACCTTGTTTCTACATTCACTGTTCATTTTACCAGCTTGTCTAACCATACAGGAGCATTTTGTAGTTCTATAATTACAGTCTGTAGTCCATCTGTTTCTCTGTATACTTTGTTATCCTTCTTTGGTCCAGTTCTCCAATGGTCAGGACCCTGCAGGACCACCACAGAGCAGCTATTATATAGGTAGTGAGTCATTCTCAGCATGGCACTGACATTGACAAATTGGTGACGTGTTAGTGTGTGTTGTGTTGGTATGAGCTGATCAGACACACCAGTGCTGCTGGAGATTTTAAACCCCACAGTGTCACTGCTGGACTGAGAATAGTCCACCAACCACAAAGTGGGCAGTGTCCTGTGCCTACTGATGAAGACTAGAGGTTGACCAACACAAACTGTGCAGCAACACACGATCTTCTCTCTCTGACTTTACATCTACAAGGTGGAGCAACGATGTAGAAGTGTCTAATAGTCTGGACAGTGTCTAAACACTCCAGCAACACTGGCCAGGGTTCAGCCTTCCTGGCGAGATAACATAGGTGTGGGCGTTCCCAAACTGTCCCCTGAGGTCACCCAACTTCATAATCAATTTATATACTGATATCCCATGACTTGTGGCACGTCAATGTCAAATCCTAACACTGCAAGTATTTTTGACTGTCCTGAAAATGTGTGAAGCACATATTGGACTGTATTACAAAACCTCTCTGTTCCTACAACCATCAGCTTACTTCATTAGGGTGCAGATCCACACCACCGAACGCTAGAGCCGGATCTGTGCTTGGGCCCCTGCAGTTACAGATAGCATTCAAAAACAAACCCAGCGTGCTTCAAGTCCTCAGCTCGATCTAGTCTGGATCTCTTCTCATGAATGCAGGATTAGTGTGATGCTACGGGAGAAGGCACTGATAAAGCCAATTCCCTGTGCACTATGGGAACGAACCAGGCCAGAAACAATGAGCTGAAATTGGGTTTGTGCACAGTGCATTTCGCGGGCTATTCACTGGGGGACAGGCATTAGATATTTTCATGATCTGCATAGAAAAGCACCGGTACACAGAGCTGAGAGGGTACATGGTAGAAAAGTCATTTCCCTCTATAACGTCTCGTTTAACAAAAAGAAAGGGAAAATGTAGTTTTCCTGGATACAAGCATTACATTATGAGGTATTGCTGCAGCCAATCTGAACCCATTAGTTTGTTTTCTGTTTGTAGAACTCATCAAGTTCCACATCACTGATCCGAGAGCGTGCCCTGATGGCACTGGCAGTGTGTTTGTCAGATGCATCAGTTCAATGTTTTTTTAATACTGGAAGTATGTAATTAAAGAAATGGACTGTCGCAGTGGAGGCAAGATGCTTTGGGCCTTTTCCATTTGATGGCCTGCTGGAGGGTTTTATTAAATGATGGCTTTCTTTTTGACAAATTTGTGTACGGGACAATGATACATTAGAGGGGAGGGGAAAAAAAAAGAGAAACAAGGCAGAGTACAAAAAAAGAGTAATCAAGTTAACATTCACAGAGGAAATAGCTCATGCTGTGCCATTTATGTGCTCCTACAGGGTGGATGGAGTGAGCAAGTGAGGGAGGGAGGGGAGGGAGGGGAGAGAGGGAGAGAGGGGAGGGAGAGACGGAGAGAGTGAGAGAGAGAGAGGGAGAGTGAAAGACAGATGAATACAGAGTGAAATGAAGGAAGGAAAAGCTAGACGAACTCACAGCAAAAGCATAAAAGTAAAAGTGGGGCCAAAGCACAAGTAGGGCTTTTTGCACAAAGGGGCGGGGCAACTGATGCATAATACATGAGGGTGGAATTTTTGGGGAAGAAAAAAGAGAGAGTAAGAGAAAGCGGCCTGTTTTTTTTTCCCCTTACCTAAAAGCTGCCGGGGCTGAGGAAGAGAACAATGACTCCACTTGCTTTTTGGCTCGTCTTATCTCATCTCTCCTCTCCCGTCTTTTCTGCCTTTTGTTTTCACATCTAAAGCTGTCGGGGAAGAAGACAGATGCAGGGAGGTGACTAATGCATCCCCAGACTACTTTTGTCTGAAGAGAGAAGCAGAGAGAGAGAGTAAGCGTGTGTGCGCGAGAGTGCAACAGAGAGAGATGGAGAATGGGTGGGTGGGTGGGTGGGTGGGGGGCTTGGGTTTGAAATTGTTTTCCAGTGCCACAGATGCCATACAGTATCTTACAACACTGAGCAGAAGATGAGGACTCGGAGGGGTCTCTTTTATGAGCTCTGCTGCGGGTGTCTGGACTCATCTGTTAGAAATATGCTAATAGTGACCATAATAAACATTCAGACTGCATGAATATGCAATGAATTCTCGTGGCCTATTTAATGGCAACAAATCAAACCAAAAAAGGTGTTGAATAAACAAATAAAACAACCGAAGCATCGGCTTTTAATGTAAAATGCTAACGACAAGCTGCTGACATATCAAGTAAGATTTTATTTCAGGCATTTATGAATCATTAGAAGTGCTTTAACATTGATTTTCCATACAAATATCTTTGATAATCTTACAAAGATATAAATGAAACACAAGCTCAACTCTACCGTGAAACCTTAAGTGAAGCAGAGGCTGTAAATTCGCGCCGTCTCCACGGCTTTGCCATAACCCACATTGTGTTACAGGGTCTGATTTGCCTGGCATGGCCTTGTTTTGTAGCTTTCATGCCATAACCGTTCGGCCGAGACTCAGACAGACAGAAATAGACGTGGACTTTGCTTGACACCAGAGGAACAAGGCTCTTTAAGTGCTTTCATTTCCTACAGGCCTGTGTAGCTGGAGAGGCTTTTCTGTGGGCTATTAGCCCCCCCTACACCCCTCCTTGCCTAGTCCACCTTCTCCCCCCCTGGACCCCACTCACCAGCACCAGTTCTCAAGGGGTTCTGCTGTGTATAGTTAAGTAGTGCAAAAAAAATAAAAGGGCAATGTAGGCGAGCATTCAAACCTTGTTGTTTTCTCTTTGTGACATGTTGAGAAGTGAGGCACCAACATGAAAAGATCTAGAACTCAGAACACACTGAGATACAACTGAAAAAACAAATGATTATTATTGTTTTTTTGTGCACCATTGTGTTCATAATTCTGCTTATTTATTTACGATGAAAACAAATCCCTCATATTACTGGTGTGATATGTCAGCCTTTTTAGTTCTGCATTACCAACGTTTTTGAAAATATTTGTATCCAAATATTCAAAATAAAAAATAAAAAGTTGACAAAAATCAAAATTGCAAAATTGTCAGTCCATTCCACAAGACAGTTTTATTTTACTGGAAAGTAACTTCTGAATTTAATTTAGATAAATACAAAATGTTTTTTACATGTTGCTTTTTTGTATCTTAAAAATTTGAAATTTTTTTTGTTGTTTTGTTGTTATAGAAGACACATTTCCCTATGAATTCTAAGTACAGAGTTGTGTGAGTTTAAAAGTTGATGAATAAAAAGCTGTGAAACAACCGTTTCATGCAAGTTGACCACAACTGCGAGGTTCACAGCCAAGCTGCAATATCTTGGTAGAATAATCCCAATACTAACAGGCAAACCGTTCAGACATGCAGTGTTTTGTCAGGATAACCCTTAACCATATCAGCTGAGATATGTAGTGACCATTTCTTTCAAATTCTGTGAGATGCACTAGTACGTGAAGGCTCTTATTCCTTTCCAGGAAACCAAAGACGTTCTTCTATGGTATCACCATGGAACAACCTGTGATGGCAACTTTAATGACTGCAGTATAATAACAAAATAAAGCTTCTAGTAAAGATCTCTAAATATGTATCTGGAGATACATCAGTGTAAAGAACCAATCAAATGGTTTGAGAATGTACACATAGTGTACACCAAGGCACTATGCGAACTAAAGAATTTGTCGAGAACTGTAAGAAGCTAAAAAACATTTAGAAACCTTAACTTTAAGAGCACATATAAACACTTGGGTATTTAATTGCACATTTTATGTTATATTTTGAAACCAATACATTTATTTAATAATACCATGGAAACAGCAGTAAACGTCAGTAAAAATATTCAGCATTTTTGACACTGTGGCTGAAATTTCAGTGCTCAACTGTCCCCTTGGCTTTAGTTGCTACCTTGCTACTCTTGCCCCTTGAGAACTCCGCCTCCTCGGCCTCTGGTTGACCCCAGTCGTTTGGGACGAGTCTTGTCTGGAAGTATCTGATGTGACATCCACTGTCAGAGCCTTTCTCAGTGCTCTGTGCCTCTGCTGGGCTGTTTGTCCACGGCTCTCCTGCTGGGCTCTCCAGAGTTTCCAGAGTGATGCGGAGCTTCAGGGCTGTCCTGCTGAGAAGTCCCAGGACATTGTGCACGTGGCTGGGCTGCTAGGATGCTGGCCTCCCTCCTCTGGGCTCAGAGTGTGTGTAGGGTGAGTATGGCCTGCCGCTGCTCTCGCTGAAGCAAGTGAAGCTGACTGGATGCGTTCTCTCTGTTCTCGGTCTTTCAGGAGCAGTTCCACGGACTGCAGGAAGTCACGGCCATACTGTGCCAGGGCCTCATCTCCAAACACAGAGACACAAGCACTTGTTTCAGTACACGACTGCTGGAAAAATCTATATCACTATTAGCTCATACTGCTGCTTCCGGCTTCTCTGAGAAACAGATGGGATGAGTCCTGTTTTCTGGTTTGGTCATGTGACATTACACATAAAGCCTACTGCTCAAAGAACCCTTTGTAGCACCTTTGTGTGAGGTACAGCTGTTTTCTTGGGGTGCACTGTTAATACTCATACCAGAACAACACAAACTACCATGACACTACCATGTCAGTGTCACCGCTGTTAGGAATCGACTTAAAACTTAAATTGTGTCTGG
The DNA here is from genome assembly GCA_034509495.1 of Acestrorhynchus altus. Taxonomy (NCBI): domain Eukaryota; kingdom Metazoa; phylum Chordata; class Actinopteri; order Characiformes; family Acestrorhynchidae; genus Acestrorhynchus; species Acestrorhynchus altus. The sequence continues at coordinate 13,303,589 of CM067522.1, read as the reverse complement.
TCAGTGATTGTCCTGGTGGATTTCTATTGATCTACAGGGTAAAGGGGGCTGATATATCTGGACAGCAACACATGACATACAGTCAGTAATTACAAACACCTATACGGCAGGTGCTTCTGATAAAATAGTGAGTGCAAGTACAGTGAGTGCACGTACAAGAGATTAATAGACTGAAGACTCGGCGTATATATGACTCCAAATCTGGGTAACACCTCATCTCTCAAGCTTAATAGTCACCTCGCACCTTACACAAGACAGCAGAGCAACCCCTGCTGAAATGAAAGACATGCTGGTGTGGTTTCCCCCAGAGCCTCCCCATGTGAGCAGGCTTCACCCAGAGTTTACATTACAGCCATAGATAACTGCAGCAGGTTTACACTGACACTGCTGAGGACTACATTTACAGCGTTCTACGCAGAGAGCGAGAGGGAGAGGGGGAGGCTCACAAGGTGGGAGTGTGAAATGAAGTCAAGATAAATGAAAAGTGTGTTCTGATGGGGAGAGAGAGGTATGTGTCAGGAATGCTGCTGTAAATCTCTGATTTCAGGCCTCGGCACAGTCACCTGGCCAACAGAGGAAATACTTTCTCTCAGGGCTGCAGCTGCTGCAAGGGAAACTGGCTCACTTTCAGGCCATGATGCTTGTCAGCAGGGGAAAATCATCTATATTCAACAACTCTGAGGTGGAATACAGCATGTGGACAAAAGTATTAGGACACGTCTCTTAATGAATTCGGTGGTCTCGTTCATTCCTGTTGTCACAGATGTATAAAATCAAGCATGCATACAGTCTGTCTTTACAAACCTCCATGAAAGAATGGATCTAAAGAGCTCACTGAAGTCAAGTCGAACGATGATTTAGGACGCCACCATTGTGGAGTTTCTTCCATTCGAGACATTCCACAATCAACTGCAAGCAGCCTGATCGTAGGATCATAGTGCTAGTGTATTACACCACTGAGCCACTCTCAGCATGCTGATAAAACAATAGATAAACTACACTGAGGGCTTACAGAGCTAAAGCTTGATTTGGGGTTCTTGAAGCTAAAAAAAAGCATTTTATTTACATCTGTCCAACTTTACCAGGTAACTTTACCACATTTGTAATATGGGACTTGGTGTTCCTGTTAATAAGGCGGCGCAGCATATTAAGGGGTATTACTCCTTCTCAAACTTGACTTGACCTTTGTCTGTATATTATGTAAAGGTAATTTAGACCGTTCTTAAACAATCCTTTATTGAAGTTTGTTATTTACAGTATGTTTGCAACCCACATGACAACCAGGTGAATAGAATCATAGATATAATACATTTATAATTAAAATTTAAAAAAAATCATTGTTGTCAGAGGGGTTACAATGCAAAATATGTTTTATCAAGCGAGATATTCCCATATTAATTATTATACTACTCATGTGATTATTTTACTCATGTCCTAATTATGTTTACTAAAAGCATCTGATATTTGCAGATAACTTTTATAAAAAAAGAAAAGAAAATACCTTTGTCTACCCATGGAATAAGAGACTGTTGTCTGTCAAAATGGGCATCACTCATTACCTATATCCTATAAAACTATCTGAGGATTGAAGATGTTCATCTGTGATATCTTTTAATTTTATTCTTTATTTAAAGATAACCTCAGCTTTCAAATTATGTAATGCTGTTATATATGACAATTATGAAAAGTGATTTTTGTTCCCACCATATTTCTTGTGAGCTCAGCTTTGCCTGTGATTAGCAAGCATTTTTACTCCATAAAAAACCCCCCACATGTCTATAGCAACCAATTGTGACGGGATAATTAGGCTTCAGTCACCATTGGGTGTCAGGTACTCTAGCTTACCATCCCTTACTCGTGGAGCAGTACAGTGGCAGGCAATAGTACCCATGTGAGATAAGTAGGTTCAAGGGCAGCTCCCCCGACAGCCTCACCAACATGAGCAGATATGGAGATAACGGGCAAAAGACAAAGGAACAGCGCAGCCTGATAACAAAGGCCACTTCTGTCACCTATGGCAGAAGAAAAGGCGAACGCACAATGCTTTGTAAAAGAGTGGAATCTAGACAGATAACAGACACCAGTAACAATGAGGTGAAAGGCTGGAGAACTGGCGTTATCTTGTTATGAAGAAAACTGTGACAAAGGGATATGCTTTCTGCAGTCGCAAAGAATGAGAAATTCCAAAGGTCAGCAATATGTTGTAGAGAACTGACTGACTAATGAACCTGTTCCTGTCTCATGTTTGACACGAGCAAGGTGGCTGCTGTATTAAGAAGGTAACCGGCTAAAGATACTACATTTATACAACCCCAGTTGCAATGAAATTGGGACGTTGTGTAAAACATAAATAAAAACAGAATATGATGATTTGCAAATCGTTTTCAGCATTTATTCAATTGAATACACCACAGAGACGAGATATTGAAATGTTCAAAGCTGCAACACGTTCAAAAAGTTGGGACAGAGGCATGTATACCACTGTGTTACATCAACTTTCCTTTTAACAACACTCAATAAGCATTTGGGAACTGCGGACACCAATTGTTGAAGCTTTGTAGGTGGAATTCTTTCCTTTTCTTACTTGATGTACCGTTGCTGAACAGTCCGGGGTGTCCACTGTTGTATTTGCAGGCTACTATGAAGCCACACTGCTGTAACACATGCAGAATGAGGCTTGGCATTGTCTTGCTGAAAATAAGCATTGCTTGGATGGCAGCATACGTTGTTCCAAAATCTGTATGTACTTTTCAGCATTAATAGTGGGCACTGACACACCGTCAGTCAGACATACCATCAGAGATGCTGGTTTTTAAACTTTGCACTAATAACAATCAAACAAATCCAGACAGTCCTTTCTCCTCTGTGGCCCGGAGGACACGACATCCATGATTTCCAAAAACAATCTGAAACGTGGACTCATCAGACCACAGGCTTTTGCTTTGCATGGTAGAGTTTTAACTTGCACTTATAGATGGAGAGACAAACTGTGCTCACTGAAATGGTTTTCTGAAGTGTTCCTGAACCCATGTGGTGATATCCATTACAGAATGATGTCGGTTTTTAATGCAGTGCCATCTGAGTGATCGAAGGTCACGGGCTTGCGATGTTGGTTTTCGGACTTGCCGCATACTTGCAGAGAATTCTCCAGATTCTCTAAATCTTTTGATGATATTCTGGACTGTAGATGATGAAATCCCTAAATTCGATGCAACTGCAACAGTTCTTAAACGGGACTATTTGCTAAGGCAGTTGTTCACAAAGTGGTGAACTTCACCCCATCCTTGCTTGTGAACGACTGAGCCTTTCGGGGATGCTCCCATTATACCCAATAATGACACTCACAATTAACCTGTTCACCAGTGGAATGTTCAAACTGGTGGTTTTGTGCATTTCTTCAACTCTCCCAGTCTTTTGTTGTCCCTGTTGCCACTTTTTTGAAACTTGCTTCTTGTATTGAACCGAATATATGTTGAAAAGGATTCGCAAATCATTGTATTCTGTTTTTATGTTTTACACAATGTCCCAAATTCATTGGAATTGGGGTTGTATGAAGAAAGAATGTTGTGCCTCATTGTGGATCTGATGTAAGCAGTTGTAACAGACTACCATTGGCAGCATGCCACCACTGCATGGGCACTGGTGTTATCCACTAGACTGTCCAATGTCTTTTGAACAGAAGTGCATTTCAATACATGTAATTAACCATTTGCAGATTATGTATTATTTGTCCCATAAGTACCCACAACTACTACAATGGTCCATTTAAAACAAACAAACAAACAAACAAACATTCAGCCCTCTGTGGCATGATGGTAAAAGTTGGGGAAATGTAAGTCTTGATGGAAACATTCCGCTGCTCATTGCAATAGGCAGTCATTTCCACTGGCGGTGGCCCAAGCTTTGTTGCTGCTTCAGAAAGAGGGAACATCTGGATCTTCATAATATAAACACGTCATAAAACTGCCTACAGGTGAGGAATAGTAAATGGCATTGGCACAGAGAAAGCCATTGTTTTTGATGGAGAGGGTGGTACAGTTTTCCAAAGATGCTACCTTCTTACAAGTAAAACTGGGTCCCTGTTTTACTTACCCTTCCCACACAACCAGTGGGGTAAACTGCTGTACGTCCATCACAGCTTCATGGTGTGTGAAGCACATAATACTAATTATCTGAGTCGTGAGCCCATCCTTGCAGGAAGCAGAATCCTGATGATCTGGAGGCAGCCTCGAACTCACTTTTACAAGTCTGTGAGTGCAAGTCTGCATTTTGCTCCTGATGAGGTGATGTAAAACAAAAAGCCTTAATCGACTAGGCAAACATCTCTATCTGAATCATTTCCTTGATCACTGGCTTTTTCCACTGCCCTCTTCTCTCTGTGAAACTCAACCCTTCAGCTCCAAAGCAGATGAGTCTCTGTGCCATCACAACTATTTGCCAGACAAAAGAGAAGATGGCTGGATAAGACCATTTCCATAAAATAAATGTCTCTGAGAGGAGATGTCACACGGCTGATTGAACACAATGATGCGTTGCTGCCACATCAAAAGAGACCTGCGACAGGTCCAAACACCTCCAGCTATTCTACCAATGGAACTTTAAGCTGCATTGAGCTATGAAACGCATGCATTCCACCAGCTCCTTGTATAAATATTTGCCATCGGCGTCTCCAGTGAGAGCGGTTTCACAGGGAACTAGTGCTTGGCACCCAGAGTGAAAGAGCATGAGAGAGGGAGGGAGAGAGAGAGAGCGAGAGAGAGAGAGAGAGAGAGAGAGAGAGAGAGAGAGAGAGATGCATTGGAATGAGTACAGGAAAGCCTCAGGGCGGGTGACGGCTGCCCTACTGAAGACCACACACGCGGAGGGCCTGGAGAAAGCAGGCCACCTAAGAACCGGCCTGAACGGCAGAGAAAGAGAGAAGCAGACGTGTTTGAGTTGGAAAGGTGCAGTTGAAGGCAATGAACATAAGACAGAATATTCCAGCTTTTAGGATGGAAGAAGGTGAAGCAGGTTTTCAGAGGGCCAATGCTGATGGAAGCCAAAAAATGTGTTGTTTTTGGAAAGGAAGCACAGAGCCAGTGTGAAAGCTGAAAAGGATCCACTGTCCGATAAAAGAATGATCAGATAAGACACTCAGAGAAACAGGCAAATGAACTACTTACATGCACCAGATAGGGGCCTAAAGCGGCACATCACTGTTGATGATTCAAGTGCATTAATTTTGGAACGAATTGTTGTGTTTACTGTAGAAACACTCATTTTTGGTTATGATTATTCGGGTTATTTCTAAATGTAAAATGTGTTTTTTTTGATGATTATTATTATTATATACCATTGTTTTGTAAAATCGTTCACAATCATTCATAATCGTTCTACAGTTAGAATTAAATCACAGTGCTCAATACTAAACTATAGTTTAGAAGACTTGATTTTTACCCTGATTCTAGTCCCAATGCTCAGTCTGTCTGAGTCTGTGCTGGTTGGCTTTTGTCTGTGCATTATTAGGCAGTTGGAGTTGACAGTTGGAGAGAGAATTGAGTAGCATCTGACAGCCACAGACCTCCCAATCACATTTCAGACCAGTCAAAGCATATTAAACAATTGATTTTTCGGCCTCAATCTAGTACTATGTACTGGGCAGCAACTAAATAGGAATGGTTGCTTATTTAGGATGTAAAGGAGTACATAAGGCATAAGGCAACACCTGCTTTGTACGTAGGGTAGCCTCCTGTTCCTAACCTCCAATTTTCCTTTTGGTTTTGCACAAATGGACAAACAAATCTGTGTCTCCCCGAGGTAATGCGAGGCTTGTTTTGGGGTGTGTTCAGGTTTGGTTGTTTAGTGTGTGAAGGACCATTTTTTGTTTTCTATTAAAGTGAGTAGGGAAGTGTGAGATACCAGGTCTTATTATGCTCTTATTTGACTTTAAAATCTGTGTAATGACAACCTTTTGCACTGTGATCTATGACTGGAATAAGAATGTAAATATTCTGAACAGGTAAAAGTGAATGGGTTAAATATACTGAAAATCCAACATAAAAGCAGCACTGAATTTCCAATACTTTGTAAAACTGTAGTGGACTGTGAAGTAGTTGGTGGATTTTGAGATTTCACATTGCCGTGGATTGTGTGAAGATTCATACCTGAATCAAACTGTCTGCTAAGGTTAGACATCTACACCCTTATTGGACAGCAACTATGCATGGTCTGGTTTCAGCAGAGGAAAATAAAGGTGCTGGCTGGCATTTGAGGTGTCTGTGTGTGTGCATTTCAGAGTGGGTAGTGTAAAGGGTGGGAGATTTGTGACAGGTGCAGCCCCAATCAGTGCCACACTGCCCTGGGTGTCACATTTATTATCCCAGGGTGTGCAGTAATGGGACCTGTGTGTGTGTGGTGGTTATTAAAAGGCTGATGTCAACACTCCGTCTGCAGAGTGCAGTCTAATCAGCCAGCACTGCTACAGCCTCCTACACACACATGCCTGGGCTGCAGGCCATACCTGTCACACACACACACACACACACACACACACACACACACACACACACACACACACACACACACACACACACACACATTTACATAACCACACACTCAAGGTGAGTGCCCACACACACACAAATCAGAGCACAGGTATGCATTCTCACACAAATACACTAGAGCACTCATTTATGCACACACACACACACACACACACACACACACACACACACACACACACACACACACACACACACACACACACACACACACACACACAGGCTTACACAGAGTGTGGCAATGTGGCAATGCACATTCACTTACACCACATGTTATGGTATACATCGCCACACACTTCCATACTCGCCACACACTAACACTGGGCGTTTGTTTATGTTCACACCACGTCACACCCCTCTCACACACTTGTGTTAGTTTTGTGTTGAGTCACTCCATTACGTCAGTTTTCTGCACCACCTTGGCCCTCTTAAATGGTCTGATAGGCTCAAAGCACAGTGCTGCATTTTTGCATGGCAGTGTAAGGCTGCTATCTGGGCAGTGTAGCTCAGTGATTCCATGCAAAGGAAAACACTGATGTAAAGCACAGCTGAAATCCATCTGCTATCTGAGGTAATACACCATATCTCATTTTAAAATATTCATTGGAGAGCGAAGCTGTGGGCAACACGAGAAAACCTGTATCAAACATCTGTACATCACAATTCAAAGCCTGAGGGGGTCATTTTGATTTTAACATAATGCAACTTGCTTTGCACAATGCCTCTGACCTCCCTGTTTGGCTCGCTGCAATGGGAAAACAGTTCCAACAAAGCTCTCCAAATTGAATGAGACTAGGCTTCACTATTTTTCATTTCACTCCAGAGATGTTGCTATTTTTCCATTTTATAAGGATTACTGTTTAAGATGGGCATACCCAAACTTTTTCACGACATGCTGATCTGAATCCACTTTCGCTCAGTATGTTTTAGCCCAGATACACAACTGGCATTCAGCCAGTAACGTATCCCATCTTGAGAGCTGGTCAGATCATAATGTATGATCCAGTTCCTCATTCAACTGCTAGATGGCAAAAAGGACTCATGGCTGTATATACCTATTAATGCCAGCGCTTACATCCCCACTCTATATGCTGATAAAATAACAGCTGTCTTATATTGTCAGATTTTACCATATCTAATTCGAGTTCACATATTTGTAGAATGTGGAAAATGAAGGTGTCCCATGGGGGAAGCAGTGCAAATACTTTTAACTCCACTAACCGGATAGCCCTCTTGAGAATCCAGCGCTCATCCCAGTACTGTGAGTATCAGAACACAACAGAACAGCAAATCGCTTTTGTACGTTGCTCTGGATGAGGGCATAAATGTAAGACAGCTAATTGTGCAGCTAATTGTGCTACACAGTGCAGTTGGAGTACGAGTGTAGTTATGCAAGGGAATACAAGGACTGTTGAAATGAGATGCTGAGAATCTGAGCCGCTCTGTATCTGATCACATTTATAGTCAGCATTCATTGTACTCGTGTCTTACTGGTAAAAATCAATCTCTGCAAGCAATGGTATGATTTTAGTGGCAGGGAGTGGACTTTTACACAAGCACACACTTCAAGCATGGTTGCACATGTAAGACTTCCCATGCACACTCAGCATATGTCCACGTACTGTTACTGCTCTAGATGTAGCAGCTTTGTCCAAATAGGCCCATGTGGTTTGTGCGAATCACATAAAAGCAAAGATCGTGCAACATGACAAGCATATGAGAAACCTGTGCCAGGTTGGGTGGGCCTCAATACTGTCTCACTTATCTTTGGAGCTTCAAAAAAAAAGATCTTCAGATATAAACAATCAAAGATTGCACAACATTCTGGCTTATGTGGCAAGGAAAAATATTCATATGCCCTTAATACATAATAGTTCTGTTAAGAACGTGCATGAACTTGTAAAAGAATGTGTCCATATGGAGCTTGTATCTAGCTCATCAACTCTTTCATTCCACCAAACATGTTCATCTTATCTCCCATTTTTTAACAGCCCTAAATGCTTGCAGATTAGGACTCAGATTAGGATGCACAAATTCAATTTTTGTCTTTTTGTCTTTGTAATTGTACACACATTTGCTAAGTGAGTGAGAATTGATTGTTGCACACTATAGCAGACAGTGACAGCAGTAATAAATAACATGTTGATGTAGATGTTGACATAACTAATATGTAGATGCACTTTTAATGTTGTATTTCTGTACACCACAGATTCCCAGCTTGCCTGGTATGAGCATAGTCTAAGATTACAATCACGCCATTAACGCACCCACTATGAGCATCTTCCAAAATTCCAACCATGCATTTAACATGTTGGCTACAAGCCTCAGGCCTCATATTGCTTATGGGCTGTGCTGGATAATAGTTTCATCCAAAATATCTAGTGCAGTGTTATCATGCTGGCCCACATCACTCATCCCACATCACTGCTGTAGCACTGGCATGCCTCAAACACCATCAACAGACCTCACACACTATGAAATGAACACATAACCAGCTAAAAAATTGCACTTACCTGCATTTTTCTTGTCTTTTTTCTGCATTTTTTGGTGTTGCTCTTTAAAGATGCACACACTTACTAAACATGAACGGACTTAACAATGGTAACAACAAAACATAATGGAGGGGTCTAGAAAATGTTAATTATCTAGGTATAACTGAAAAATGAGGGTTCAATCAATGGAAATAACAAACAATAAACCTCAAACCCCGTTGTGTCTTCCTTCAAAAGAAAGGTCAAAGCTGGCAAAGCAATAAAATGTGATGGTGTGATGGAGATGTGATGAAGAACATGTTGTTGCTGATACTGGAGAGCAGCTCATCACCTCCAGACTCCAGACTCAGTTAGTTTCCTATACAAACCAGGTTTCATGATCATGGCTTTTCCTGTGCCCGTGTAAACAGACCGTTTGTTGCTCAAACTTGGCATGCCAGTGAAAACGGGGTTATTTGTTATTGGCTAAACGCCAATATTAGCCAATCAGCTTTTGCTCTTTGGTTTATTGTCCAGTCCATCGAAAACAATCTGGACTACCTCAGATGGCTAGCAAATTGAAGGTATGTACATTACCAGGGAAAAAAAGTGGGATCACAGCTAAAAGTGAACTGACTACAATCTTCAAATCAACATTTACAATGTTTTGGATCCTGTGAGCTGGAAAATATAGCACAGAGCTTGTAATAGGCTTGTAAAACTGCATCTGAGCATTTCACCCCAATCAAACCTCATTGTTTATATGTAAAAAGAAAATACAATCTAAATTAATTAACTGGTTATTAATATTGCATCAGGGCCAATATAAGCAGACAAAACAGGAATTTGGTTTGCAAAAACTCTCTAGGAATCAATGAATGTGTGCTTCTAGAAAGCACTGTACTGGAGGAGGAAGAGAAAGAGAGAGGCAGACAGAGAGAGTATGAAAAAGAGAGGGCCTAAGACAGGCATTGATCTACCTTGACTCTTTGAAGGGCCGAGGGCCTCCACTGCCTCACGTATCTGCGCCGACCTGCTCTTAAAAGCTGACAGGAAGCGTCGGAGAGCAGCCTCCGATGCTGAGCCCCTCAGATCCTCATAACATGAAAGGACATCTGCGAAAGGAAAGAGAGAGAGTGCGAAGCTGCCGCATCAAAAAGGCCCCGTGGAGATGTTGAAGGCGCGTCTTTTTTAATCCGTGCAGAGAAGCGGCTCGGAGCGGATGGGATGTTCACTTGCTTGCTAATTCATCTCAAAACACAGAGGAGCCAGAGCATTTGCAATTCAATGTGAAGAGCAGACGATCAGAATGAAAATTACACACTGAAGGTACTGAAGTTGGAAAACGGACACCAGAGACTCGCGTTTAGAAATATATCTCTTTACACTGCACAGTTTGAATTTAATCCCTCTGGATACAGACTGATTACAGACCATTTCATTGCACTGATCCACCATATAGATTCGTTTTTTTATGTCTACAATTAGCAGCCCATCTGCTACTGAACAATTTCTCAGCCTCTCACTACTGCAACCATCAGTGCAAAGGGACCACTGTTGTGACCACTGAGCTCATGGTTTGTTAGGAATTTGGAACAAAAAAAAACAGAAAACATTTTATTACAAAATTACAAATTATTCCCCACAAGGTACCAGTACAGCCTGTACTTTACTAAGCAGTAAAATGCAAATATTAATGTACACAAGTATTAATGTAATACTAATGTACAGTTTTCCATTTTGGGATTTCAGGATTTCTATGGATTTGATGAAAATACCCACAGTCATACAAGCTATAATGATTGCTGGCACTATGGCCAGCAAGCAAAGTGCATTTTGATTGGACCAGTAGTTTTAAAGAAAATCAATAAAACTATCTTCCATCTAATCAGATTGGAGCTTTAGTATACCAATCACAGTATACCGACAGTCATCCAATAATGTTCCTGTCCAATGTCCACTGCTAACCCATTCCCACCAGCTATTTTTATGCTTTTCCGGATGTTCCTCACTACCTACCAGGAAAGGCAAAGCACATGATGGCTGGTTACAAAAGGTTTTCACAGAAAGGAATAAATGACAATGGCATTGTGGATGTGAACCCACTACCAGATGCTGAATCAGAGTTGCTACACATCCCTGGAACTTCAAACTGCTATGGGCACTTTGAAGCTCTATAATTACAGACTGTAGTCCATCTCTGCATGCTTTGTTAGCCTACTTTCACCTTGTCCTTCAATGGGAAGCACCCCAAAGGACCACCACGGAGCGAATATTTTTTGGGTGGATCAGACACGGCAGTGCTGCTGGAGTTTTTAAACACTGTCACAGAGACTCATCTGTGTCTGCACAGTTTGTAGGTAATCCTTTCGTCCTTCAGCAGTGCTCACAGGATGCTGACCACTGACGATTTCTGGTTGGTTGATTATTCCCAGTCAACTGAGGTGTTTAAACACTCTAGCAGCACAGCTGTGTCTAATCCAATCAAAAGATGTGATTGCATGCATAATAGAAGTAGAACAACCAGATTCCTTGTTGACAATTTAAAGTTGGTAAACGAGAGACCACTGGAAGAGACTGAACAGTGTTTCTGATACATGCCGGATTCACTGTAACTATCTTTCGATCCAGTTATCAGAATTGGATCTTGCTGCCGGCAGTTTTTCAGCTCAAGGGTATTTTGGAAGCCCTCACTTTTTGTATTGGCTAAGGATACGTTCCCTGAGTGGACAACAAAGAACTTTTGTAAGTCACTGTAGATAAGAGTGTCCACTAAATGCCATAAATGTAAATGGTAGGATTCTGACCACAGGAACACAGTTGGCTGAATTTCACAATTGGCAAACTCTTCCCATTCCAGCTGTGACACTGAAGTGATTAAAATACATGCTGTCAGGATCTACTGAGAAAGAAGGCAGTGGTCTGGTGGTGATCCCTCTCACTTGATAGACATGGTAGAGGGTGTCTGATAAATTGTGCATTAATGGATGAACTATGGTTAGCAAGTACCTTATACGCCTATACCCTGCCAAGTAGTCAAGTAGGAAGTCCAGCATTCAGCTATTAATGAGGAGATATGATTGCCAGTCAAATGGAGAACACAGAACATGCTCTACTAGGAAATCAAACAAGTATTCAGGAGAAAGGTTCTGTTTAGAAACACACACCCTTACAGCACACTGCTACCAACAGCACCTCAATGGCCACACTAAGTGGCTGCTCACATAGCCCTTTTGTACACACACACACACACACACACACACACACACACACACACACACACACACACACACACACACACACAAATTGCTTTTGCTCAGAACCTTCCCAGCATCCTGTCTTGGCTAAAAATGAAAATGAGCAGGTGCTCTTTAGTGGTAGTAGGAAGTGGCATCACATGCAGATATTAAATACAACCATACAGGTCTTCTTCTGTTTTCAGTTAAAGATTTTGGTTTAATAAAGCAAGAGAGTGCACAAAGACTTCAAATATTCCCATTTTGTCAAAAACATACAGTGCCTTGCGAAAATATTCCCCCCTGGGCTTTGACTAGGCCATTCCAATACATTTAAACATTTCTCCTAAAACCACTCAACTGTTGCTTTAGTGGTTTGCTTTTGAAGGTGAACCTCCACTCCAGGCTCAAAGTTTCCCTGTATTTCACCTTCCATTTTCCCCTTGACTCAATCCAGCATGATGCTGCCACCACGTTTCACTGTGGGGATGGTGAGTCTCCAACATGCCTCAAAATGCCGCAAACTCAAAATGATATCTGGAGTCATGTTATCTTTGTATCTTTTCTGGCCACTCTATGGAGTGTATGGCTTATTGTGGTGGTATGGACAGATAATCCAGTCTGCTTGGGAACTCTGCAGCTCATTCAGGGTTACCATTGGTCTCTGTGCAGCCTCTTTGATTAATGCCCTACTTTCCTGGTCTGAGAGTTTTGGTGGGCGGGCCTGTCTTGGCAGCTATGTTGTGGTACCATGTTCTTTCCATTTGATGATAATGGATTTGATGGTGCTCCAGGGGATCATGTGGATAATTTTTAATAAACCAACCATGACTTGTACTTCTCAACAACTTTGTCCCTGATTTGTTTGTAGATCTCCTTGGTCACCATAGTGTTGTTTGGTTAGTGGTGCCTTATGCTTAATGGTGTTGCAGCCTCTGTGGCCTCTCAGACAAGGTGTACATATACTGACAGATCATGTGACACTTAGATTGCACACAGGTAGACTTCATTTCAGTAAACACGTGACTTCTGAAGGTAATTGTTTGTACCAGATCTGTTTAGGGGCTTCATAGCAAAGGGGGTGAATACAGATGTACAAGACAATTTTCATTTTTTTATTTCAAAATATTTAAAATAACATAAATGTTGTAACACAATAGGTAAAATGCCAAGGGGGGTGAATACTTTCACAAGGCACTGTAGCTCTTAATACACTGGAACCTCCATTTTAGTTCATGTTAATATGTGTATGCTGTAGAAACCTTCAATATCTTTTTCATGTCAAATAAGATTTTCCATATTTTTTCAGATCAACAAAAAAGGGAGACAACTGGGAGACAGTAAATGTAGCTTTCAGTTTTAAAGGTTTTTGTGTTACTGCTGCTTTTGTAAGTGACTTCTCTCTGTGTTTGACACAGTCTGTGATGCAAAGAATCTGTGGATAGATCTGAACCATGATGTGTAGCACAATGACCCAACATCACAGAACAGAAGTATTAAGTGCCACTAAGGTTTTTGGGAAAGTGTCTCGTTAAATAAGGATTTAAAAAAATTCCAAGACAGTTTTCATATATTGAACTACTAATTAGCACATGGTGTTCATGAACTGAAGCTAAAGCCAAACACAGTTAAACATTGATAAGGTAGATGACAGAGCTAAGATCAGATGATAACTGCTTGAGGCTTGCACAAATTCTTCCAGATTATTGAGATAAGAATCTTTCCATTTGCTGTCTGTTTACTACCTTGCAGTGGAGCACAGATGCTATGGGAGATGTTCTCCTTGAAGGTTTGGTGATCCTGCCGGATTCCCAGCACCATCTCCTCTATGGTTCACACCTGCATGCTGTACAAGTTCCTGTGGAATTTCAGCTCAGTCTCTAGAGCTTCCACCTACACCTCAACAGAAGATAAAAATACTTATCAACAACAAGTCAAACGATTTCCCTGCAGTTTGACAAAAGCTGCTTTCACTAGATGAGCAGATGCTACTTTGATGTTCAAGAGATCTTCAGGCCTATTTAAAAAGACCCCTTTGTAGGAGAAAGATAGGAGAAACCTACACATGGTATCAGATCTTGTCTGCATGAAGGGCAACTGATACAACTCAACAACACGCTCACTATCTGACGAAAGAGGGCCACTCAGTCAGCTTCTTGACTATGAATCCCGAGAAATGTGGGTGATTAAAAATGCATTATGGGCCCATAACCTGGAGTCAGGAGGTGCCTGGGCCACAATGGCCCTGACTGTAGCAAGGCGTCACAACAAGTGTTGCATAAATCATTGTGTTTTTCCTGGCAGGGCACAGTGTATCATGAATGATTCATGGTTCGGCTCCTCTCTGCCACCTCCTAATGCGCGATCAGGGCTCTTTTCCTGAAATAACAGTTTCGATGACCCCTGAGGCCAGAGTGGGAGGGTTATACAGGAACGCCCTGGCCGGGTTATTTTAGTATGAAATATTGATTGGCATTGACGGACTGTTCACATGCAGAACAAGATGGATTACCACAAAGAGGAAGCATGTGCTTGGATATGGCAGTTGGAATAGGAAAAAAGAGAAAAGAGGATGAGAGACATGGGGGAGATAGAGAGGGTATGACACATGGATAGAAAAGGAAAGAGAGTCAGAGAGAGAGAGAGAGAGAGAGAGAGAGAGAGAGAGAGAGAGAGAGAGAGAGAGAGAGAGAGGTCTTTATATATAGATCGACAGATATGGATGAGATAGATAGATAGATAGATAGATAGATAGATAGATAGATAGATAGATAGATAGATAGATAGATAGATAGATAGATAGACAGACAGACAGACAGACAGACAGACAGACAGACAGACAGACAGACAGACAGACAGACAGACATGGACAGAAAGATGGATAAATTCACACAGAGAAACAGACAGCTAGACCTAAACAGATAGACTGATACAAATAGAGGGTTAGACAGACAGACCCAGACAGACAAAATGATAAACTGATACATATAGATGGATGGACAGAAGGCAGACATGCTGATACATATAGATTGATAGACAGACAGATGAGTGGTTAAAGAGACATACATACATACATACATACATACATACATACTAAGACAGTTGGATAAACTGACACATTTAGATGGGTAGATAGGTGAATGGGTAGACAGAGAGACACATACACAGACACAGGCAGATAGAGTAATACATATAGATTGTTAGACAGACAGATGAGTGGATAAACAGACAGATACATACACAGACAGACATACAGATGTACATGGATAGATGGATAAATGGATAGACAGACAGAATGACGGATAGACAGAAGAATACATGAATAAACAGACAGACAGACAGGTGGACAGACAGACAAATAAAGAGAGAAAGACCAGACAGATGGTTGGATACAAACAGTAATACATACACACACAGGCAGGCAGACAGAAAAAGAGAACAATAGATACACAGACATAAAGAAAGACAGACAGACAGAGAGACATGTTGTCCATCAAATCCAGATGGAACACAACGTGGATTAAACCGAGTGCATTTAAACAACAAGCAATCAGAGAAAACAGCAGACTGTAATGACTGTATTGATACAGAGATACTGTCTGTGTCCACATCCTGCTCTGTCAGACCGTCTCAGAGGCTGGGATTCAGGAAACATTGCAGGGAAGAAGAGAAAGATAGAGAGACATTTAGAGCGGAAACATGATGCAGAACCATGACCGTGTCCATTCTCTCTCTCTCTCTCTCTCTCTCTCTCTCTCTCTCTCTCTCCTCTCTCTCTCTCTCTCTCTCTCTCTTCTCTCTCTCTTTCTCTCTCTCAGACCCTGCTGCTGGAGCCGTGCTTGGTGGTAATTGGCAGCTCGGCTGAGGCCTGGGGGCGGGCGTCTGGCCTGCTGAAGGGGTGCTCCCCGGGGGAAGGCAGGCAGCGTTGCCAGGATGTTCTCCACCTCCAGCTCAGGGATCACCCGCTGTTCTGAGCCAGCCTGCAACACACACAAACACATACAAACACAAAAACACAAACACACACACACACACACACACACACACACACACACACACACACACACACACACACACAGAGCTACAGAGGAGGACATTTCTTGCTAAAGAGAATTCAAGAGTGGGCTCTTGAGAATTTGCAAAAAATACAATTAGCATTTTTACACGTCTAGAATATATATAAATATATATATATATAATTTTATAACTTTTGACATACTTTAATTCTAATAGCTGTCCTTTAAATTGCTACTGAATTGAAATGATACATTACTTGAAATACTTTTATCTTTACATTGACCTCCCTTGAAAATTAAGGTTTTTGCCATTGTGGAGATACATGGCTTTAGATTGTATTGATGAATTTATACAACAGCTGCATAAGCTGATTGGTTGAGAAGTGCTTGAACCATGCTGTTTTTATAGAACAATCACTCTATCACTCCCCTGAACAGCAACACTAGTAATGCAGTAATGTAAATGATTAAGACATTAAGATGTGATGGACCCGGAAGTTGGTTTACCAGTTTCTTGTTATCCTGTTACCCAGGCCTGCTGCAGACACTTAAGCAGGACTCAGCTCTTGTTGAGATCACAAGACGAATTCACAATAATAAAGACAAATGGAAAAGAAATCCAGTGAGTGGGAAATGAGCACCAATGAATCCATCAAAACAGGAAGCCAATAGGAGCTTTTGGTACTTATTATGGCACTTAATGGTTGGATGGGATTTATAAATGTGCCGGCTTAGTTTGATTTACTGTGTAATACACATTAGGGCGCTCACATTTATTTAGCAAAATTGTAAGTAAATAAACAGAAAATATTTTATACATCTATTTTATTGATGTATATAAAATATATGCTTTGCTGCCACATAACATTTCTATACTTTTCAAAATGATTAGTATATGAGTGGGAAATGCAGTTTAGTGTGTTGGACCCTATAAGGAGCTGGAGAAGCAGCTGCCGGCTGTCTGTCTGGAGACTGTTTGTCTCCTATATGAACACAAATGTCCAAAATGTCCAAATGTTAGGGGACAGCCCTTCTATAGAATGTAGTCAGAATTCCACCCATTGTTGACACAAATGTGCAAATGCACACACAAAGCTGGTCTAGCCCTTCTAGGGGCTAGGCAAGATTGAATAGGACTCTCTGGAGTAGACAAAGCAAGTATTGGCACCATGCCTAATGCCAGGTGTAGGCTAGAGGGGTATAAAGCCATTCAACCCATCATCCAACCCATTGACCTCAATATTTTTGTTGCTGAATGCAGTCAAATCCTCACAGTAATGCTCCAACATCTAGAAGAAAGTCTTCCCTGGACAGTAAAAAGTTACTCGAACCAAAGCAGGATAAATCATTTTTAATACCCTTGAATTTAAAAGAATTAATTAGCAGTCCCAATTCTTTTGCCCATATTGTATTATATTTCTGGTTGATTAGCAGGACCCAACTTAACACCCAATGTATTAGATTGTTATTTATTCCTCTTTATCTCAGGATTGGATTTTGTTGTACTAAATATGTAACAAGCCCTAAATACAGCAGTCCATCTGCCGTTATTTTGAGCGAAGTCTCTGAAATAATGCTAGTCAATCAGTTTCCAAGAGAAAGATCTTGCACTAGTTTTCTTCTTTGCTGATGTAATTCCAGCAGGCAGCAGCAAGCGCATGTGTGTCGGCCATGTGGCTGTGGTCACATGCTTGCTTCTTAGCTGGCCCATGGACCACCCTGTTTGCACCCCCCACACACACCCCCACAGCGGACCACCTATGAAAGCACATGCAGGGTCATGGTTAGGTGTAAAAAGACAACAGGGTTGTGGTGTGTGGGAGAACAAATTAGAGGCCAGCCTCACACCCAACGTTCTAATCCTGCTTTTCATCTGCTGGGTTTGGTGTGACAACTGGCACATGACGTCTTTTAAAAGCCTAAATACTAAGCAAGCACACGCAAAACCCTTATCCGTTTTGGTCACTCAATGTGGGCCAACAAATCAGTGTGCAAATCAGTGCGTCAGAAGCCTTGCATTGGTTCTGAGTACTATATAACACCCTTCAGAAGAACAACATTGGAGAATTCCAGTATTCCACCACTGCACCTCTGTCATATATTTCTCTATTCTATTCTGACAGCCCTCCTTATCCATTCACTGGTCTTTGCAATGCTAGCCAGCACAGACATCAAAACAAAGCTAGGAGGTAGTGTTCTCTGTCAAGTGTGATGAGATAGTGTGTGTCACATAGTTCCAGGGGCCTTAGATCGTAGGTTCTTCAGTCCGTAGTCACTGTCTGTGAAACGTTTGGTGTGTTCTCCTTATGTGGTGGGTTTGGTCCTTGGGTTCAGCCATTTATCCAAGGCCCACCTTTACTGCCAACCTTTTTGTTCCACAAGGGGGTCCCTTAGGACCCATTCGTTCACCCGGGGCATTAAAATGATAAGTAATATCATGAGCATCTTTGGATATCATCAGTGCTTAAAACCCCCACCCCACTCCAATTTGGATGTGCCATTAGTACTCTTCCCCTTTTACATACATTAGAGGATGAAGACGAGCACAAGCTCGTTCAAACTGCCACCATCTCTAGGCAGCCAACATGCTCTGTGGAAACCACCGGTTCCCCAGCTCCAATACAATGGCTAACATACACCTGTGCCAGGTAGTATCTCAGTGGTTCTAAAGGTGGGAGAGAGCATTTTTTTGGGGGGGTCCATGACTAAAATGAATCATGAATCAGTTGTATTATGAAAAACAATTTGGACGACATCAAAAAATCAAAACTCATATATTTGGAATATATCTATGAAGCTCAGCATGATGATGTGAGATGGAATTGATAAGTGAACCAATCTGAGATTCTATGATGCTCTGAACAGTTCCCCAAAACAATCATAGTCAAATTACAGTGATGTCAGAGACTTACAAGAACGTGCCAATGTTGATACGTGTTACTAGTTCTAGGTCATACCTTGACTTTGAAATTGAAATGTGTATTGAAGTGTTCCCCCCCATCACAGAGCTGGGATTCTTTTTCAGAACAAGCACAGGAACAGAAAAGGACAGAACAAAACAAGAACACACTTCACTTTCCTCCCTGTTCACAAAGCTTGAAAAAAAAAATACAACAACCACTGTATCTTTGGGCAAGTGAAGCGAATCTGCTTACTCCTCAGAAAAACGAGACAGTGGGCTAGTTCAGGTCTTCATCTGACACATTTACTATGATGAATTATTCAATAACAGAGAGAGGTGTGCTGTGAGTGGGCTCATCATGCCTTGCTGATGCACACCACTGTAGCCATTCAGAGGAGTCAGGCTCGTAAGCACACAGCACCAATGAATCCATCAAAACAGGAAGCCAATAGGAGCTTTTGGTACTTATTATGGCACTTAATGGTTGGATGGGATTTATAAATGTGCCGGCTTAGTTTGATTTACTGTGTAATACACATTAGGGCGCTCACATTTATTTAGCAAAATTGTAAGTAAATAAACAGAAAATATTTTATACATCTATTTTATTGATGTATATAAAATATATGTTTTGCTGCCACATAACATTTCTATACTTTTCAAAATTGCATCTATTTAAAATAGATTTCTGGAGTTTGGTTTGTTATTGTTTAGTCCTTTGTTACTGCCTATTTTAATCTAGGGCTGCTTTGATTCTTCAGTGTAATCAATGGTGGTAATGCTTAAATGGATACGTTTTTAAATATTGGTTTATATGAAGTTACCTTTTTGGATTCTAAAATACTTCAATTCTTATAATAAATGCTTTTCATAAAAATACCAGAAAGAAATTCCACCAATGAATTTGGTGGTTTTCAGTTTCTGTCATCGATAAATTATGGGATTACATGAAACTAGCATGAAACATAAAGATGCTGCCAATATTACTACCTTTCCTGATTTCTGTGAAATTTCTGTGATACTGTGATGACGGATCATTTCCACCTCTTAACTCAAACCCATGTTCCCACTGACAAAGATGAATTAAACTGGAATGACAGAAAAATATGCATAAGTGTTTATTACAGACGGCCTGAAAATAAAAAAGACTGAGTGTCCAACATTGGAAGAAAGAAACAGAAGTGAGCAGTACACAAGTACAGCTCCACACAGCCAAAATCACTACAATTACCATCATGCACTGCGTTCCTAAACCTTAACCTTTTACTTGGTAGAACTGTAGATATGAATCATGAAGTGATTCCACTGCAGAGTCTTCCAAAATCCGTTGCTTGCATTTGTGTTGGAACCGGTGTGCTCTGGCCTTAAGACTTGATGGGATGTTTACAAAAGACTCATTTTATTTCTGCATATTTATTTTAAGCTTCATTTTTCGTGTAGGGAATACCATAAGTAAAATAAATTAATAGTAACACAGTGGAACCAATTAGACAGAGAGTCCTGTTGTATTGGCAGCTGTGATGGCACATCCGTGTTTTCAATGGGTACAAGTAGATGAATGCATTCATTAGAAGGGGTGTCCACAAACATTTGGACATATAGGGTATTTGTAACAAAATTAATACTACAATTTAAGCTTTTGATGGATCTGATGCACCTATTTAAAGGTAGACTCAAAGACAAAGTGGAGCTGCTTTCTTTCATACGGAAAGCTCCATGCTCTCACTGTAAATCAGCCTCAATGAGGGCAAGGCGAGTAGAGATCCGTCACCGATGTGTTTCAGCAGCTTGATCATTGTTCAGAACTAATCTAGCAGAGGTGAGGGTTAAAAGCCTGCTCCTTCACTGTTTACAGTGAGCAGTGTAATACAAGGCTCTGAGCTATTTAGCAGCCACGAATAAACACCATCCATTGTCATGACAAGGCTTAACGTGGACCCAACCTTGCTGGCTGCACGTGGGCCGGGGCTGCTTTGAACCTCCACTTCTTTATTATGGTTTCCAATGGAAATATCACTTTTGCGCCGGCCAAGGAAGAGCATTGCTCAGCAAAAGTGGACAAAGGAAATTGTTATTTGGATTAGGCTGAGTCATTTTTTCTTGGTTGGCTGTGTTTAGGGAAGGTTTGGCAGGGCTTCAATAACTCTTTCAAAAAGCATCCTGGGAGAGCTAACCGCATTCCAGCTTCTGATATAAGTCACAACTTCACACTTCAAAAATGTGTCCGGACGGACATGTATTAAAAGAATATTTGACTACCATCAATATGGATTTGCCATATGTTCACTCTGGATTCAATAATTTACCTTGTCTAGAATTTTAAATAAACAGAAAGTTGAGGGATAAACTGCAGACAACTCCACCGCAGAACCCTAGACTTGCATCATACACGTGTAGCCAAGAAAGGCACAGTGCTTCTGAATTCTGCTGGAGTCACAGCCGAATTCTCCAAAATATGTCCCCACTGAATTTTCCAAAATGTGTCCCCGATGAAACCTCATGTCATGAAAATGATGATGTCTACAACTACAACAACTAGAACCTGGACACAATAACCAGGCAATGTCATAGACATAAAAAAAACAGGCATGCCTCAAGGTATCCTAACGTTCACGTCTTCTCAAGCCTTGGAAAGTAGTTCAGTTTGTCATCTCACGTTCCGTACTTGGAGACATAAGCTTCCAACAGCTTCTGAAAGAGTACACGCTCTGTCCTCAAGTTGCTCTATTTACACATTCATTACCATAATTTCATCATCCTTTTCCAATACAATGCAGCATTCGGTCCATGTCTTACTACCCACTGCTTGCTTTTTTCCCCTGGAGGTATCCCTGCTGGCACATGGATTGTATCCTGGCTTGTTTACACCTGCTCAGTGGGTCTGTTTAGCCGTGCGCCAATTAGGGCCTAATTAAATGCTGGGTGCACCAGTCGAGCTCGCTTAGTTCTGATCCTTGGAGCTACTTTGATCTCCTCTGACAGATAAGGTGTTTGCTCCGGAGCCTAACCCTTCCACTTGGAGGCAAATCCAGTTCATTAAAACAAGGGGCTTTCAGGAACGATGGAAGAAAAAAAAAAAAAACGGGGAGAAGGAGGTTGGGGATATTTATGGTTAAAGAAGCTCAAGCGGTTTGGGATTTATAATGATCTTCTCATGTGAGTTTGGGTCTTTTGTCTTGGGCCAGTGAGCTGGGATGGCAGCAGGAGGATACAGCTGCTGCCGCATCACAATCCAAAGCCAATCCGGCCTTTGTTCGGCTCAATACCATGGATTCCGTTTTACTGTGACAGAAAGCAATGTAATTGCATGGGTTTTTTTTACAGTTCACTGCAGCACTGACAGCTTCTTTACTGTACTGCTGTGTGATTTTCCTTACTTAAAAATATTTTTTAAAGCAGGTGGAAGAACATTTTTTTTAGATTAAAGAATCTCAACAAAATGTTCTATACCAGTTGCAGTGTTTTCCTAGGACTGTACCACCAAGTTAAGAATCACTGAGAATTTATTATGTAGACTAGTGTGTAGCATTTTTTTTTGCACAGTCTACTACTGTACTAGTTTTCCAATTAGGGCTGAAACGATTCCTCAAGAAAGTTGATTATTAACAATTATCAATGTAAATTCTTTACCTCAAAGCTTTGTTTAATTCATACTGTTATACACAGCTCTCGGAATTCCACACGGAGGATATCAGGATATGAGATTTGATGATGTGGAGCACAAAACAGATAAAGAAAAAAAAACAGGGAAGGACAAATAGGCCAGTAGAAAAACACAGTTTGAGTTAAAGTGCAGCTGATTAAATGAAAACGGTGCAGTGTTGCAGAAGCAAAACCACTCCAGCACAATAGTGAAATGTCAGTGTTTCAGCGCAGTGTTTAGAGCAGGTCCCCCACAACACAAAGCTACAGTAAGTTTAATCTGCTTTTAACTCCAAGTGTTTAATTCTTAGTGGAGATGAAGTCTAGTAACACATGTTCATTAATTTTGGCTATATGTAATATGACTGGGTGATAAACAGATATTTATATCTATATTGGGATATAAAGAGAGAGGGATATGGGATGTAATAGGATGCCACTATTGCAACAAGTCAATTAATTCAATTTCATCTTGAAATTGATGAACCCATACACTTGCATAGGACAAGTGCATGGGTTTAGGAATCACAGATACAGATACTCAGCCATGAAGTGTCAGACCATGTAATGTTATAGAGTGGGGTCATTGAGTACTGAGGAGCATGGTGCAGAAATGCTCTGCTGACCCAGTAACCTGCTGTGAGAGCTGCAAAGGGGGAACAACTCCACACTGACGTCCATGGATTCATAATGGAGTTTGATTAATCTCCTGTAGGTGTAATGTGTAGGTGTCCTAATAGTTTTGTTCATTCAAAGTTTGACTCAGAAGTAATCTGACTGACAAGTGTGACAAACAATTGCAAGATTTTGCAACTCAAAAAATACACCTACAGGAGATTAATTATTGACATTCACAAGCATATCTTGATTAAAGTTTAAAAAGGAAAAGCATGTCTTTTGTTTTGCTGGCTGTATCTCACTCTGAAAATCTCAATAGCATGCAGAGACAACAAACATTTACCTTGATCAACAATCGTTTGTTTCCCACTGATAAAGCACAAATATGGTAAACTAAAGCCCTTTAAATTCTTATTAGGTGGTCAGATTCTGGGAGCTCTGGTCATTTTAGTGTGTTGTTTATATGAGACAGACTGTGTACTTCTGTAGGGAGAATGGCTAAGACTTATAAATGAGTAATTGTGCAACCTCTAGAACAGGCGCTCCCAACTCTTCATGGCATATTTTAGTGCTTAACCTTCTCCCAACACAGGTGATCGAGATAACGAGCTAATTAACAAGCCTTTCCTGAATCGTAGGTGGTGTTAGAGCAGGAAACCACTAAAATGTGCAAGGTAGGGGGTCCTCCAGAACCAGGAAAATCCACCAACCCACCCATGCTTCTATATTCGATACTGTAGAGTGATACCACAGAAGAACCACTTTTGTTTCCATATTAAAAAACAGAGAGTGAAGAACATTTCACTCTTATAACCAGAGATCTGGCAGTCATTTGTCCATTTTCTAGGCTTCATAAAGGATAAGAGTAATCTTCACGCATGAAACACATATCTAACTATCTAACTATGGTATCAGTGAGTAACCCAGCTCGGAAAATAGCTAATTTAGTTATTTCCAACTGAATTTAAATCCAAATTTAATCGGCAAAGGAGCTTCCAGTGCATGTTTACTGCTCTGTCCGCATACATGCTCAACCTGCATGCAGATTCTGACTGATCAGCAAAAGGTGGTGCAGCTAATGATATCACACCCAGATAGGAGGAAAATGAGGTGGGAAAAAAAAAAATGAATGAAGATTATGAAGAACATAAATATCCTTGTCAATCTAATAATTATAAATAATTCATCAAAGCTCCTCAAAACACACCTTCAGCTCTCGGCACGATCAATTTCCAACAATATTTCTGAGATGTGAAGTGCTTTTAAGTTCTTATAAGCAAAAATAAAAACTAAGTAAAACTAAGATTTTAAGTAAATATTTTATCAAAACATGGTCAAATGCATTCAATTCTTTGGTGAATAAAAGTATGTCAAACTACAAAACATCCCACAAAACTGCTCTAGGGTTCTAAAGGTTCAATTGGAACAGAGCCTTTACATCAAACGATGACCATTATAAAACTAAAAGTGGCTGTTCTACAGCATCCCTCAAAACTCAAAGAGGGTAACTCATGAAAATAAAGATGAAGCCTAACTTGCACCAAAGCCTCTCTTACAACTTTGCACTTATAGAAGACGAAGACAATGAGCTTACAGTATGACTCAACATGCAACACATGGCCTCGCTGAGAAGACGTTAAGTGGATGTGGAACTCCACTTAGACAGTATATCTAACTCTTTTTCGCCTACAGCCTCACTGTGAACCTTCAAGACACCTGCTGAGAGTCAATCACAATTCGTTTCCTCTTCTGTCTTTTCCACTCTCTTCTCATCTTCCTTTTTACACCCCTTTTTGTCACAGCTGAGCAGTAACTATGTGAACAAAAGGAAGACAGACCAGCAGCTCACACTAGTGTGTATGAAAAATGCCAATGACACACATCATTCGTTTATCCTGATTCTCATCGAGGCTTCCCGCAGCTTCACCCCAAAAAAGAGAGAGCTCATTTAGATGCCACGCAGAGGGAGCAGGTGTTGAAGCTTCAGGCTAGCTTAACATCAACTAATGCACCTCAAAACCCCCGCAGGCAAAACCAACAGAATATTCCACCTTAAAAAACAGCTTCAACATCAGCAACGCAAATGAGTACAGGACTGCAGCACATGCAAGAAAAAATCAATTTGCACACGCTGAGATTCAAATAAATGTGGTTTTTAAGCTTGTTCTCTCAATTGGTAATACCCTCTTCCCACCAGCGTAGCAGTTACTGGGTAAACAAATATCCAAACAGGGGCCGAGAAGAATATTCTAACAAGGTAACTAGCATTTGATTCAGAGTAAATTCGGATCATTTCTATTGGTCCATTCATCCCGAAAGTTTCATTTTCCCAGTATCCACTTTATTTTTTATTTATTTATTTATTTATTTATTTTTGCATTTGTGTTGATTGATTTTAAATAATTTTGTGAACAACTTTAACAAAATGTTCATATACAAACAATATGCAAAATGGCACCGTATTTATTGAAATTAATTTGCACTGATTACATATAAGATGAATTACACACAAAAATGTGTTGTAGAAAATGCATTTGTAATGCAATGCATCTGTACATCTCTAGTTCATTTTAGTTTAATTAAGCATTTTTTTCTACAAGAAAGTAGATGTAGCACACCTGGTGTGCATCATGTTTGCAGCAATAGTGTTCAATAATATTCTTTCTTAAATATATTTAACACTGGGTTGATCACTCATCTATAGCACAAACAGCTATAGTCTGCTGTTAAACTGCATCCGTGTGTTCCAAAACTGGGGTTGCTCTTATTTTCTGAACTGCAGTGCAGTTCTGTCTTTGTAGCATTTCATCATTAAAAGATTAAGTTCATTTGTTCAGGTGGTATGTCTGAGTCTGCACACAGAACAATCCATCAGTCAATCACACAAAATGTATTTATATAGCACTTTTTTACAACAAAAGAGTTGTCACAAAGCAGCTTTACAGAAATCCCGGTCCAAGCCTCCATTGAGTAAGCCAGCAGGCAACAGTGGCAAGGAAAACTGCCTCGGGCTAGGAGGAAGAATCCTTGAGGGGAACCCAGGCTCAAAAGGGGAACCCATCCTCTTCTGGTTGACACCAGAAGACAGACAAAACACGAAGTGGTGTAAAACAATAAAGAAGTATAGCTGATAGTGGGAGCATGCTGTGTGAAAATGGGCTACGTGAGAATGCGAGTGTAGAATACAAGCTCAGTGTTAATATGGAATAAATCCCCCCACTGACCCCTGGTCAGGGTCACGAAATACTCCTTGTTTGGGCAGTTCATTGCAGAGTATCACACACAAGCTTTAGAAACTAGTCCTTTCAAAATTTTCCCACACTGAAGTTGCGCAGGAGCATGTCGCCATGTGTAGTAAAGTAAGTGTGAACTCAGGTGTGAAAGGACAGATAATACAATATGGCTGTGGCCGAAATGGATCCCTATGCCCTTGGGATAGATTATTTAGTTTACCAACCGTTCCTCATCAGTAATATGCATCAGCATCGGTTGCATAAACAAGTGTCTGGGCTGCGTTTAAAGCTCTGTAGATACACACAGACTGAATTCTGAATTAAAGTTAGTAAAGCTCTGTGCTGCTCATGGAATAATGCTTGATTATCTTGCTTGCAAACATAATCCTCCCAGTAATGAACTAACATGGGAAACATCTGAACTTGTCGTGGAAATCACAGGGTACCGCAAAAGAATATTTCTTCATTGCATTATTCCCTTTCTCCTGGCAACACAGGCAGAACGTTCACAACAAAATCTTACACAGAGCACCTTTTAAGTTTTTAAATGGCAATTTCATTTCTCAGTTATTTTGAAGAACTACACCTCTGCTCAATCATGCCTTTCTCTCAGAACTATTTCTTTGCTGCATGGTTTCTCTTCAAATATTAATGAGGTTTAAAGAGCATGCTGTGTGAATAAAACATCAAAGCTACACTTACAGGTCCTTCAAATTAAAATCGAGGTTAGAGAGCCATGTTAGTGAGAGCACTGAAGATCAAACATGGTTTAGTGAATGGAGGTGCCTTGCACAAGACTGAAGTGGTAAAGAAATTGAGGATATAACAGCTTATGGTTGTATCTTCAATCCATGTACCCTACATGAACATACATGGACATAAGTTTTGGGACACATGCTCGTTCACTGTTTCTTCTGAAATCAAGGGGGTATTTATAAAATCATTCTACTTTATTTGGAGTAAATGTCTCTACTGTCCAGGGAAGACCTAACAGATTTTGGAGCAGGATTGAGGGGATAATCATTGCCCCATCTCATCCCCTACGTTTATTAAAACCAAAATTTGAGTTAAAGTCTTTTGTGATATTCCTATCGGGTCAGGTCTTGAACCATTGGGCCATCTCAGATCTTGCCAGGTATGGAGGCAGGCGCGGAGCCAACCCCTTGGACAACTAATGGGACTGAACTGGTGGCAGCGGGGAGAAAGGAGGAAGGCGCACAACATCTGCAAAGCAGCAAAGTGAGAAAAGGTCTTTTGAAGACAGGTGGAGGCAGGTGATTGGTTAAGGAAGGGAGAAAGGCGTGGCATTCGAGTCTCCCAGTAGCACTACAGCAAGCTTTCATTTCCACTGCTCCACACCTCAGTGCTGGGGTCAGTCATGGTGCCAGTTAGTTCATGTTTACTCCTCCAAATTGTCCTATTCTAATGGCAGTACTTCTCTACAGGGACTTGTCAAGCATTGTGTGTGCATTTGCACATCTGTGTCAGTAATGGGTGCAACATAAAGAAGCTGAATGCATTCTTTAGAAGCTGTGTCCACAAACATTTGGACATACAGTATAGATGTGTGTTCAAAGGTAGAAGGAAACTATTAATCACTGCCTTCTAATCTGAAGCTTCAATACATGTCAGTTGGACATTTTAAATATTTGCCTTTTCTCACAAAATGAATATTATCATAAGATCGTCATCAACAAGAAGATCATCTCCAAGGAAACCACTCTCGCTGAGTATTCCATGTAAATATGGCATGTACGCACTGCCCCACTAACAATCAACGTGCACATCACACTTACTGGACAGAAATATCAGATAATGAACACTGCAAACACTTCTGACCACTGAACAAAAGCAACCGTGCACTTCTTATCACACAGTTCCTTCAAATTAGCTCAAGAACACTCACACAAAACGGATGTTGACCTGTAACCTAAGTATCTTGACAGTCTGAGAGCGGCCTATCCCCTTATACCAACACAGCATACCTTGGTACCATAGTGTTTCACCATGAGACACCACAGCAAGAGCTCTAGCCTTTATTCTGCGAGTGGCTGAAGGATAAAAGACCAACCATGTGCAGGACTAAACTCTCAATCCAGTACAGTATTGATTAAGAATGAAGTTGAGGTGTGGTTTTCGCGTAAACAAGTATAGAAACCTAAAACCAGTGGAGAAATTATAGCCTAAAATAATGATTTGCAATATTCACCAGACCTCCACAATACAGCGTGTGCCTGTGGTGTAAAGCTCTGGGCTGTAACTACAGTAAATGTTAATGGAAAACACACCGATCAATCAGGGCGCTACTCAGGGAGAGGAGAAAGCCCACTGCTGGTGGGCCCCAGCTGTTCTGCCTTTGGATCTGTTTTAATGGCAGGTACTTCAGCTACTCCTGGACTCTAAGCCCATCCTCTTCCTGCTGACAGCACAGGGGAGTCCACAACAAAGAGTATTCCCCCCTCGCTGTTCCTTCCTAGACACTGGGGGGGGATCCTTTTTGATCCCCCAGGAGCCCGAAATTGAAATGGCTTGCTCCATTCAATCACTGCACTGGAAAAAAAGCCATTTATCTTCTATTTCAGAGCCTCCTGCTTGCTAGCTCTTAGTTGCACATTTGTTCTCACTTGATGGCTAAAATCCCATAATTGAAATCCAGCACATGTAATTATGCAAATCAGGCACCCTCCGATGCCACCCAGGACCCCCATACATTTAATGTAAAACCTGCTCGGTTGTGATTATCTACTTACAGTACACAGAGTTTCGCCATTAGATCAATCATTGCACACAGTCGCTTAGTACCGATTACCTATGGCAACGGGAGGGCATGCTTTCAAAGTAACTAATAACAATTTATGTATACACCTCTAAATATTACAATACATCTTGCAGCCTTTTCCTAATATATGGCAGATGGGGCACTCTGTCTGCGCTTTCTCAAAGGACACTGTAGAAAGTGGGAACATCTATCTTGTGCACATGGTGGTGGCACACCATTGGATGATCTCTCTGGCTGGGGCAGTGTGGTTTGTAACTTGGCTTGGGGAGTGATGGATGTTCTCCACTCTTGAAGTTGGTTATGTGCATCACTGTTCAGTCAGAAACTGGTGCCACATGTGAGGACACACCACTCCACCCATCACTGGCTTCTAGCTTCACTGCTTACAGGACTGTAGGGATGGGGGAACAGATGGGTCCTTTTTTCTGTCTCCAGGATAAGCAGGCTAATTACTTGTTATAGTTTCCAGAACCAATATAAGATACAATATATATTTTAATGTACAGTAAAATCAAGAACACCTATGACTTCAACTGATATGGAGTTTTGATCTTCATTTAAACAATATTGAGGGATGTGGAAATGTCTTTAAAAAAATTTAGTTATTAGAAACATCATTTTCCTGTTAATTAGATGTTCTCTGACATTCACTGGAAGAAAGATTTTCCCACCTCTCAATGTGGAATTCTTACACCAAAGTGGCGTGTTCAGTCTTTGTAAAGATGATCTTACATTTTCCTCAAGCACCCTTATATGAATAATGCATGTTTCTATAAATACTATAATGACCTCTTCACCTCTTCAAGTGGGCCTGGATACAGTTCACTGTATCAAATTTGGGTGTAGGCTCGGAGCAATTATATTAGTCATACAAACCAGAGGAATCATGGGGACCCATAATTGGGCACAGTACAGATTGCCTACTGTGAATACACCCTGACTGAGGTTTTGGGGGCACTTCAACTATTATCTGAGGATCACAGGTTCGAATCCTGCTGTTTTCCATCGGCAGCCAGAGTCTGGGAAAGCAATAATTGGCCATGCTGTCTCTGGGTGGGTAGATGTGGCTTTCTCCCCACATCACATCAGCACAGGTGTCTGTTAGCCATAGCTAGGAACCCAGCACTTTCTTCTAAGAGTGTTGGCTGCCCAGCAAAGATTCAAAATGATAGCAGTTCAAAAAGAGGCGGTGGTTGACCACATACATATGATAAATAATGCATATCACAGAAATAATAATGCCCTAACAGGAATGGGTGCCTGATTCAGACAGTTAGTGAAGGACAGATGTAGATGTTTTTAAAGCAAAGAAGGAATGGTGTCACTGTACTGCAGAAACCACCAAAAATCATCCGCAAGTACAACCTAGACTACATCAGATATGATGTGATGGTCAGTAGATGTATTGTCAACATGTGGAGTGGCAGATTTTAGACAGAATTAAAGAAGTCTTGTTATCTTGTTATAAATAGGTGGGCCGTTATTTGGAAAAAGTTGAGAACCACTGATTTAAATGACACCCCACATAAGAAACAGACTGTAGAATGCATTCACAGTATATATGCTAATTAACAACAACAAAAAAAAGAGACACTCACAAGATTACATTACATATAAAAAGGTTTTTATGGTTGGTTAAATTAATTTTAGATTGCCCAGTCACTAACTAGAGCCTCTGCCTCTTTCTAGCCTCTTGCTTCTACTGTCATATTAATCGAATTATTGCATTTGTTGTAACAGAAAGGCACTAATATTTTATAACAAATAGTCAAGTGCCTCTTCTTCAACTCATTCAACATGCATATACTTTAAATTTGAGCACCTGCAATTACAGTTCAAAAATGTATTACAGCAACATATTTGTATTTAATTCCAAACAATCTGTATAAGCCTAAATACAGAATATTTCCCTTTGCAAAACTGTAACAAATTAAGAATGGGACTATATAATAAAATCTTGTTAAATTGCAATGTGATGCATAACGCTTTCTCAAGCTATCTCTCCACAGAATTATTGCTGAGGCAAGTTGGAATTCTAAACAGCGTCAGATTTCATTATGCTCCGTCACAAGTGGATAGCATATCATTTCAATGAGGAATGAATAATGCACACCCCTAAAGCCCCTGGGTCTGCAGAAGGGCTGGGGATAATGTGTTTGGGGGAAGAGGGGTTAATGTGGGTCTAGCTGCTTCATCCTTAGGGCCACAGATGAGCTAGTCCAAGGGGAGTCGAGAGCTGAGCAACCGCCCAAATGCTTCCTTGGGTTCTCCCCAAATCACCCCAAGAGTAGTCAATATGTGCAGGGCCGGACACATGGTGAGGGCTTAATGCCCCAATGCGACTCATAGAGAGTAGGATGGAGGATGAGGTGAGCAGGCAGTTAGTCAGAGGTGAGAAGGGGTGTGATGCGTGTGTGAGAGGAAACAGTTCTCTGAATTCTGTAATAACATATTTTTTGATATAGAAATGCTGGTGTTCGCCTTTGTTCTGTAGTAAAGCAATTCTGGTCATAATACATGAGTATGGACACAGGGTTGCACAAACATTAATAGATAATCTGATGTAAGATATATAATTATAAAGGCTTGTGTTGAAATGACAACAATTAGAACTCATATACTTGCAAATGACCAGGCTAAAATTTGTGCTCAAGTAACTCGAGGCAACATTAACAGCATTATTCCTCTGTTTTGCATTCTTACCTCTGTTCTTCCGCTGTACACATTCCACTGCCTGGCTTCAGAAGCCCTCATGCAGGCTAATTGTCAAGTACAAATGTATCAGTTTCCAAAACACGCACAACCTCTGTGTCACCACTAGCACCTGAAACATCCCAAACCTTTGAGCTAACAATGGGAGCGCCAATGATGGATGTTCTCCCTGTCAAGCAGGACAGGGAGGGCCGGAGGGAGGCGATCTGCTTACCCAGGGTGCCGAGGGTATGATGAGGGACAGGGTCAGGAGGTCTAGGCAGCAGCGGTCCAGGTCTGAGCAGCAAAGGCTGGCTTGGTTGAGCAGCCGGGCGTAGATGGCTGCAGGAACTGGGGGTGTCAGGACTTGCTTGGACGGTACCTTGGGAAGGTTGGGATCTGGGTGAAGAACAAGGATAAGGCCAACGGTCTACCTTATTCCGTGCAGGTGTTTGAACAGCTGGCTGAGCCTGGACTCCAGAGGACTCTGCAGGAAGGGGAAGAGGCAGAATGCAACTGTTAATAGCCATCAAAGTGCATGTGACGCAGGTGACTGGTTAAGAGAGGCTGCAGGGGCCCTTGCACCTGTCTGAAAGAGACCAGTTGTGCTGGTCTGAACTTGCAGAATGTTGGTCAGAGCAGGCAACGGAATAGGGGGCCTCTGTTTGTGGAAAGCTACAAAGTAGCTCAAGGTGACAGGAATAATAACAAAGTCCAACTGAGACCCAGGAGCAGCCACGCAATGGATCCAGCATGAGCTGTGAAAGCAAGGATCAAACAACGAGCAAATCAGCAATGGGGGAAAACCTGACTCATAACAAGATACCATTACTTTGAGAGATTTTCAAATGACATTGTACTTCTGGTTTTGGCCTGTAATAATACCTATTTTTGTTTGTATGACATGTTGTCCCAGAAATAACTGGAATACATTTAATCCATTGAAATAAATTATTTCACTGATATAATGAAGATAAATAGCATATTAATGTAATTACAGGGCAATAAACTTCCAGCTCCAACAAACTCCACCAGGTCCCAGGCAAGTCAGGAGACACCCCTCCAGCAGGTCCAGTGTCTTCCCTTCCCTCTGAAATCAAGTTATTGGAAATGAGCATGAAGAACATTTTTACAGTTCAAAGTATCTCCACATAAAGTTTCTTCTTAGCCCTACCAGACGTTACAAATGAGGTGAGCAGTCACTGGTTGAAATGTGAAAGGGAGTTCTTCTACCACACAAGATGTCTGTTGTCTGTTTATGGATGAAATCCCAACCTTCCACAGCAAGAGTCAGTCAGCTTGTTGGATATGCCGCAAGAGGGGGAGGGTTGATGATATTGTGGCATCAGTGGGGAAACTCCACCTTACATATTAAATTGCTTGTAAATGATTGAGCTGAACCTTACAAACTATTCATGAGTTTTGTTTTTGTCAGATTCGATCAGTAATTTATCCTTCAAGTGTTACGGTCTCTCCCCATTTATACAGAATGGAGACAGGTCTTGTGGGCACTACACATCCAATTTGTCCTTTCAAGAGTGTAGAAGGAAGACTACAGCTTGCTTTCATCAGACTTTCTCATGGTATAGTCTCTCAAGTCAGTCGGCTGCACCTTTTCAGCTGTCTTCTTGGTGTGAACCTCTTTGGTGTCGATTTGTTCCGCAGTCTTTCTCTTGCTGCATGTTGGCAGGCTTACAGAAAACTCCCCAGTAAAAAAAAGAAAAAACGATCTTGCCCCTTGACCATGCTGCCAGAGCCAAGAGACTACAGGCCTCATATGCTCTCCATTACAGTGGACTTATGACCAATTTGTAATGTGGGCAGCCAAAGGCTTGATTTAGTGGGCACACATGGCGCTCCGGCATGGCTGGAATAGGTTTAAGTGTGAAATTATTCCAGATGACATACCTCACCTCCACACTCACCATATCTAACTGCCTTATAAATGCTAACAGCTTTAAGCATGGGAGCGAGAGCCACCACTGAGGAAAGGTAGGCCCAATATGCAATTGTTCATGGTTCACTAAAGCTGCGAGAGGATTTACAGCAGGATATACGAAAGCTAAATATTATTCCATAATCCCGTGCCTAAACCAGACACTGTCTACATCCAAAACATGAGCGGTAAATATAATTCAACTCCTCACCCCTTCTCATGTTCCAGATATAGACTTGCAAAGATCTCTACTAGCTACTGAGCTCCTCCAGCATTCCAAAGACGTGATGGAACGTGACTACATCGCTGAGAAACATTGTTCGGTACGGGTCTGAATGAACAATGTTGGCGTATCTCTATAGCTTGAGCTCTGTTTGGTTAATCCCAACCAGACAAAAGTACATTATCTCAGATGGAATTCAGAGGGAATAAAGAGTCCACCATTGTAATAGCGCACTTCACAGCTTTACACACAGTAGCAAAGGCTAAGCTTGGCATGCCAATGGCAAGGGGAGGAGGAGAACAGGCTTAAAGAGGTGAGGCTGAATGCATTCATCTCTACAGCTTCTGGCCAGCAGTACAGAGAGATACGCCTGCAGACAGCTGCTCCAGCCATGTAGGTGAAGGGTGAGATGTGTGTGTGTGTGTGTGTGTGTGTGTGTGTGTGTGTGTGTGTGTGTGTGTGTGTGTGTGTGTGTGTGTGTGTGTGCATGTGTGCGTGTGTGCGTGCGTGAGTGTGAAAGTGAGGGAAAGAGAGAAAGTCGAATGGGAGAGTCATCATAGAAGTCAGGCCTGTCCATCCACATGTGTTTCCCATCTGTCCTTCCATACACACTCATCCATGTCTGCTTTCAACTCTCTGCTTCTTCCTCTGCAATCTCAGTTAGCCGTTCAACAACTGCCCAAACACATTCCAAGCTGGATGGATTAATGGTCGACATTATCGGCGGTTATTATTGAAGGATAATATGGTAAATGGATTGATGGAAGGAAGGAAGGAAGGGAGGAAGGAAGGAAAGAAAGTAGGAATAAAGAGAAAGAAAGGGTAAGAGTCAATGATAATGACTCTGACAATGAAAAAAAAAGATATAAACAGTGAAAGAGAAATGAGAAATGAGAAAATGAGCCCAAAAGTAAAAATGGAAGAAAAGAAAGAAAAAGTAAAAAAAAAAAAAAAAAAAAAAGTCATATAAGTTAAGAGAGCAAGAAGAAAAAAGAGAGAAGTCAGAAATAATGAAAAAGAAATGTGGCAGAAAGAAAAAGTAGTGAAAGTCTGATTTAATGAAGGAATGAATGAAAAAAAAACAAAGTATGTTTATTATTAAAGTATGTTAATGAAACAAAAAGAAAGAAAGAAAAAAGTTAAAGATTGACACAAAAATGAATCTAAAAGAGACAATGAAGAAATGAAAATGATGTCTGAAAGAAAGTAAAATAAGTGTAAAAACAATAAGTGAAATAAAGAACAAATGAAATGAAAGATAAAAGGAGGAAAAATACGAAAGAATAAACAAATGAATGAGATGAAACAGTGACAGAAGGAAAGTGTGCTGATTTCAATCCACAGAGTTTAGTTCATCCTGAACAGTCAGCACTGAAACATTGCGCTCTCCTCAGTCCTCCCTTAATGGATCTGAAACAACGCCATCAATTCTATTTACAAATCACCCTGATAACTCAAATGAGTCACTGCTAAGTGCTTTAACAGAACCAACACACTGTTCAACAAACGCAGCTGTAGAAAATGAGAATGGATCAGAGTAGTTAAGTGGCAGATGCTCATAGCTAGAATTCTCAACACCATTTATAATGGTTTAACCATAAACCAGTCACACCATCATGGCCTCCTCTGTCTATAATGACTTTAACACTGCACCATATGAGGCCTCATTATATTCAAATGTCATCATAGGTGTGCAAGTGCTGCTGAAACACCCTCTGTTAGCACCTCCCAGTCTGAAATTACACACATCACATGTTTAACACACTATTATCAAATTTAAACCCGGAATTAAACAGAGAGAATGGAGACTACAGTGACTGGACCAGTCCCTAATTCTCTGTTAGAGCCAGAATTTATCCAAAAGGGGTTCTGTTTAGGAAATGGAATTTCAGTAATGTTCATTGGAAATAATGCACTTTCTCATTTCTCAGACTATAAACTGTCTGGTGCACAATTGTAAAGCTACAGGCCTGCTGTCTATTATATGTGATTCTATTGTCAGATGTTCCAAATGTGAGTGTTCAGCTGTGCTGCAATTCTCCAGGGAAGGTGGTCAAAGGAAAATCCACTTTAAATTCAAATTGCTTCATGACATTCCCTGTTGTTATTATGCCCACTGTGGTGAATGGGAGGGTGCTGAAATGGGAAAGGAACCTGGAGAGCAATTATGGCTGAAATCTCTCTAGTAGTGCCACAGAGCAGAATAGAGAGAGTAGGGACAAACCACTTGACCAATACCTTCAAGAGAACATCCAGATCCACAGAAAATATCCAGTTTCCCAGCTTTGAATGACTTATTTCCACAGCTATGATTATTTCCCAGCCCAGCTCCTACACTCTTAAAATTACAGCGGCTACAACTGGTTCTTTGAATCAAGTTCCAAAAAGTGCTTTTTATCAGCTCTATTTACCATATAGGAGCACTTTGTAGTTCCATAATTACAGACTCTAGTCCTTCTCTTTCTCTGCATACTTTGTTAGCCTCCTATTATGTGGGTGTTGGGTAATTTCAGCATTGCGGTGACACTAACCTGGTGGGTTAGTACGGGTTGCGCTTGTACTAGTGGATCAGACACCGTGGATGTTTAAACCCCTCAGTGTCAGAAATATCTTGTGCCGCTTTCTGTGACCACTGAAGGACAAGAGGATGACCAGCACAGCAAAATATGAGCTTGTGTCTTTGACTTTAGACCTACAAGGTGGACCAACTAGGTAGGTGTGTCTAATAGAATACAGTAAGTGGACGCAGTGTTTAAAAACTCCAGCAGCACTGCTGTGTCTAATCCACTTGTACCAGTGCAAAACACACTAACACACCACCTCCTTGTCAGTGTCACTGCAATGCTGAGAATGAGACCCTCCACCCATAATACCTGCTCTGTGATCGTCCTGTGGGGTCCTGATCATTGAGGAACAGGGTGAAAGGAGGCTAACAATGTATACAAAGAAAAAAGAAGGACTTCAGTTTTTATAAAAATAGAAAGAAGGAGGTGATGTTAAGGTTCAGACAAATCAGTATATATGATTTGATTTGATGCCCAACAAAGAAGGACTTCATGGGTAGTATTTAAAAAAGACACAGGTGGTCCATGATGAAAGCTGACCTTTAAACAAATAAGAAGCATTTCTATCCATTTTCAGGGTGTACTATAACCCCCCCCCCTTCCCCTTCCCTAGTGAAAGCAACTTCACCAATAACATTCCGTTACTTCTAGCAATTTATAAATATTTCAAATATGTGAAACACCTAAAACATTTCATGAGATGTCAGGAGAGCAACACAATGCCTTACAGCATACATCGTTTAAGAAAGTAAACATCTTGGAGTCGGCAGCCCTGCCCCCCCTTCAAACCCACTGGCTTTGTGCTTCATCCAGAAGGCCCTGAATTCCCTTGCAATTCTGGGAGCCTTCTAGATTGCTGCAAGATGATTCGAGTTACTGACTGCCTCAAGCCTTTTAACCAAGAGCAAAGCACTTTGAGATGGGCCCCAAGAGAGCCAATGCGAAATCAAGCCCACAAAGTATGCCAGCACGTTTCAAGAAGAACATTCGAAATTCTGGTGGGAGCCCAGCAGGCAGTGTTTTCTTTGGGAATGAGATTACAAATTATAGTTTCAATTCTGTAACAGTCACCAGACAACAGCTGGAACTACAGCCAATGAAGTTCAATTGGGAGAGAAATGCTAACTGAGCAATTTTTCTGTAGCTACACATTAATAATTTAATTTGCATTGAACCACAATATTCTATAATAAAGCAATAAATTGCAGGAGCTTGTTTATCCTTAGCTGAGCTACAATTATTTTAACTCAATTAACGGCAAATACCTAATTACTAGGCCTGCACGATATTGGGGAAAATTGACATTGCAATTTTCATTTGTTTTGTTTTGCGATATATTAATTAAAAGATGCAGGAGTTTAGGGCCCATTTATCTCTATAATATTTGAGAATCCATTTTTTTTCTTATGGAAGGCTTTTAGAAAAAAGAAACACCTGGATGTTAAATGCTCTTGCAGATGCTGTCGAAATGTTAACTACTCTAGCAGAACATTCTTCCAGACTGATTGTCCACTGAGGAGATAACGTTGAGAAAACCAATCCAACATTGTACCTGATTAGCTGTAGATTTAACTCTCCATTCTTATTTACTCTTATATGAATGTGATCATTTTTATGTGTCATTTTCTCTGATTAACTGTACATTAACTATTATTATTGGTCAGCCCTAAGAATGGGCATGTCATTCAAACTGGTTTGTATTGAAATTACTTAAGAATATGGCTAAATGGTTTGAGAATCCAAATATTAATAATAAACAATACATATTTTATACTGTTTGTAAAAAATAGGTCACAATGTTGATGTGGATGTCAATAACAAATGATTCAGAAAGGACACTGTGAGCTTTATTAAGTGGCAAGAGCAGCACTGCTAGGCCTTGTGGTTCTTTACGCTCATGTGTCAGTGCTTAGAACTATTGGGACTGGGTCGAGAATATACTGGGAGACAAATTGATTTTTTGTTGAAACAGGGGTCAAGCAATGATATCAAAGAATGGGAATGGTTACTATGGATGAGACTTGCCTCTTGCTGGGGAAGGATGGCGTTGGATACACTCCCATTACACATTTAGTTCATACTTGACAAATAATAAATTGCAGTAAACTGTGTAGTAATTAATGGAGTACATTTGCTGTAAATAACAGATTTTTGCTCGTGCAAAAAAAAAAAAAAAAAAAAAAATGACTGCCGTCACACGGGGGTGAAGACAGATGAAGGCTAGGCGCTCAGATAACTCCCTGCCAAATGAAACATATTACCCAGGAGGCTTCAATTTAATGGACTTACCACTTGCTGAAGGTTTAGGTTATTTATCTTGCCATAGCAGAGGTCCAGCAGGGTTGTGGGCTGCTTGGTCAGGTTTGACCCACTCAGCACCCAAGGAACAGCCAGGTCCTCCACAGCACTCACCTAGACACACACCAAAAGCCGATTAGCTTCTTTTCTCGACCATCGGCTGCTGTCCAGCCTTTACTTTTTGGACGGCTTCCCTACATTGGGACATCAAAGGAACAGGATTATTGGGACAATACCCAAAGATGAAAGCTTCTTTACTTTCGGTATAGAGGTGCACTTCAAAGGCAAAAGCAACACTTTCTGAACAGAGCTGTAGCTCAGAACCCAGGAATATCAAAGCAAATACATCATCAGAGGACAATGCCGATTCAGCAGCCTATAAAAAAGATGACCGTTCTACCTTACATCTGCTTTC
Organism: Acestrorhynchus altus; assembly: GCA_034509495.1. Taxonomy (NCBI): domain Eukaryota; kingdom Metazoa; phylum Chordata; class Actinopteri; order Characiformes; family Acestrorhynchidae; genus Acestrorhynchus; species Acestrorhynchus altus. Next base: position 13,264,026 of record CM067522.1, on the reverse strand, counting down.
TAAGATCAATAGCAAATCAAACATTACCAAAATAGTTTTAGATTCCTTTTCCTTGAAGCTGTGACTGCTACAAATGAGAGACAACAGAGTTATGTTTTATGCAAGAACGGCATCACACCAAATATTGCTGACGACGACTTTGGTTGAACTGAACTGAATGTGTGTGAAATAAAAAATAAAATAAAAAAGAAAGAACAAGCATTTCTATTACAAACACAAAAATACATACTGATACATACCAAGATGCAACACTAGACAAAGACAAAGACAACCAATCTGTCATTTGTGTTGGATACATATGGAATGTAACCTCCACTTTGAACACATCCATGCAGTGAAGTGTACATACTCACTACTGTGCACACACAGCGGACCACTGCAGTCCGCGGGGAGCATTGTTTGCTCAAGGTCCAAACAATGGAAGCTTGACCTGCCCAGTTCTCTAACCATGGGCCACATCTGCACCCCTAATGTTAAGAACTGTAGCCAATGTTAGCTGATATGATTTAAACATTAACTCGTCTAACTGATGTTGGATAGATATGAACTCCACTAGCCTAAGTTACCTCAATGTTAACTACTTTAGCTGATACTGGATGGATAATTAACTCAATAACAAATCAGCACAAAAATACATAAACTGTTGCACCAAAATACAAAATTAGAGTCAAAAAAGACAACTTTTTTTTTGCTACTTTTCTACTTAAATATAAATGAATAAATTGAGTGTTATAAAGCAGTTACAACTTGTTATAAATTCTGTATGTCATTCTGTTGTCTGCATCAAGGTCACATTAGGCAAAAAAAACCCCACCAGATATCATCTCCAGATATCCAGATATCAAGGATACGATAACAAGATGAAATAAGAATTTTATTTTAATACGGAAATCAAGCTTAGTCCTGGGCAGAATAGTGATGGCAGTATAAGAACATGTCTTCAGATGTCTATAGTATAACAGCAGCTGTACTGGAAAAATAAATAAATTAGTCGTGTATCGTAACACATTTTTTGTAATATTAATGTGTATCGTATACCCCTGGAGAAGACAATGAGGGAGTTAGAACAAGTGGGATGGAGGTAGGGGGAGGTGGGGAAACGGAGAGATAGAGAGGAAAACTAAATGAACTTGAATGCTTGACAGTATTCCTTTGGGGGAAATGTGCAATCTAAATCTAATAGTGAACCTGCTCCCCCTCGGCGCCCTCGGCTGACCCCTACTTATGTTCAGGATCAGGAAGGAAAACAGGCTATAAGCCCTGACATTTCCAGCACTGCCTACAATGAACATTCTCAAAATTTCGATAACCTTCCTCCACACTTAGATAACCTTCTCCTGAAGCAGTTTATGAGAAATATAAATCAGCTGGTAAGGCAACCAAAACGGTTTATGTAATAAGCTTGTGCACTGTTCATGAAAGCTCAGTAAATAAAATTCCACAGCTACAGTGTAGGTGAATCAAACAGAAAAGTGCTCAGTGTCATCAGGCAACATCATATCATACTTATCAAATTTATTCATAGATGATCAAGTTCATTTGAAGTCATTTTTAATACTGATAGACTGATATGGTGCCAGTATCAGTATTGGACAGATACCAGCAGGAAAACATTTAATGGATATCAGAGGAAGAAATGAAGGAATGTGGACAGATTGGGCTCCTTGAAAGAATTGCTTGTAGCTCAACATTACGTTACAAAAGTCACATTATAAAATTATAAACATTATAAAAAAGTTCCTGCTTATTTTACAGGGGTGGAGAGCTGAAATCACTTCCAAAGCCTGGCACATAATTTTTAAATTGTTTGTTAATTAACCTACCCACTAGAGCCCCCCCCCTCCATCCCTTGTAATGCTCTCATTGCTAAGAGTTTGAGGATGAGCACATGCCTCCTCTGATACATTTGAAGTCAGCCACTGCCTCTTTTTGAACTGCTGCCAATGCAGCATCCCTGGGCAGGCAATGCACTTGGAGGCCAACTTGGATGCTGCCAGTAGTGGCCAGCATCAAGTGGAATTGAGATAGAGCACCATCTACCCACCCAGAGACAGCAGGGTCACTTGTGCCCTCTCTGGCTCTGGATGCTGGTGGCAAAGCAACTGAACTCACTACCAAACCCAGGCCATAGTGTCAGTGCCTTAGTCTACTGAGTCACTCGAGGACGGCCCCGTGCTAAAAGTTTAATCAATCATGACAGTTCAATTAGATAATTAATAATAACCGGAAAAGTAAATGAGATATTGGAATAACATTTTTATTATTATATTTTGTAACCTATGACAACACCAAAAACAAAAAAGGTTTATTTACAAAAATAGATTCAATCCACAGGCAAGTACTGCAGCAAATAATGATGAAGAATGATACAGCACTTTGTGTCACTTTGTGAAACTGGTCAGCACATCCTTTCAAACTTCTGCTAATGCAACAGTATTATACCACTGAACACGCCTGGAGAACACTTACATCCACAGACACACAGAGAGTGAGAGCCATCCTATCCACCAATACAGAGACAAATTAAGCTCGTGGCTATGAAAGATAGTGGAGCCTAGGTGCTTAAATGGCTGTGCGACCCTGTCAGCCATTTAAATAACTTGTAATAATGTCTACCATTTTGTCAGATATGGCAAAAGCAGATTTAATAAAAATAAGAAAATGCTTTTTGAGATTTTTGTGGTTACCCAAAGATGTCAGGCCAAGTTTGAAAACTGTCACCCTAAGGAAATTAATTCTGAATTCATTTAACCTTTAGAACTCTAGGCCAATTTTACAGGATGTTTTCATAGTTTGGCATATTTTATTCAACACAAAAGATGCATTTATAGGACAAAGTCACACTTCAGTTATTGCTATTTTTAGGAGATCCTAGGCTCCTCAAATATATTACATTTGAGATGTAAATATTAACATCTTTAAGAATTTGTATGAGTACACTAGCCCTTACAACTTGCTGTGTTTTGTTTTGTTTTTTGCTCATAAGGTCGAAAAACATTTTACATTTTGTTATTTGTATTTGTTATGAGTATTATCCTTTCTGTGGACTTTTCTTCTGAAATTTGAACACTATGTGAGTAAAGAAAGAGAGCAAACAGCCCCTCTCAGTGATATCATTAACCCAGCCCCTCTCACTGATCAATCAGAGTCTGCATACAGTTTGAGCAAGCAGACAGAGCAGTAAACACACTTGAAGGTTATGTTGGTTTTCAAACTGTGATTAAATTCAGTTGGAAATGAGTGAATTGTATCTGTTTTCTGAGCTGGATTACTCACATAATGATGAGAAAAAAGAAATAGGAATTGCTATCAGTGTCAACTTTAAAAGGGTTTCAGTACCAGTTGAAAGAAATGAGAGTCATCTCTAATGTTTGGTTACCACTCCATCCTACTGCAGCCTAAGACAATAGAGAGTAAATATGAGCTTTGAAGCTTTGGCATCACAGTTTCGTCTGTTTTTAACGACTCTGTTGGCTCTTTAGGCTGGAAAGAAAAGCTCTGTGGCTTGGTAATGAGCACAAACCTATTCTGCAAAGTGCTGCTCACACTGATGATGCCTGCGGCTAGTACATTCTTTTGCAGCACGCCAGAATAGAATAAATCTGACAGCTAGAGAAAGCTCCAGAACCACTATTCAGGCCAGCTACACAGCAGACGCAGCACCAATCTCAACAAAATCATCAGTTTGAACACCTGTGGGACAGTCAGAGCAATGCACACACTCTTAAAAAGTAGTTTTCTAAACAGTTCTTGGCTTAGACATAGTGTAACTATGTGTATTTCGGGTTCAGCAAGCCAAAATCCACCCCAGGATTTTGTTCCAACAGCCTGGGCAGTACTGCTGCATCTGAATTTCCTTCTATGAATTTTTGTAAACAATGTTTTGATCAAAATGTGCTTCCATTTGCATCTCAGAAATCATGTTGTGAATTGATCATTCAGAGCATTGTTGAGCTATAGATGAATTATTTATAATGATTACAGAGACATGGACATTTATAATCATAAGTTCTTCAAAATACTTGGCATTGGTCTGAATAATAAAACCCTTAATAAAATTCTTAATGTCCTTTATTTTTTTATGTACATCTGTTTATGTGTACGTCTGGAAAGTATTCAACAAAGTACTGAGCAAAGGCTGTGAATATTTATGTACATTTTATATTTTCGGTTTTTTTTTTGTTCTTAAACATTGTGAGCAAAAAAAAAGAGAGAAAACAGCCCCTTCCTTCTTGTTTTCATCTGTAACCCAATAACCCATCTGTAAACTTTCACTAGCAAAGCTTTTTATCAAAATATCCAGATGAATTTGGTTTATCATGGTAATGTCTTTAAATACTGATATACCATATCACCCACCCCTATGTCAGTATCATCCCTATGATAAATAGTTATTAGTTATGGTGTTTTTATATTTAAATATAAAGCTTGTCTGGATGTTTCCACTTTCCTTCGCAAGAACTGAAAAATGAAGAAAAAATTAATAGAAGTGCTACCTTCTAACTTTCATTCACCTCAAATGGTGTTTAAAGCATTTGTCTTCAACAACTAAAATAAATAAAAAGAAAAATAAATCCGAATTTAGCTCTGACTGGTGACTCTGACTTTGGCGGGACTGACCAAAGTGTGGCTTCAAGTGGGCACACGAAAACTTGCCCTAACCCCACTCACTTAATAACAGAACAATGTTTACAGAATTAATAACTTTATAAACTAATATTTTGCATACTTGTTCAAATTTCCTGATTATGTGTAATTATTATACTCTTTCCCAATCAAATTTAGATCTTATTTTGTTTTCTTAATAATTTAAGTGATGGATTAGCTTTTCACATTCTTAGGATCTCACAGAAGACAAAAGAATTGCATAGGCACATCACTGCAACTTAAAATAGCAAAATGCATTCATTAGAGGGGGTGTCCTCAAACATTTAGGCATAGAGTATCACCTGTATAAAAACATCAGTAAGACTGCCAAATTTAGTCTTGTTACAACTTGTGTAAAGTGAACACCATGTTATACCAAAATATCTTCATACCATCCTCAAACTTGATGTTGGAAGTGTGATGGACTGCGGCCAATTTGCTTCTGCACAGCTTTTTAGGTTCTTTGGATCTCATAGAAGGAAAAAAAATCACAGAGACACGTTACTGGTTCAAACCACCTTTCAGGCAAACTCTTTTCAAACTGTCAAACCAATATTTTAATTTATAAATATACAAAACCAACAAACCTGATCAGTACAACCAATGGTTGACATACAACTACACAATATATGATGTTACTAAAATCTTTGAAAGTACTGTTCTTCCTCAACTCTTATAACCTGACATCCACTTCTTTGCAGGCAGTTACATGCCATATTCTAGGCTTCATAATTCAAATATTGGTTTGTTTGTTTGTTTGTTTGTTTGTTTGTTTGTTTGTTTGTTTGTTTGGACTACTGTCAATTGTTTTGAAGACCTTATTTTTTATAAATATCCTTGTCAATCTAATCATTAAAAACATAATTTAACATATAAGAAAAGGATTGCATTTTTAGCTCCAAAACACTCTGGATGATGAGGGTTTCTAAGAAGTAAGGTGCTTTAAGTTCTCATAAACATAAAAAACAAAAACAAAATGTATGCCCAAGTAAATTTTTTACCAAAATGTGGACAAATTCATACATAAATCTAAACTCTCTTAATTTTACATTTCAAAATAAAGTTGCAACACAGGATCATAAATGTTCACATGGCCGTTATTCTTACAGATTCTTAGAGAATCGTGGCTTGTACTTATACTTGCAAATGAGCTGTTGTTGTGTGGATATGTGAAAACTATCTGACTGCAAAAATGCAAACATAATCCTGAGCTGAAGCCCCAGGGGAGGCTAGTAGCTGTCTGTATGATAAGCTCGCTGCTCTTGCAAGGTTGGGCTTCATAGTAAACAACTCTTCCTCCAGTCCTCACAGCTAGTCTGTCAGGACCAGAGATCTACATACCAGGAATATTTAAAGGCAAACCACACTCAAACAGTCTGTCCCCACCAGTAAACAAGCTGCCCAATGACTTCAGCTCTTCTCTGCAGCATTAGGTGAAAGATGCCAAGCACTACGATTACTAGCTGCTGGTCAATGGACCAGTATTTGACCAGTATTCCCACAAGCATATTTCTGAGAAAACCCAAAGCAGAGATGCTGAACAACAACAACAACAACATGTAGTGGAACAAACAGTGGAGCTGGTGTAGTTCATACACTGTATGATATGTCCAAAGTTGGTGGCATTTGGTTGGAATAAATGTCTCTAGGGAAGACTTTTGAATAGATTTTGGAACATTTCTTTGAGGATTTGATTGTATACTGCATCAAGAGCATCAGTGAGATCAGGATGTTGAATGACTCACCACCCCACCTCATTCCTCAACTCCCCAACTCATCCCAGAAGTGTTGGATGGAGCATCATCATTCCATAGAGGACAGCACCACTGATTCACATCGCTCAGTGGGCTTTATATACCTCTAGCCCACACTTTGCATTAGTACTGATGACAACAGGATCATGTTTAACTTGATTTGCAATGGATGCAACTTAAAATAGTGGAATGCTAAATGCTAATGCTAATGGGCTACTAAAGCAATCAATGATACAAATTCAGTTAAATGTGTTAAGCAAATGCCACGTCCCACCCAAAGATCATCATACCAACTTTAAAACGTGGTGTTGTTAGTGTGATGTACTGGGGCCACTTTGATTCTGCACAGTGTGGACATGGAGAATTGATCATAATTGATGGAACCATGAATTCTGCATCAGAAAATCCTGAAGGAGAATGTTTGCTAATGACTTTGTGTCAGAAAGTGCACTTGGGTTATGCAGCAGGATAATGATCCAAAGCAGGTCCACTTCTGAATGGCCCAAAGAAACAAAACGATTATTTCAGAGCATCCAACTCAAAAGTTGTGAAATTCTGTTGAGATGCTGTGAGAAGATTTTGAACAGGTAGATCATGCTTGAAAACCTTTCAGTGTAGCCAAAGAAGAGATGGCAGTTCACAGCACAGCAGTGCAAGGGTGACACAACTAGTTACTAGGTTTAGGGGAGCAACTGTTTAAGAAATCTTCAATAAATAAAATGTTCATTTTATGTGCATTGTGTGTTTGCTCTCTTATTACGTCATATGATGTAAAACATTGAAATATGGTAACAGAATATTGGAAATGACTTTTTCATCGCACTGAAAGCATTTGAAGAACAATTACATAATATTAAATGTGAAGATATTGGATTTTACTTCATGTAATCAAATTCCCAATATCTTCATTTCATAAAACTGGCATCTCTTTGCCAGCGGATTTTTCAGGTTCTCTTCTGTTGACAGCCTGTGACAGCCTACTTATATCTGACCCTGAGTGTTGCATAAGATATTCAAGTCCTATAGTCCCCTCTGTGTGCTGAAACAAAGAGAAAATAAGGAAGCTTCTCACTCCACCTCAGGTATACACACCCACCAGGTGGCCTCAGACACATAGCATGGGCAGTGGAGCGTTTTTGGGATTGAAGGCCGCCACTCCCCTGTGCCTGTGTGGCTATGCCAAGCTCACCATCTGGTGCATTCCTCTGATCCGCGCGGGACACTCGCTTGTGGCTGGGGGGGAGAGCCCATTTCCTGGCCCCCGCTCTGCAGTCTCCAGGCTCCAGGGCAACCATCAAGCTTTCAATCAGCTTTCACAGGGATGGTGGCCCCACCAGCCATCTTTGAGGCCACCTGGCAGTCGCTGTCACCAGGATGGCAAATTAGCATAAAGCCGGCAGAAAACGGTCAAAGGCAGCCAAGGTTCAAAGGAATGTGCTAAAACAAAGGAGACAAGGGCTAGCACACAACTGTCCAGTTTGTTAACAGAGGTTTTAATCAAGTAGGACAGTGATCATCTACATTAGCTTGCAGTGATGATTGTTTAAGTAATGGTGAAAGGGCAGGTGAAACAGTACTAAAACCTGCCATTTTCTCTTTCTGCGATTCATAGAGCATAGCAGTGGTGGTTGTAGCTTGAATGGCTCCTGGAGTGAACCCCTAGTTCCATCACGGGCCACAGGCACCAAAGTGGTGGAATGAACTTCCCCTGGGTGTCTGAACAGCTGAGACACTTGCTGTCTTAAAATACAGATGGAAGACCATCACTTTCAAGACCATTTAACTTGTTAAATGTTGATAATTATACTATGCCTTGTGTGATCAAGTATAATGTTGAGCATTTGGGTATCAAGGTCTCCTTTCTGACATTTGTATTTGGCAGCATCTAAGCTCCAGATATCTCTGGAGTCTAGCCTCTACAAACTAGCTAAGGATATTTCTGTGTAAATATAAGAACGTCTGCCAAATCCTGTAATTTACATGTTGGTGTAAATGCATAAGCTTACACACATTTATGGTATTTATGTAGTTTATGTAGGGTCTCAGCTGACACCCAGGGGAACTTTGTGCCAGGGAAGAAACAGTCTGGATATGTATCTTCCATGCATCTTGAGGGATGGTGGGTCAAGCCAAGATGTACTTGATGCTTGAAAGGCTCTTGGTACAGATTGGGTTTTGACCACTGCCATTAAGTATGGAGGGGCTGGTCCATTTTTGGCTTCGTAGGCCAGCATCAAGGTTTTGAATATGGAATTTGAATGCAGGCACAGACAGGACTTACAAAAGACTTAGAAGGAGCTACAGAGTCAGAGACAGAACAAGGAACACCTGGGAACAATAACAAGAGGGCAGGGATATCAACTGAAAGCACCTGGATACAACAAGAAGAAGTCAAAAAACAGAGAGGACACACAGAAATGTGGAGGAGCACATGGATAGGTAAACATTTACAGAGACTTAAGGGTAAGGTGATGCTATTACTGACACCCCCTCCCCATCTCCTACTTCTCCAACCAGTTTTACTAACCTACATTGTGCCATGATGATATCAGTTACATGATGTACAAATGTACCATTTTTTGTGTATGAGCATCTTATAGCAGCTCCCCACAAGATATCACCCTCAGTAACTGTCCATGGCACCATACCTTATCCGTTACAGTACTGAAGTGATTTTTTTTACCCTAGATCCCAAGAAACAATCAGTGTTATCACTTTCCATAAGTAAGCAAGTATTTTGTTCTTATGTTGTACAATAAGGGCACAGGAACTGCCACCGTAGCTTGGTGGTTAGGTAACCAGCCTTTGAACCAGGTTGCCGGGTCAAATCCCTGAAATGGCAGGGCAATACTGAAGTGCCCTTGAGCAAGACACTTAACTCCCCAGCTGCTCCCTGGGTGCTGTGGATAAGACTGCCCACCAGTCCAGGCATGTGCCCCCTAGTTTGTAAATTCCCTAGTGTGTATGTGTTTGTATCACTACAGTATGTGTGTATGGGTTAAATGTGGAGGACAAATCCCCTTGTGTGCAAGCACAGTGGATCTATGAGGACATTTACCTTTACCTAAAGAAAAAGTGATTTACAATGAACGAAAAACTATGTCCCACCATTGATTCTCCATTTGCACCAGTCTCATTTACACACAAAAGGCCCATTAACCCATTCAACAGCTACGGAAAAGCCAATCAATAACAGTATGTATCAATAACAGCCAATCATACTGCGTGTTTTGAGTTAACAAACAAAATAAAACAGAGAATACAGAGAATGCCTACCTGATGTAGACTATGAAACTGTTTTTGAGTAACTGAGAAGTTTGGAGGCAGAGCATGTCTGCAGTATACAGTATGTAGGTACATGGCTATCCAATGCTTCAAAGCCACCTTTAATCAGTTACAGAAACCAGTATAACACAGCAATGCTTTCTATGTACCAGCTAATAACAGGACTGCAGAATTCTGGCCACGTTCCCTTTGGATGGGTAGATGGTGCTCTTTCCCACATCCATCCATCCCACATCCATCCATTGGCACATCCATCTGAAATGGGAACCTGGCACTTTCCTCCTTATCTTCATCCTCCTAGTGTTAGGAGCATTATATGTGATGGGGGAGTCCTAATAGGGTTGGGCAATTGACACTTCCAAACTGGGGAGGATAGAATTTGATAAAACACTGCTTACAAACTCTGATTTGAGAACTGCCTGTACACTTCCCTAATATTCTAATGAACATAAAGATCAGTTATGCCTCTCACCCACAACATAAGATTGGCTAAGTTCAAAGATTTGGTGTTATGCAATGACAGAAATGTGAGGATCATGTGATGCAAATGATTTTCAGCATTCAAATACTATAACAATGATATCAAACCTCATAGCAAACTAAGGTGTTTTCTAGATGGGATTTTTGTGTTGCCTAGTGATTTTTAGGGGGCTGGGTATGCAGTTTCTTTGGTGTGCCAGGTTGTTATGGGGTTGCTAGGTGGTTGCTAGAGTGTTGCTAAGTGGTTGCCAAGTGGATGTGATGGAGTAGCTTAGGGGTTTCTAGTGTATTTGTATAAGGGTATATATAAATAAATACATTTTCGAAATCACTGCCAATAACTATAACTTCAAGGGCTCGACTTCAGATGGACTAAAGTAAGAAGTAGATGATGGAATCTAGGACAAATCCAACAACGTCTATCTGCACAGAATTTTTCCATTTAGTCTTGTTTTATTAGCACATGTGGATGCATACTGCAACACCCCAGCCTGAGCTCCAACTGCTTGTTGCAAAAGCATTTAAATTTAATGCACTAGCATTTCCAAAGCCAGCCATCAATAATGAATGTATTATGAGAGCTCTTGTCTGACTCGATGCATCAGTTGTGTGGATACAGCATGAGAAGTGAAGTAACTGCTTGCACGGAGATTCTGCCTTTCAACTATGATCAGATCAGCTTATATCCATAAGTATGTTCTCAAAAAATTATCTGAATTCAGCTTCACTTCTTAATTAGGACTGTAATTCTCTGTCATGCCAGGAAACTCATTCCGCCTGAAATGTTCCAACATTTCTTGACCAATATTTTGAAGTCTTTTCAACAAAACAATGAAAGCACAATACATTCTGATAAACCAATATTTTATTATATCAATACTGATACCCTTAGTACCATCTGATACCAAGCCAATATTCTTTTAAAATTAAAACAGAGTTAAAGGGACTTGTGTACATGGAAGTGACCTCAAACATGGTCCCTTAATTTAAATGTAAATTTCACTTAAACAAAACAGACCTTTACAAAGAGCCAGTTCCAAAACCCCCAAACTGTTACAGCAAATACTCCTGATGTTTGCACCAGTCACTTTCTGAAAACATGAAAGAATCAGAGACCATCTTTCCAATATGTTGATCAATAACCCTGTGGAGGATGCTCAGCTGCCAAACTCTAGACCGATAGATTTTGGAAAATATTACTACTTTATGCGAGATCTGCTTGCAAGGACGACATGACCTGACCATGTTGGCAGTTGTTCCACTAGAAAATAACTTTTCATTCAGCTGAACAACTGGTTTCTAACTGTTCTAAAATCTTTATGAGATAAATCTTTTTCAGATTTAACTGTGTCTACAGCTTTGTTTCTCAGAGAGATCTCTGGACCTGGTCATGGTGATCCCACTCACTTTAAGTATCAAGAGCAAATAAAACTAATGCCTGAGGTTTAAATAAGGATCCTCTAATTGTCTGCAGCTGATGTGCTGTCGCAATTTTTGTTTCCTCATCTTTTCCTAAACTGACCTAAATTAATTATAATTCTAGGCCCTGTACTGCCAATAAAATACAACTCTCTGGAACAGATAAACATGAACATATTGGCACCATGTCTAATGCCATATTTAAAAGTACTAGTGCATCTCAAAAAATAGAATATCATTATAAAGCCTGTTCGTGATCACAATTTCAAAAAAGGTAAACTGTCACATTTTATATTCATTACATGTAAAGTGAAACTTCAAGCCTTTGGCTTATAACTCTTGAAACCAGAAATACAGAATATCAAGATATTAGAAACACTTAATTCAAATTTGAATAGATTAATGATCGCAGTTTCAACTTTAAAACAAAAACGCTTGAAATATGTCATTTGAAAATGTAATGAACATAAAATATATGACAGTTTATTTTTTTAATTAAATTATCGAAAAACTTTTTCACAGTGTTCTATTTTTTGATGTACTATTATATATTTAAAATTTGATCTTTTTTCACATCACTATCAAAAAATTATAGACGTCTTTGAGCACACACTGACAAAGGAAGTATAGTGAGTTACACACACACACACACAGACACACACACACACACACACACACACACACACACACACACTGAGGTTTAATGAGCTGACTGACCATCTGAAGCACAGACTACGTTATTAATAAGCAATCCAGAAGCTCACATCAAAGGCTTCTGTCTGGATCTATTAGGATCTGGTCATAAGCTTGCCACTAATACTGGCCATGTCAAGCCTTGTGAGTGTGAAACTGAAAGGTGTAATGAAGATTTGCCTTAATCTTCAAATTCCAGCAAAACAAATGTTAATCACACTGATTTCTTTTTGAAGGCAACAACAAATAATTTTGGACAACAAATAATACAAACAACCCTGTTCTAAAACTGTAGCACCTCCGGTGCTTAGTAAATACTTCAAAGCACAGGCAGGAGGAGAGCCCAATCTTATCTCTCTCTTTGTGTGCTCACAGAAAAGGCCATCCACCCCACTCTGGCCAAAGAGGCAGCGAGGCAGAGGAAGATGAGTGACCTCTCAAGCTCCGGAGCAAATTGGGTTTGATATACGCCCCTGACATTCCTTAAACTAATAACCGGCCCCGGCCTGCCCCGTAATTACAGTGATCCATGTGTCGGCCATAGCAGCAGCACAGACTAGAATCCGCTTAGTTCAAACCCAAGCACACTCGCTCTCTCTCTCCCGCTCTCTCTCTCCACAAAGGGCTTCTGCAGATGCTCAGTACTAGCAATCCATCCTGATGGCCAACAGCCACCAGGGTCAGCCCCTTATCAAGGAGCACACTCCTTCAACCCAAACACTCGAGAGTGCTAATTCTGCAGCCAGATATATACATATACACAGCTACCTACACATTACACTACATGGAAATGTACCAAATCTGCTAACCATCCATGAAAAAACCCTCCAAACACTGATCGTCCAGGATAAGAAGTGAAAAACGCTTCCATAGAAGTACCACTAAAGCATAGGGGTGTAAGAAAATATTGATATACTGAACTAGTGATATTCTGTTTAGCCATACTGTATTGATTCTAAAAACAGTATTGTATCTTTAATATTAATTTACATTTACATTATTTCTGGGCTCTTGTTCATTTTGTGTTGTGATTAAATGGTAACAACTAGATAAAGGTGTTGTACTCTTCAGATCCCACTGTTTTTTTATACCATGACAGATTTTCATATTTTTGAAAATTCACAACATATCGCCTTACTTGTATTTTCACAATATATCACAATATATTAAATCATAACCAATATGCTTCATAGTTCCAGGTCATGCCAAAGAACTATGAATGAGTGTGAAGAACCATTTTTACATAATGCAAAGGTTCTACACCAATTCTCTAAACATTCTTTTCACAACATTTAGACAATGTGTGGAAATTCGTCAAGCTTTAAAAAGGCACAGCACACTCATACATCTAATTTCAAAAAATAGTTTTGTAAAGAACCACTCATTGAAAGGTTCTTTTGGGTGACAAAAACATTAAGACACCTTCTTTCTGCATCTATCAAGAGCAAACCAAACTAATGTCTAAGGTTTAAATAAGACAGGCTCCCCCAGATTCCTAATCCTAATCCTAATTCCAATCATCTGCATCTGATGGGCTGCCAAGATTCAAATTTTCTTTTAGGAGACACAAAGAAGAAGACCAAAGAACCCTTCATTTTCAAAAATGTATTGTTGCGTGATGAGGTTGAAATAAGAGAGGAGAAGGGGCAGGGAAAGGGACAAACAAGACTACAGTTACAATAGCACTACTCTTAAACCACTATACTTCCCACAATATCATAAAAATCCAGTGGTTTACAATTTAAGGTTCCACGTGGCATGCGTGCTTGTAAAATTCCTTAATTTACCCAAATAGCACATACATACACTCTGCGCAAGAGTGAGATTTTGGTAGGAATATATATACAATACTACATACATCAAGCTAATTTTAATATAATCAAGTTTAAACATTTTAAAATGATGACATATTAAAGTGACATTCACTGTTTGTTGACTTTTTTATGGATTCCTTCATTCATCAAAGCACCTGAATAAATATCTTTTTAACCTGTGACTGGCCAAGATGCTGACAACATACACTGTGATTGCTTAGAGGGAGCATTTGCATATTGCGACAACAATTTAAGGGCAAATGTTGTGGTGTGACTTACAAACAACATATTCACTTCACATCTCACCTAAAGTGACCCCATGCTGCTGCCAAATAAATGTATTCAGCACTGGAAAAAGAAAAAGGCTCAGGGTGCTTTTAGGATTTGAATGCCGGCTATGGTGGCAGATGATGCTGCTTGGCTAATTAAGACCGGTAAAGTGCAAAGGCTGCAGCTGCGGTTCTTCGTCAGCTTGTTCCAAGTCACACAGACATAAATTTGAAAGATCACAAGCCTGATACTCCATGCTTGGTATGTGTTGCTTTCCCTCATTCTCAATGAGGCCGTTTGTTGTTGCATCTGAAGTCTCAAGCGGCACCAACAGGCTTCTCTGTGTCAGATAATGGGTCACAGTCAATAAAATCAGCCCGACGATCACGCCACATCTGGTGATACGACCTCAGGCAGACAAAAAGGACCACAATACCAAGGCGTTCATATCATCAGACGCTCTTAAAAAGGGCAAAGATTCTTTAATAAAGGTAATGGTTATTTTTAGAATTATAAGACCCATTGAAAAAGTGGTTCTGTATAGCACTGAAAACATTCTGCAACCTGCTATATAGAACCCTCTTTGTTGGCCCTATTTTGCGGAGATTGCAAAATCAAATTCTGGTGATGCCACAGACGAGGAGTCCTGGGCTACAATAGCAGTTTAAAAAGAGGCAGTAGCTCGAAGTAGGCATGTGCTTGTCTTCACCCTCCTAGTGTCAGGAGCTTCATATGCAATAAGGGGAATGCTAATGGCGTTGAGTAACTAGCACTTCCAAACTGTTCGGAAAACTGGGAAAATGTTTATTTAAAAAGCCTTTTATCTCTATAATGCTATTTTTCAATGTAGTGTTCAGTAATATAATCCACATTTATTAACTGCTTTGTTGATTCATTTGTCATGACATCTTTATACATTGCAAAGGGCAGGTGAGTTTTCAAATGATGCACAAGGGAAAAGTGTGGCGTTTCTAGAACAGTGACACATATGATTAAAAAGAAAAAGTATTACTTATAAAGCAGGCCGTGTGCTATGACCCCAGATTTCACACTACAGCAGGCAATGAGGACCATAATACCACAGCATTCAAAGAACCATGTCGTGTTAGTTCTTCTGATACACATCAGGGCCTTGCAGAGCCAATGTGTGAGTGTAACAAGGCGGAACATTAATATGATGGAATCCAGATGCAGGGCAGATGAGAATCCCAGCCGTGGCCCTCGCACCAAATATGGCCTCACACACTCACATACGCAGCTATATGAAACATGTCTGTCTGCCAGTTCCACGGACTGACTCAAAGACTGCACTTGTTAAGTAACAAACCTTGTCGTGATGCCAGTGCAAGAGCAAGATCATCAGAAACTTGGCTCTAGTTCTGAAAAAAAAATTGTAGTAACCAAAAATTACATTTATACCATTTTTCCTTCACTTTTAATGTAATCAACCAACCACAAAAAGCTTCTATATTATTTTTAATATAGCAATGGGGAAAATTTTGCTTTAAAAACTGTATCTATAAAATGGACAAAAATGTGAAGACATTATGAAGGATAATACTGCAATTTTTAGCTACACCGATGACACATCATACATGGTCTACTTTTTATTAAAGTGAAAGGAGGCATTAGAATGTCCCAATTTAGCTATTTTTCTATTTTTAATTCTTAATTCCCACTGCTAGCTAGGTCTTTCTCGATCACACAACTCTGCCAGCAAACTGTGATTGCCATTATCGCATTCAATAGTTAAATGGTTGGAGGAGAACAATAACTGCCAACTCCATTACATCAGCTCATTCATAATCTATAAATGAGAAGGTCAACACTTAGTTGTACCACTCACTCACTAGGCATCTAAATTGTATATTTAACGATTGAACTATTTACAATTTCAGTGCATTCATTTTGGCTTCTACTGGGGGCAGTCTCTAGCATCTGACCAACCTGTAACACAAAAAGAAGTGGTCATTCTCCTCAATTACAGAGCAAAATTCCAAAACACTTTGGACATTTGCTGATTGATGACATTTGGGGTAAGGCAAAACAAATCACATAGTTTTATTTACTTAATTTCATGCTATTTAATCAGCACATTGACACTGCTGAGCAAAAATTTTGTACATCTGAATTTTTGACAATGTGAACAAATGTGAGACTCTCCTTGTCGTATTTAAGATATATAAAATTAGTGTGACTACAATTCCTAATGCAAGCAAACATGCGTCATGAAATCACTAGCAGTAGTTTGTTCATTAAACTCTAATAAACTGACACAAATGGCTTCAACATCATGACAAGACCACAAACTCAGTTAAAGGAAATTACAAAATTGGAGATCCTTTTGAGGACAGAGGGGAAAACTTTTTTCACAAGCCGATTTTCTTCTCTCAGCCGCAATCTCCTTTCGGAGAAAAAGGGAGAAAGCAAGGAGAGGTAAACAGGAATGCTTTTATCATAAGGGAGAAAATTGCACTGCCTGACACCACCAGTGAAAAGATGCCTCGTAACCGCACCTGAATTGCAAGCAATGGAAATGTGGTACATTATGTGTTGTGGAGGCTCAAGACAGAAGAGAGCAAGACGCACCCCTAACACTTGTCTCCCGTGATTTGCCTTGTAACAATGTTTACGGTGCATTGTTCAACACACAACAGATGGAACCTGTAATTACTTTAATTACATTGCACATCGTGAAAGCTCCTCTTAACAGCAATTCAACCTGTTCTGCCTCGATCAGGGAACAAATGACTCTGAAATCAAGCTGAGGCAACTGGGAAGTGAAGAAGGCAGTTAAGGTCTTCATGGAACTTAGTCAGCAATGCTGAGTGTCTTTTTTGTCAATAGAGAGCTTTGATGGAGGGAAATTCCAGAAAAAAAAGACAAAATCACAGGCAGACAACCATTAAAATGCTGTAATTATATGTATTCGCACAGCTCTCGAGCCAAATGAACAATGTATGCTAGTCCAATGACTTTCTCTTAAAACCTCCAACCCCCATGATTTAAAAAAATTATGAAACAGATGGACTGTGTAAGTGACAATGTGCTCAAATGTATAAATAATTCAACAAACAAAGAAATGTTCAACTTTAGCCAATCAGCTTACCATATATGAGTGTCATAAAGTACAAAATTGACAAAGGTTAACCTATTTTATTTAAAATAAATAAATAAATAAATAATAAATAGTAAAAATAACAATAATAATAATAATAATAATAAGAAGAAGAAGAAGAAGAAGAAGAAGAAGAAGACGCACAAAAGAGAGGAAAGGGTGAGAAATCACACACAGTCAACATTCAATGTACACATTATAAAGGTTTTAAAGTTGTTAAAAAGATGATTAAGAATCATAGTGTTTTGGTTATAAAGGCACTGCAAATGCATCTAAAATTAAATAAGTTCAAAATTACAATAAAGCCTGATGAAAGGTGATTATTTGATGTATAAATAGTAAGTATGTGATTTTGATTGGAGAGAGAAATGCTCTAATGGTGATTCACACGCCTGTTTACATCCCTGTCGTTTTGGCTCTGTTTTACCTTTTATGATGGGAGGAGTGTGTGAATTCTCTATTGTGTATGTGTTTTTCACTGCCTGAATGGGTTAAATGCAGAGGACAAATTCTCCTGTGTGCAAGCATGTTTACTTTTTTTTTTTTTTTTTTTGCTTGTTAGTTGTTTTTTTTACATTTTATTTAGCTGCCCTGGCTAGCTTTCCTTGAGATGGTTAATTAAAGACCTGGTCATACTGGGTTTTGGCATTTTGCAACACCTCTCAAACTGGGAGTGGGTGCGAGCAGGGCCAGGAATCAATAGTGTAAAGTCCTCTAGTTTTAGCTCTACTTTTACTACTTTGGAAAAGAAAGAGGGCTACAAAGACCATCATCCTTTCATCAACCTGAGAAAAGAGTTGGAACAGAGTAGAACAGGGGTGCCCAAACATTTGCATTCGACTTCAGTTCAGACAATACTAATTCTTGGTTTATAAGCTTATATTATTTGGTTGCTACATTTGCCTTGGAGCCTCAATCCCGAAGCACAGAAGCAAACTTCAGATTTTAACCATCTTTTCAGATCAACAACATTTGGGTAAATCTGGTATCTCTCTGCCACAAAGACACAAACAATTCAGCATAATCAAGGAAAAGTTGGAGAAAGGTGGATTCCTGCATTTCGGAAGCTGACTGTCTTCAAGTAGATGTAAATGAGAAGAAGCACTAGAACGGCCTAGATCATTCAAACGCGTGTGTTCTGGCCTTCCCTTGATTTGCGACCGGCCATCTCTTCTCAGCAACCATGGCTGAGTGCAACACAGTAGGCAGAAAATGGAAAAGAAGCAGGAGAGAAATGAGAGCAGCTCCATCTCCACTCATGAGGCACGCCTTCGACACATTGCCGACATGGGACATCTACTGCGGAAAAACGAAAAGCCATTGTGCAGACACCATTCTTTCATTCTGGCAGGTATACAAAATCCCCCTCTGAGCACGCAGATGACAGAGCATGTAATAACACCTTGCCTATTATTTAACAGGACTTTCTATCATTTTGGCATGTTATTATCTGTGGGGCTGAAAGAGAGGGGGCAAAAGAGAGCAAAGGATGGAAAGAGATGGTCATTGTATTGGCCTACATTCAACAAAGGCGATGGAGGATAATAGTGAAATACAATGGGAGGTGATGAACAGATCCTAAATCAGTCAAAAGGACAAATCTACCTCTCACAGTTACACACTATTAGAGGTTGTAGTAGATCCATCTACGCTGGTAATGGAGGTGATAAGGTGATGTTCTATAACCTCAGATTTGTAGATCACGGGTGCTTGCATCACTAAAGATATACTGTACAACCATATGGGAACCCTCTTTTCTTGTTCTTTGGTAGTCAGTCTGACTCATCTGGATCATTTCTCTGACTGATTTCCTTACACAAAGAATAGAACATAAGAGAGGCTAATGGGAAGGTGCTTCAACACCTCATTGATATTCTGATTCATGTGGAGTAGATGATGTCTTTCCATTTCAGATGATGCTAGGGTATAGTATCCCAAGCCAACCAGCTCAAGCCACTTTTCCACTGCAGGTCCAAATGATTCCACAATGGTTTGGCTCCAAGTGGCCTAGCTGTCTAATGTCTAATAACCCAAGGATCACATTTTTGAATCCCAGGTAATGCCGCTTGCCATTGGCAGCTGGAGTCCAAGAGAGCAAAATTGGCCATTCTCTCTCTGGATGGGTAGATGGTGCTCCCTCCCCTGATACTGGCCAGCACAGGCTTCTTTTAGCCTTTGTACTGAAGCTGGGACCCAGCACCTTGCTCTGAGCACATTGGTTGTCTAGCAGTGATGCAATGGCAGCAGTCTGAAAAGAGGCAGTGGCTGGCTTTACATGTCTCAGAGGAAGCATGTACTTGTCTTCACTCTCCTAATGTTGAGAGCATTGTACGCGATGGAGGACAGTCCTAATGGGGTTGGATAATTAGCACGGGGGGGGGGGGGGGGTCTGGGCTATTCAAATGGCAATACTTTCATAAAAGCAAACCCTCATTACTCCAAAAAGTTTTGTTCTGTATTCTTGCACTAGAATTACAAGACTAATGTAGCAGCTAATGTAGTTTATGGAAACTGTAATTCATCCGTGAGCATTGTGTAATCTGCCTGCATAAACCACACTTGTCTGAAGATATGTAAAGGAGGCAATTTTAAAGATATGCCAAATGACATTGGAATCCATATAAACAAGTCTGGTTGATAGGTTTGATTTGAATGTTAGCCTGCAACATGCAATTAGCTGGATCTTCTGGTACAAAGGCCCCAAGCGAGGTTAGCAAACCATGCTGAGAAAAACAGGCTCAGCACAGTTTGTAAGCATTTCATGCTGAACCATGTCCATGTGGTAAAGCCACCAATGGTTAACCTCTGTGCTCAGAACCGTTCGGCACAGCAGTGGAAAAGAGGCCTCAGATAAAGTAGTGTAGTGAGAAAAGGAAATGGCACTCACTGCACCATGCTTTACTTTATTTTTCCTGTGGAGCTTCTGCTTTACTTCCTGGCACTTTTCTAGAAGCTGGACCACATCAGCATCTGCATCAGCTGCAGAACTTAGCAGCGATCTGAGTTCAAGCATTTGTTATTTAGTTCCTTAATTATTACCAGTAATAAGGCAACAGTACACCTTCCAACAACTAAGTATGATTTGTTTCTGTTTTTTATACATGAAAGAATCATATAATTTGAGAAGTTCTGCCAATTAAGCAAGAATGAATTTAGTTTTAGATAAATCTTAATAACCTTTCATAGTTTAAAGACAACAGGAAAAGGGTTCTTTGATGGAGGAATACTTTTGAGAGCTAGTATTATGTTGGACTCCCTCTAGCTCTGCTGAGTACAGCAACTTGACATGGCGATACCACAAGTGAACAGAAGACACCTGGAGAAATGTTTAGCCATGCCAGCTCTGTCATATTTGTAGGTGGATTTGTAGGCTCTCCAGTCCAAATGGTCCTCTCCACCACATACCATTAATGTTCTTTAGGACACATGTTACCAGTTAGCAATCTCACAAGCCCAGATGAAGTGCTGTGTCTGTTGTGGTGTTAACAGAGACACTATGGTGGGTCTTCTGCTCCCATATCCCACTGACCTGCAGAATATTCACGTGACTATTAAATGTTGATGTGATTTCAACATGTGAGTCACTCGTCTGTTCACACAGACGAGTCTAGCCAGATGTTCATGGTCACAACTATTGAGAACCTGTGGGCAGCCACTATGCCACCAATTGTGGGTGACAATGCCTTCTATGACACGTGATACTGTGGATTGAGGTTAATACCAACACAACTTCAGAAATGGAAATGTCCCACCAATCTGGCACCCACTTTTATGCCTTGTTCAAACTCCAGTAATTCAGGCACCTTGCCATGAGCACGCTGGCCATTGATCAGTTTTGTTGTGACTGCTTATGTAAACTGATGCAGATGAATTGGCTCCTTTGGATTGTTTTCATTTTCACACCCCTAGTTCCCCGCAAAGGGTTTTTATGCCCTATAGGTCACTGTCAAAACAACACAAGAGCGGAGCATATGAAAACTGTCAAAAGCAAGCTCAGACACCCGAAGCATGGTCATCCTCTCTTATTTCTGAGGTCAGTCCATTTCTCAGGCGCCGTGTCCGCTTCTGCTGATTGTCGAGCCGTCAGCAGGGAGTAAAGATGTGAATGTGCTTTTGCGGGGTGTAACCAAATGAAATTATGTGGGAGCAAAGTGCCATAATCCCGGTCATTATTGGATCAGAGGCCCCAATAACAGGCACTTAGAGGCGGCAAGCTGAGCGGATTAACTGCGCTGTATCGCTTCAGCCCACATCACACACATCCGACACAAGAACGGTGGCCCTAACGAAACCCAGAGGGGCCAGACAAAGTGTCTTTTTTTACCTGATCTGAGACCAGTTCTGCATTTCCCATTTTACTTAAGCGGTCAAAGGGATTTGGGGTTGGAGCATTTCTAAGATCAGTAGAAGAAGAGGAAAAGCCCGCTCAGTCTTTAAAGGGCCTGTGTAGTCTCATGCCTGCGGCATCTGTCAGTACAGCTCCTGGTTGAGGGCTGACACAGAGCAGGTGCAGAGACTGCTGGGAGCAGGAGGAAGCTGAGGTGACGATAAAGATGCTGGAGGGAATACGCTGAAAAAGACATTGGGAAGAACCCATTATCTAGAAAAAAATGCATTGCTAAAAGGCCATGCTTATAAATAAATATGAACACATTTACATTGGACTGCCGGTTAAGACCAGCAGTTTAATAGCCCATTAGGGGTCTAACAATGAGTCACAGTTTGGTACACACCACAGTTCAGACCCCATCGTTTGGTACAATTTTGGTGAAAGGAAAAAGTAACTGAGTAGGGGTGGAGGGGAGCAAAGTAGAGGAGGAGAGCTGAGAGCAGGGTCTATTACTTTTTGTGGTAGAGCTGCTTAAAACTCAGATACCTGAAATTTGAAGAACATCAGCTGGTGTCGTATTCCTCATCTTGTGTGTTGTTGTTTCATAGTAAATGTTATAGAAAGGGCATAGATTTTTCAGAACAGGGTGCTTTACTGTTCCTGGCTCATCCAATAAGAATGAAGATTGTTTTTGCATCTTAAAGGCAGGGTAAACAAAACTCCCAGAGAGATTGGTTGAAAAAGGGAATGTAAAACTGAGTTTACTATAAATAATAACTGACTAACGGGAAAGCAATTAAACAATAAAATTGAAATATTTCCCCTTTAGAACAGATATGTGTGTAGATTTTGATTAAAGTTTTATCCACCTAAACTTAGTTAGCTTTAAAACTGGGTCAAAATGCTTCTTTAAAAGTGTATCTGTCTTTAATTCAAAGCCTTATCTGCCTAAATATGGGAACATTCCTGGAGGAGATAAATAAAGAGTTCCATTTGCATTCAAGTCACCGAACTGCACTACCACTGCTTTCGGTGAGCGTACCTTAATCTGTGTGTTAGAGGATCAAGAGCCTTCTCCACATCCTGACTGTGGCACAGCTGCAAGCTCAAGCCTTCAGACAGCAAAATCACCTGCAAAACAGACAGTATGCATTCTGAATACATAAAGATGATAAACAGCAGTGTGCAAAACAACATACGGTACTGTGAAACCTGGTGACTGTTCAGTTATGTGCCTTGTGAAACACCAGCATCAAACAAAAAAGAGGCAATTTTTGCCTTCATTTCATTGTTAAATTGATGATGATACAGGAAAAATTTGCATCTTATTTGTTTACACAATTTGAATATTCATGTACACAAAGTAGAGCTGAGTGATATGGACGTAAAATCATGTATTTTAGCTGAATGGTGACATACAAAAAAATTGTGTGAAACAATTTGGACACCCGGTATCATCCTATAATCTATGTTTCAGAATGTTGAGGGGCAGAGGGGAGCAGAGTAGCAGGAGCTGAGGGCAGGGCGCTGAGCAGAGCCAACGAGCAGAAAAAAGGTTTTCCACAAGATCAAAACAGAAAGTTGCGAAATAAGTGATGTCGCCTCAGTCCGTATATTGCACTCTTTATATCATCCAGCCCTAAACATGCACTTAATCCAGACATGTTTGATGTCTGAGGTTTGCTAATTTTACCTGGGTCACACAACAGGATCTTTAAATTGTTAACTGATTTTGGGGTCTAACGATAAACAAAAGTCATGGTTTGGTGCACATCACAGTTTGGACCTCATGGTCTGGTACCATTTTGTTACAGCGAGGGGAAAACCTAACCAAAAGGGATTTATTTTTCTTTCTTTAATTTTCATTTCAGACACTAATCAGCTTCAACTAAGCTTAGAAGTGCATGTTGCTAATAGCTTACAGCTTAAAGCAGGGGTTGAGACCCTTTCTGTAGCCAATGATCAGAGAGCTTGGCTTTAGTCACTGTATCATTGTATGTAGAACATAATCAATGTCATTCCTTGTGTTATGATTTCACAGTGAATGTTACAGAAAGTGCCGAGTTTGTTCCAGACATTTTAAACCAGATTGCTTTTTTTGAATAAAGTGCCTCATTTCACTTTTTGTGGCTCATCCAATCAGAATCAAGGCTGTTTTTGCCCATATCTTAAATAAAGGGTAAACACAACTCCCTGAGGCTTTGGTTGGAAAAGGGAAAACTCAGTTTTCCATAAATAAAAACTGACTAATAGGAAAACATCAGCAATCAATTTTCCCAACGGTCCTTCTGCTATTAGAGTCTCCACATTACAATATTTAACCAGAATAAATACTACACACACACTCGCTTGGCCTGACCAGCAGTTCTGTCTCTCAGAAGATCTCATGTGAACAATCTTGAGTTTAGATCAGAGATGGGCAACAAAGGTTGCAGTCCAGCACAGTTTAGCTGATTTCCCTACTCTGACAGACCTACTGAAGTAACAGGAGAGTTGAATCCAGTGTGCTTGAGCAGAGAAAGAACAAAAATCGTTCAGTACTAGATTCTCCATCCCTGCTTCAGGGATCAAAACAAACAGGAGAGAGAGCAGCAAATCAGATTACTGGGCTGGTAAAGGAAAATGAATAAAAATTCAATATTGTTGATTACATTCAAAATAATGTATCGTTCTGCTCCGTTTGACTTCTCCATTTTAACTCTTGAATTTCAATTACATCCTGCCTCCTACCTGCATACCTGACACATTATATAAAAGTGCAAAACAGGATGCATCCAAACAGTTAAATGTAATACTTGGACCGTCTTCTCTGCTTGCCTTGATTTCATCTGATCTGATAGCCATGAGCCACATGTCTGGCAAAATCAAGGACAGCAGACAGGAAATGACATTTCAAGTATTTGGACATGGACTGGTTTGTACAATTTTTTGGCACCCATGGTCAAACTTTCTGCTACTGTGAGATTTTTAAAGTTTAGGCACAGTGGCACAGTGGACTAATGCACTAGCACTATGATCTGAGGATTTCAGGTTTGAATCTCAAATCATGCTGCTTGACATAGACAGCCGGAGTCCGAGAGAGAAAAATTGGCCACAACCAGTACAATTCTGGCGGTTGTAACAGAGCTGGGGACATTGGTTGCCCAGAAATGATGCAATGCAATGGCAAAGTTTGAAAGGCAGTGGCTCTTCACATACTTGTCTTCACCCTGCTAGTGTCATATGTCATAGAGGGAGAGTTCTAATGGGGTTGGGTAATTGGCACTTCCAAATATGCTTTTTTATATCTTAAATAGTTTCAAAATTACATTAACAATATTTTTGCCTGAAGCAAAAATTGCACACGTGATTGAAACAAAAACATACAAGAGCGAGGATAAAAAAAACAGTTTTGAGACTATATTAAAGGCTCAGAAAATAAATGTTTAAAAGGTAACATTCAATACTTATTACATCACATACTGATACATATTTTCTACCGGTAAAGAGGAGTTTTAGATGTCCACATGGAGTTTTGAGCTCCTCTAAACATTGGTTTATTTGGTTCAAAGATTTGTGTCTCTCATCACTACCCCTCAGACAGACCGAGATGGGTGTTCACACAGAAGTGTGAAAAGATGATTACAATGGACCTGACAAAAATGTCACAATTGTAGCAAAGCATCTAGAGCTGTTCAAAAGCACACAATACCTTCCCAACAATGGGCAAAATGGGTGGAGCATAGCTGAGGATTGAGCAGGTTGACTCTCCTCTCCTCAAACGTCTCCCCCTTTGCCTCCTCCAGGAGCTGCACATACTGACACCTGAACAGCAGGACAGGTGACAGCAGATTGTGGTGACATTTTAAAATGGATAATCTTCAGAGAGACAGTTTTGAAAATGAACAGACAGGTTTGGAGGAAAGTGAAGGTGAAGTTCCATCTGTTACCTCAGCTCTTCATAATGCATTTTCAGCTTAGCATTTTCCATTTACAGTTTCTGCAAGAATAGATATTGGAAATTTATGAATAAATAAACAAAGCTGAGACAC
This sequence comes from Acestrorhynchus altus, assembly GCA_034509495.1. Taxonomy (NCBI): domain Eukaryota; kingdom Metazoa; phylum Chordata; class Actinopteri; order Characiformes; family Acestrorhynchidae; genus Acestrorhynchus; species Acestrorhynchus altus. The sequence continues at coordinate 13,238,185 of CM067522.1, read as the reverse complement.
AGATGAACATTATAAAGAATAACATGGAGACAGGAGAAGTGCTAAGCCTCAAAAGAAATGTATCAACAGTTCATTATTTTTCTATTCTAGACATGGCAAATTATAAAATACTCAAACTTCCCAAACTCTCTTACATTCTGTGTTGTATTTTCTGCTTTAGCTGAAATTACTTCAATTAGAGGTTCCTGTGTCTCAACCTTGGTCCTGAAGGCATCTTTGCCCTTGACATTTTAGTCATAAAACTCTAAAAGGCTTGTTATTGAGATGATTTGTTGAATCAGGTGTGGAAAAGGACCAGGGTTGAGAAATACTACTGTAACCATCTACTAGTTTCTGACATTGAATTGGACAATGTTTTCCCAGTCCATGCAGAGTCTGTTCAGCTGTGTGTTTCAATGCTGTGTTGCGCTAAACATGTTTTTTGTTGCTGTGCCCAAATAATTTAACTTTGGATTAATCTGTCCAAAGCATGTGGTTCCCCCTCCAGGTGTTTATTTAGGTGTACCCTGGCAAACTTTAGCCTTCCTACATGCTCTATGATTATGTTGTAGGATTGTTGGAGACTTCTTTACACATCTTGTGGTCTGCTGTGAGTTGAAACTGTTAGGATGGCCATTTTGGCAGCCTTTTAAATGTTCTGCACTTGTGAATAATTTTCCGGACAGTGGAACGATGTTTTTAAATCCCTTCCCACACTCATCTGAATCTACAATATTTTCTGAAGGCATTAGGTAGCTCTTTGGATCTGGGCAATATTATACAACTGGAAATGTTTTTCTGGTCAAGTAAGAAGTCGTGATGCTACACTTGGCAACTGAAGTCAAATGTAATTTCGCCATTCCCACACTTTGTCATGTCACTTGAATAACAAGTGTCTTTGTGCCATTTTTCACGTTCCAGCTGACATACCTCTACTGTGACTTTCTGAGAGGTATTCCTGCAATCTTCCTCAGGTCCTGTGTGCACAGAGCATCTCTCCATATCGCTGCTGATTGATGAGCTCCTGTCCAACACCGCTTTCCCCTTTTGTTGAGCCTTATCTGGGAAAAAGTAAAGAGAATAAGACTCAAGATGACAGGTGACAGATGAATCCAGAAAGAAGTTCATTCATGCATTTTTCATTTTTAAACAGTCTCTTCAAATATATCTACATACACAGCATTTACCAGATGCTCTTTTTCAGAGCAATTCCTGGGCTCCGAGTGGTTCAGCAGTCCAATGTGCTAGCCACTGTCGGCAATTGGCAATTTCAAATTGGGAGGAAAACTATTTCGTTTGAATAGAGTAGATGTTAAAAGATACCACTAAGCTTAAATACTGACTAATACAAGTCAATATTAATACGTTCTGTAGATTCAAAGATGCACAACACTCTAAGAGCTAGATACACACAAGAGCTAGATACAACAGATATTGTGCCTGAATGTCAAAGAAATCAAAGGAAGGCAATCAGAAGTGCAAGAGTACTGCTGATTTAAGTGCTCTTTAAAGAAATGAGTCTTTAGTCAAGGACTCTATTTGGGCATCCAGGGGAAGTTAGTTCCATGCCAGAACAGAGAACAGTTTAGATTACTGTCATCCACATTTTGCAGGATGATTGGTCGAGTCATACCTATATCTGAAAGATCTCTAGGTGTGTACTGGAGTTTGATCACTGCCATTAGATAGGGATGCACTGGTTCAATTTTGGGTTAGTAGGCCAGGGTTTTAAATCTGATTTTAAATCTGAGTTTACATTTTTATAATCAGAAAACGTTTTCTGATAAACCATCAAGGCTGGGCAATATGAACAAAAAAAATCAGATATATGATGTGAATATACAATGTGAAAAAATCAGGACACCCTGTGAGATCCTTCTGTCCTTTATTCTATATTTAAACATACTGATATTTGATCTTCATTTCCTCTTCATACACAAGTTTTATGCCCCCTCCATTGTATCTATATGAGACATATAGATGTCTATTTACGTGTACATGCTCCACCTGCATGCAGACTCTGACAGCCAGAGGGAGCAGGGTTAATTACATCACTGACCCAGATATAGAGAGGAAAATGAGAAGGAAGGGCTGTTTGCTCTCTTTCTTTGCTCACACAATGATCAAATTTCAGAATAGAAGTCCTGAGAAGGCGTAATACTGATACAAGAATAAACAATAAAAATAAGAAAGGACATTCAGGTTGTTTTTTATTTTATTTAGACTATTTTCAAGTATTTTGAACAATGTATCATTATAAATACCCATGTCAATCTAATCATTAAAATAATTCATCACAATCCAGTCTGGATTGTCAATTTCCAACAGGATTTCTGAGATGTCAAAAAAACAAATTGTAAAGTTTTGATCAGAGCAGGCTCAAATTCATACGAATATTTAAATTGATCTAAAATGAAGAGAGATTAGAGTAGCCTAGGATCTCCTGAGAATAACAATACCTACAGATATGTTTTTAATGAAATAATAAAAATGTCACACTGTAAAAGTATTGCACAACATCTGCCTAGGCTTCTAAAGGTAAACTGATATCAGCAATATAATGATTATTTAAGAATTGAATGACTTAAGACTATGAATGTCCATGAGTTTGAGAAATCTGACTGGTGATGTATAAACATTATTTCTAACAATTATGCCAAACACTTATATACTTCACATACTACAGAAGCACAACTGCATTGGTAGGGGCACTCAGAGCAGATAATACACAGCTGTAGTCATTGAATGGACCATGTATTTACATATTACACCCTTCTATAACAGTACTGCAGATACAACAATATCATGTGTAGCAACAATGAAGACCAGCACTGAAGTGCAATCAAGGAACCAAAATAACCTCAACTGACCCAAGTTGATGTTTACCTGTTTACAACAAAATAGCCTGTTGGTTTATCTTCTCTAATCTTTTTCTAGGTCAGTCTTTTATGAACATTCACACTGAGGGCATTTCAATAAGCAAGGTTGAGCTTATCAAAAACACAGAGCCTGCCAGCCACAGGGCTTCCTGCTTACACTGAGGAATAAACTCAAAATAAAAAAAACTTCACAAAGCACCAAAGGAGCATCTAGAACTGCTCGCTATGGCAAACCACACCCGTCTGTCCAGAAACACAATCTGCAGCTGTTCTGGAACCCACAATATCACATTAGTTTAAAACATTCTCTGTGATATTTCAGAGAGAGAGAGAGAGAGAGAGAGAGAGAGAAACAAAAGCATATTGTATATGATCCATTTAATCATACAAAGAACCCAGTATACACTGAAGTGGTTCTTTGAGCTGTCATAGTTTAATATTGAGCCACTTTACTGAAGAACACCACCCCCGCCCTGTAAAAAAATGATGGAGAGGTGTGAAGAACGCCAGAAAGACACAAACATATACTCGGGACACTCAGGTTCTATGTTATACTGAAAATTATTCTTTCATCATTTTCTGTGCTATATACAGAACCCTTTATTCAAAGGTTATATAAAGAACCTTATGCAGTAGGTTTTCCTTGTATATGAAGAACCACTTCACCTCACAAAGAACCCAGCATACATTCAAATGGTCTTCTAATTTGTCATGGTTCTATAATGAACCACTTTACTGAAGAACTCTTGAAGAACCCCCTGTAGAAAATGGGCATATGGAAATAAAGAGAAGACTGAGAGAGAAAGTAAGACCAAAGACAAAGAGACAAAGAGACAGATCACGAGAAAGAAAAAAGTGCACACCATAGAAAAAAAATGTTATTTCACTTCTAACACCAAATAGAAATATATGAATAACAAATCATGTATTCAAATTGCTCTTTAAATTGTCATGGTTCTAGATCAAACCCCTTAGAACAAAGAACCCTAAAATAACCTTTCCGTTTGGAAGAGTGAGAGACAGAAATAAAGACGAAAACAGAGAGAGAGAGAGAGAGAGAGAGAGAGAGAGAGAGAGAGAGAGAGAAACAAAGACAGAGAGATAGACAGAAACAAAGAGAGAGAGAGAGAGAGAGAGAGAGAGAGAGAGAGAGAGAGAGA